>JAFEMH010000866.1:0-387500 GCA_022495995.1 Adenophora triphylla var. japonica | reverse complement strand
GGGCTTTTGTTAAGGTAAGTATTTGACATACTGACCCTAGATGCTTGACGCATCTTAGATGTTTGACACACCTAATTGTTGACGATCCACCTGTCTGGGCGTTGAATCGGGCTTTTTGTTGGAATATGCTTGACGCATGGCACTTGACGTGGTGGTTGCTTGACGCAATGGATGCTTGACGCGATGGTTGCTTGACGCAATGGTTGCTTGACGCAATGGATGCTTTACGCTATGGTTGCTTGACGCAATGGATGCTTGACGCTATGGATGCTTGACGCGATGGATGCTTGACGCTTTAAGAGATGCTCGACGCACTTAATTGGATGCATTGCTATATGAAAAGGTAGATGGTAGGCGAAATCCAAACACTCAACATGCTTGATCTAAAAGTAAGCACTTGACGTGCTTTAATTCCTACAAGAGGGTTAGTGAAAGTATTTGCCTAACAACATACATTCACTTAAGAATTTGTTTGTTCAAGACGATCAATGTGCACTCGACTCCAAGAATCAGCGGGGAGAATGAGTTCTATTATGTGAGGATTGAAAATTGTTTGTGATTTAGATTTTGGTTTTGAAGACCAACTCGTGAGGTTCATCTAAAGATCGAATGAGACAATCGTCTAATAGGATTCCGTTGAGATAACCCAAGTTCAACACTAAGGTTCAGGATACTTCAAGGATTTTTCGTTGTCGTAGGACTTTTTCGTCGTCAGCCCCTAAGTTTTTCGTGTGATGATCATTGACTGAACAAGGTTCAAACCACTCCAATGGCTTTATGTTGCCCAATCCAAAGCACGCATTTTCCAAGGCTTCTCTTGACACCAAGCCCCAAGACTTCTTGTATGTTGTAGATGACTTCGTGAACAGGCTTGTGAGACTGCGTGAATCGAAGAAGGATCCCCTCCTTTTTCCCTTTGATTTTTTTTTTGTGACGCACCCTGGTTTTTGCCTAGACCGCCCTTTCGGGTTTTCAATCTAGCGGGCCTCTCTTTTGCGTCTTTTGTTTTTGTGCTCTAACTTTTGCCTAGGCCGCTCTTTACGAGTTTTCAACCTAGCGAGCTATTCTTTTTTTTTTTTTTTGAAAAGTATGTGTACTCGAAGGTGACTCAGTTGGAAGAATCTCATTAAGGAAAAAGATGAGATCTCAAGTTTAGTTGAGGAGAGACGGACTCTATTTTTTTTTTTGGAAGATGATCCAAGCATTGACTCTTTTGGGGAGTATATTCTCTAATGATGAGAGTGAGAAGCGAAAAGAAAAGTCCCTAATGCAGATTTGATTACTCTCGAGAGTTTGAGTAGGGATTGACTGGGGGAGGAAAGGTTAGGAAGCCCCAATTTTGATGCTTGGATTTCAAGAGTGTGTATGAGAATGGCTAAGAGGAAGCCCCTAGACTCAACAAAGAACGCTACATGGCTCAAAGGACTAGAAAAGTTGTTCTACTTTTAATGGACCTTGTATCATCTAGAAATTTCTTAACGAATTTGAAAAGAAAGCCAATCATTAGTATGAATTAAGGCTAAACATTTCTTTTTATGGATTGATGTTGAAAGTCTTCTTCATTTGCGTTGCCATTTGGGCTTCATTGTAAGAGGATGTTGAGGGATCCTCTTTTCTTCATTGATATCACTTGACTCTTCTTCTTTGCGGGAGAGTCCTTCTTGCCTTTGTTGAAATTTCATCCTTGTTGTGGGGCGATGAAGGCTTGAGAGTTTTTCTCTTTGTTTTTTTTTTTTTTTTTTTTTGATGCTCAATTTTTGCCTAGGACGATTTGAGGAGTTTCGACCTAGCGAGCTTTTTATTTTTGTACTCTTAAAGCCTTGAATTGAGTAGCCCCACTTTTCTTGGGATGAATGTTGATAGCAGCGCCTTTGGCTTCCTTCGTTTGTTGATCTTCAACTTTCAACATGAGTAATGTTTAGCCTTAAGCCTTCTAAGGATACTTTTCATTTCAAACTTGTTTAGAAGCTTCTATCTTTCGTGATGATTTAAGGAATGAGGGTCCACTATTCAACATAGATCAAATGATACTCATAAAGAAGAACAACTCTTGGGAAAGTGTTTAGGGTAAAGAGATAACTTTTATTGATAAGGAAATTTGAAACAGACTCGATAGTTTACTTGACACAAACTAGAGAGGATAGAGATGTACTAGAAAGACAGAACGACTCTTCGAGAACATACTATGAAATTTACCTAATCTATGTTTTTTCTCTTTTTTTTTTCAAAGGAAAAAGGGAGAGGACAATCGGAGCCCCAAGGTGGTGATGCTTCAGTTGATCTTGCCGGCTTCATACAAGTCTTGGATTACATCCTTCAAATGATGACAGTCATTAGTGTCATGGCCACTATTGTTGTGAAATTTACAAAACAAGTAGGGATCATGATCAAGACGAGAGCTTTTTCCAAGAGGATTTCCTTCTCTAGGCTTAATTTTTCCTTCTTCTACAAGGATGTCAAAGAGACCTTCTTGGGTAATTCCTTCAAGTTGGACATATCGTCTATCTTTTCGCTTTCTTTCTGGATGGGGAGCAACAAATGACTTAGGATTGGTGAATCTACTAAGGTCATGGAGCCTTTCTTGGTTGGATTCCTCAAAGTGAGCATGATCTCCATATTTTCCTCCCTTGTCGTGTCGAGACCTTTCCTCGTTGAGTTCGACCATTTTGTGAAGTATCTTGATCTTTTCTTCATAGTACTTCTGTTGTGCATGCATGTAGGCTAGACATTCATCCTCGATTTGGGCCCTTAATTCGACTTCCACTTGGGCTCTTATGTTGGACTCCATTTGGGAACACACATCAATGATACATGCCTTAATGATTGACTCAACCTCTTTATGCTCACGCTCCTTGCTTTGAGTGTGCTTGTCTCTTGGATCCGTGGTCTCCATGATTTCTAGCTTGTTGAGTTTTGTCTCGAGGGTGGCAATTTGTTGAATATGCGCCATTTTTTCTTGCTCGAGATGGTTCTTGAGAGTCTTGATTTCTTCGGATGTGAATTCTACGACATGCTTATCCTCTTTGGGGGTGCCACTTGCATAGAGAGTAGACGGAGTAGTTGCCATTGGAGAGGTAAGGGAGCTTGACGACCTTAGAGACGAACTAGAGATATCCCAACAAAACGCCTTTTCGAATATTAGCCCCAAACGATCCTAGATGGAGGAAAGGATGATGGTTAAAAATACCTCACGAGCGATTTTTTTTGAAGCTTTATTCTTTTTATTAGAGACGAAGTTTTGACTCAAGGAGGTAGCGCACATCGATTATCAATCACAAACACGAAATCTGCAAATAATATCTCGCGCGAGACTAGGTTATCTCGCACGAGATAACCATTCGGAGAGATGGATTTTATTCCTTTTTATTTCCTAAATTCATGGTCGGACGGACAAAGATCCGTTTTCTATCTAGTATCCTAGGTAAATCTTACAGGTATACGTAGTTCAAACCAAACCTAGGGACTTGGTAATTAACCATTCTTTGTAAAATAAAGCCATGTAAAATTGACCGTAAGGATTTTTTTTCTTTCTTTAAAAGGGACTTTCGAAAGGGTCATTCCGAAGGGACGTTTCCGAAGGGACTTTTTCTTTTTTCGAAGGGACTTTTCCGAATCCTTTCTCGATAGTCAATTTTACATTAACTTTATTTTGGTCAAAGACAAGAAAGATTACCAAGTCAAAACCGACCGGTCACGGAGTGTTCTTAGAAAGACAATCTACATGAAAATGTGGCAATGCAGGGCTGGAAGGCTAGGCTCCCCGCGATATGACAATCTAGGTGGATTGAATACGCGGAGTGGGATGATCCAACTTCGGAGAGACCGGCGACTAGGTGGTTACCGTCATCCGTCCTTAGTGTGGGTCCCGGGTTAATCGGGGTATGCAGTGCAATGACAGATATAGCATGAGTGCGCGTGTGTGAGAGTCAATCTAGGTGATAGAGTAAAATAGAGATTTTTTTTTGAAAATCAAAAGGAAAACAGATAATGGCCGCACCAAGTGGTTGCCTACGTTTCTCCCAATCTAGGAAGACTCAGGCCGTCGTAGTTCCACATAAAGAGAGATAAAGAGAGATAAATAATTCAATTTACAACTCCCGAATCCCCAATGGACCGGACTTTAATTAAATAAAACCCAATCGCACGCAGTTCATAAATAATAATCAATTATTTAAATGAAATAAAGATTCGAGTTCTACACCTTAAGGGAGGCCTTAAGATGTGGGAACTCTGCAGATAATGAATTCTAGGATCCCCCTTGCATGTTCGGCTCTCGTCTTGGATTATGAGCGAAACAGGAGAAACCAAAAAATAACCAGACTGGAAGCCCTATCTCGCGCGAGATAATGATATCTCGTGCGAGATATCTCCCATCTGAGAACAGAAAAAATTCGAATTTTACAAAATAGATTGAAAAACCTCTTTTTTAATTTTGACGCAAGTTTAAGCCTCTTAATTTTCAGTCCCCAGCGGAGTCGCCACTGTAGCGTTGTGAGAAAATTTCATCTTTTCATCTTTTTGAGTCGCCACCTATATTATTCGTTTGGAAACATAGGAAAACCATTTTGAAAGAGATTTGGGTTCGGGGCTTAGGTTATGAAATGGGTAGGTTTAGAAGGCATCCATTTCACCCAATCCGGAGATTGGTCTTGCTAAAGAAAAGAGAGGTTTTCAATCTTTTTAATAAAATAATTAAAGAAGAACAAATAAACCCTAATCAATTCCTTGATTAGGAATGTCGGATTGTATGCTTCGAGATCGCCTTCATTGACTGAAGGGACTCTAGGCTAATCCTTTTGATGGGATTACACTACTCTAAAATCAATAGAGAGGTTGAGAAGAGAAACGAAAGTTTAAAGGATGATTACCTTTTGAGAAGAGATTCGGACAGAGTTTCGACTCAAGTTTAGAGTCGAACCTTGATTTGGACAGAGCTTCGCCTCGATCCTTGATTTGGATCTTGATGCGGACGGAGCTTTGCCTTATTCCCTTGATTCGGGCTTCGATGTTTGTTAATCAACAAGGTTGACGAACAAACTTTAGGAGTTGTTTGTGAGTGATTTGAAGGAGTCTTTCGTGGAAAGAAACCAACAAATTGTGTGTGTTGTGTGTTTTCTTGATCAAGGATCAGAATTGTCGACCTCTGAAACACTGGAAGTCATCCAGTATTTATAGGAGGTTGGAGAGGTGAAGGTGGAGAGGGAAATTACCCTAGGAAGGTTCCAGAACTCAGTTCTGATTGGATACCCGAATTGATAAGGTTTTATCCAAAAAGAGAGTTTGAAACGGAGAAGGAGAGTGATTTCTGCACATCCTGTCGAGGGGATATCTCGCGCGAGATATGATATCTCGTGCGAGATATCTAGTCTGATGACTATTTTGTCCTCTTCGCTTATTCCGTTAGTCGATTAGGTCCAAAACTAACGAGGTTAGTTAGAAACTTAACGAAACATGACGAAACCGATATGCTTTCATCAAAACATAAAAGAGAGATGAAGAGTAGTGTAATCATGTAATTATGGGTTCGAGAATGGGGTGTCTACGAGTTATATATATATATATATATATATATATATATATATATATATATATATATATATATATATATATATATATATATATATATATGTATATATATATATGTATATATATATATATATATATATATATATATATATATATATATATATATATATATATACATACATATATATATACATACATATATATATACATATATATATATATACATATATATATACATACATATATATATACATATACACTCCCTCCGTCCCACGTGAATAGATACTTATTTCCTTTTTGGGACGTCCCACGTGAATAGACACTGTCCAAAATGGAAAAGAATTTATTATTTTATATTCATCCTACCCCACCCACTCATTCTCTCTCTTCATTTCCTACCACACAATTTATTCAACCAACTCCACTCATTCTCTCTCTTCATTTCCTACCACACATTTTCATTATTATATTCATTTTCCTTAGTTATTGTGCCAAGATTTTTGGTGTCTATTCACGTGGGACGGAGGGAGTATATATATATACATATATATATATATATATATATATATATATATATATATACATATATATACATATATATATATATATATATATACATATATATATATATATATACATATGTATATATATATACATATGCATATATATATATATATATACATATGTATATATATACATATGCATATATATATATACATATGTATATATATATATATACATATGTATATATATATATATATATATATATATACATATATATATATACATATATATATATATATACATATATATACATATATATATATATATATATATATATATATATATATATATATATATATATATAAAAGAGAGAAAAAAAAAGAGAAAAGTAGTGCAAAAAGAGTAATATCCAGCTAGGCTAAAAACCTTGAAAAGGGCGATCTAGGCAAAAGACAGAGTTGCACATAAAAAAAAAAGTAGTGCAAAAAGAGTAATACCCAGCTAGGCTAAAAACCTTGAGAAGGGCAGTCTAGGCAAAAAACAGGGTTGCACATAAAAAAAAAGAGAGAAGAAGAAAGAAAAAAAATATATAGTGCGAAAAGAGTAATGCCAGCTAGGCTGAAAACCCAAAAAGGGCGGTCTAGGCAAAAGACAGGATTGCACATAAAAGTAAAAAAAAAAAAGAAAAAACAAAAAATCCCAATAGTTCACCAGAATGAACTACGAAGACCTGAGCCCCTTAGTCTTTCTTGTGAAAGGGGAACGTAGGCAGCCATGAAATGGTTCGGTCTAAACAATAAATAAGACATTCAAAGTTTCCATGAAATGTGTCTTATAATTTTTAAGATAATATCTTTGTTATTTACAAGTCAAAAACTTTTTGATGAGTTCAAGCACGGTCTACTCTTGACTCTGCTAACCTGCTAAAAAGATTAAAACATACAAAAAAAAGACCTAATAAACTATTGTGTTTGCAAAAGGCAATAAGTGGATCCTAGGAATAGATCTCTCAGTTGTCATCAACCGAGTCTTCCTTGTTCTTCTTCCCTTTACCTCGACCTCGTCGGGTGTTCTTCCTCTTCTTATCGATGATGTCGGTCTCCCTCATCCCAATCTCAGGAATCCTCACTAGAGCCTCCACCAAACTCGTGTCAATGAGCTCCTTCTCTGCCCTGGCATGAGCCCGTATCTCCTCCCACTGAGCCTTAGTGAGGGGAGAAACCTCCGATAGTCTCTCATATCGGGCTTCCATATCCTTAATAAGGTCGCCCTATTGGTTATGGCAGCTAGCCTTGCCCTCAGTCTCCTACTCGAGTCACAGTCAGCCCCCAATAAAGCCTGACGTCTCTCTCCAAAAACGTCCTGAGTCGTCCCCATTTCCCTCTCATACCAGTCCAAGTAGGCCATGGTCAATATGGTACTCTTCCTGCTCTTGAGAATGGCCCTGGGTGGAAAAGCGGCGTATGTCCATGCTCTCGAGAAAAATGAGAAGCTGGCTAGATCCCTCATGTCAAAAGACACCACCTCCATGGTACTGATGTCCTTCCAATCAACCAACGGCTCCTGCAAGATCCCAAACTGCCTGGACACTAAACAGGGAATGTAGAAAGATGACAGAGATAGCCCCGGAACCTTCACTACATAGGACTCCTGAAACGTCCTACGGGTCTACAATCTCCTGTGAGGCACCCACCAGTGAATGTCAGAGGTAGACAGTTGAGCCATCATTAGCTCCCAGCCACCCTGATCCTGTTGCCTAGGTGCACCTCTCCGGGAAATCACCCAAGGGCACTGAGTAGGCGAGGCCCCTGGCAAAGCCTCGAGTCTCTCCTGTAACCATAAAGTCAACACAGCTGGGCTCCCAGACCTCATGAAATGGTCTCCCTTAGCCATCCTGTCAATGCCATGCAGTGTCTCCCCCAGAATCAGTGGGACAATATCTCTCCCAGCCCTGCAGTCTCTGACCATGTCCAAAAGGCCACTGTGGCAGACATCGCAAGACTCGGCAGTAAACAGAAAGGAGAACACGTAGAGGATAAAGGCATCCATAGCCACTGTGGTCGCAGCTGTATCTGGATGCCCAAACCTGCTCGGGATGTCAGAAATATCGATCCTGTCAGGGGCTATCAACATCCCCTCGGCCTCTTCCAGAGAAATTTGCAGAAAAGATGCCAACTTTACGGTCACTGGCACGTCCCCGAACAAAGGCACCGAAATGACTTCAATTTCTGGATCCCCAATCAATGCCCTGATGTCTTCAAAGGTTGGGACGAGTTCATTGTAAGAAAAGCAGTAAACGTGTCTCCGGACGTCCCAAAACCTCGCTGCTGCTCTCAAAAGGTCCCAATCGGGCGGGAGATCCTTCAAATGCCATAAAGACTTGATCTTGAAGGTGTTTTCGAATAGTCCCTTATGAGATTGGAAGTTGTGTCTCATCCAAGATTGAAGATAGAACAGAAAACGATCTCTTTTCCCCTTTTGCAATCGGACTGGTTTCTCCATTGGCTGTGATCGAAATTGATGATTGTTGGTAAACAAAATATGCCCTGGGATCAGTTGGGACAAATTTAGGGTGAAAATGTAATGAAAAGACCCTTCCTTGATTTTATTTGAAAAAAATCAGTTCAGACAAGGTTCCAAGCCGCACGGCTTCTTTTGTCCAGGACCTGGCCGGACGGCTTCATTCGCTTTTGCAGAAAAAAAATCTGCAGCAGCCAAAGCTGCTGCCCAAGTGGAGTTCTCACTTTCTCAACAAAACCTGCATAAAAACATGCCCAAACACCATTCATGCAATCACATATCATCATAAACCATTTTGGCCCAATTTCCGCCCCATTTCCAAGCAAAAAAACTGCTCCGAGGCTCAAGCAATATGCAAAACCATAAAGCATTAATAAGAAAAGCAAATAAAAGATCATTACATTGTTTTTACCTCCTTGGCGCCCAAAAAATAAAAAATAAATAACAAATTGTGCATGTTTGTTCACTATTTTCTCTCTCTTCCTCTCCTAGTTCAAACTAAGGAACCCTAAGCCTCTGATTCATTATCGTCGCTGCTCAGCTCGTAGAACTCAGGGTTCCTAATCAAATCTTCATTATCACTCACATCAGACAGGTTGACGGGCACGTGCTCATACTCCGCCAGTTGCTCCAAGATGTTCGTGTTGGGCCCCCGCCCTCGAGGCACGGAACTGGTGGATGAGGTCTGATACCCTGAGATTGATGAGGTAGAGCCCGTGCTCCCAACATGCCTCCTCTTACGCATGGGTTCCTGCGCATTCCCCGCAGCCCTGGAAGCACAGGCCAGCTTCCTCAAAGGGGACCGAGCCACCTCCTTCCAGCCCCTGTTCTGCCATACCAAGCCATCATAGGTACGAGCAGGAACCTGCGAGAAAAGATAAGAAAAAGTTCAGAGAATCTCAGAAAAGCTCAAAATTGCAGAAAGCAAAGAAAGCCGAAAAGAGAAGGGAGCTAGAGATACTTATAGTGCTATCAGCAGGAAGAGTATACTCGAGCTCCCTCATGTCAGGAATAGGCACCATGAACCTCCTCGGTATCCCGTTCACCACATAGGAGAGATGACCTGGAGGCATAGGCGGATCAGTCGGCTCTGCTTCCCCGTACCCCTGAGCGGCGGCTATCTTCACTAATTTCTGCGGCGTCCTCAATCGCGCCTCCACAAAGGTGGCATACGGGGTAGCGAAGTCGAAATACTCCTCAGCCGCCAGGCTAGCCTGATATCTCTCTATCTCATATACCGACCAATGCCTGGGCTGCAGCAAGAGCGGAGGAGGATCATGAGGGGTAATAGCATCCAGAGGAGGGACGTGACCGTGCTGCCTAGAGAAGCGGTCCCCCAGATAAATGATATCACTGGTCAGCCCTGTCAGCCATCTCCTCTGCCTGGTCACCACTAAGGCATCCCCTATCAATGCCTCTGGGTACCTCCCCCATGGATAGAAATCCACTCCCTCATGAACGTCCCGGTTGACGACGGGTCTCACCATCTTATAATCAAAAGTAATCCGGGTCTTCCCGATGAACTTATCCCTAGCCTCTCCCCTCCAGCAAATCATAGCCGGGAAGGTAGCCGGATCACTCTGTTGGTTCCAAGGAAAGAACCCGATCACGTCACAGAACCAGACCTGCATGTTCAAAACAAAAAGGTCATTTCTCTCATAAATATCTCAAGACAGAAAAGTAAAAGAGAAAGAAAAGAAGGTGAGAGTACCTCAAGAGCAAAAGAAAAACAATCCATAGAAGCAGCCGTGTTTCGACTGTACAAATCCAAAGAAAAGTAGAGCTCAGCTAATCCATCCTCACCCCAAGAAACCTCCTTAACCTCATCCAGGTCCTCTAAAGAGTCAAGCAGGCAAATCATAGCCAATGTCCCAGAATTAGCAAAAATGGTGACTGACAGCATCAACCACAAGAAAGCTCTCACGAGCTGGTGGGTAGTCACCTCATTGGCTGCAAACTTATACATACATCCCAGAACCACAACCTCAATAAACCTCGTCTCCATCCCAATCCCCTTAGGACGGAGGTCAAATCCTACCAAAACTCTAAACTCGGCCGCAGAAATGTGATCTCTCCAAGTCACATGCCTACATGTGAACCTTAAACCAGTAATAGCAGTGAAGTCGACGGGAGTCACCGTGATCTCTCCCTAGCTAAGATGAAAGCTGTGAGTGGTGTCCCACCAAAACTCCGAAAGGGCCTGGCCCAACCCCTTGCTCTTAGAGGTCACATGAATGCCTCTACCAATAGCCTCGATGAAGGAATGAAGCCCAGTCGCCATCACCAGCTGCTTAGGGTTCACACCATCCTTTTCGAAGTTGGGCATCCTATCCCATAACTTCACCGCCACCTCAGTGGGTCCCCTCGACTTGCTCTCTTGTAGGAAAACACAGCAAAAGCCTGTTAGTCCTTCATTTTTCATCTCAAAAGCATGCATATATTCACAAAAAAGTGCACATATTGCCAAAGAAAAGCATTCATAAGAGAATTCTAGCATCCTTTGCCTAGAACACATGTCTTTCATCATTTGAAACACGTCATCCCGAGCACATTGCTCTCTCAAACACAAAGAATCCAATTTTCACCAAATTCTTTGCACATAAGTTTTAATTTTTCGAAATGACATGCATGAATCCTTTTCATCGTCCAAAATTGTGTTTTCCCATCCATGATCAGAAATTGACCTAGTTCTAGCACATGCAAGAACTCCGTCACATTTTAGACATTATTTTTCTCACTTTATTTTTAAAAATGAGTCATTCTCATACTTTTCTCAAATAAATTGCACATGCATGTTTATTTATGTCCATAGCCTCATAGGTTAATTGTCAAATTCCCAAAATCATCAACAAAATCACAAGGAAAATTCAAAAATTCTCAAAAATTGGGTCAAGCCCTAAATCAATCAAAATTTAACTAAAATTAGCAAAATCGATCAAATCAAGAATGCTTACCCCAATTGATTGAGGTTTCATCGATTTGTGCTCCCTCTTGCCGGGATAGAAATCGGAAGGAGGTGTAATGAAGTCATATTTTCGCTCGGTTCGAATGAATTCCCTCCGCCTCCTCCTCGCGGCTTCCGACAAGTTTCTATGCACTTGTCTAGGCACGATGTTCCCCTCTTGATCCATCTCGGACAATAGAAGCTAAGGAATTAGAAATTTTTGAAAATTTCTCACTTTTCTCTCCTCTCTCCTCGGCAGAAACAACCAACAATGGCTGTTGCCCATTCTAATTCTGTTTAAATAAATCTGGTGAAATCTAGTTTCAATCCGGACGGCTTCTTTTTCCCCATCTCATGTCGGGCGGCTTCATTCGCTCTGAGCTGAATTTGCACTTTTGCCCCTGGACTTTCCAATTAGGCAAATAATTCCCGTTATCTCCCAACAGAGTAATGTTTTTTCCTAAATAATCTCCGTTATCTCTAAAATAGAATAATGTTTTCTCTTAAAACATCTCCGTTACTTCCGTTATAACTGAATAACGCCAGGCGATACCCTCCGAATTGACAAAATTCCAAACTTTAGCTACCTCTATCTCCTAGATAGTGAAGTACGCTTTAGTTTTTCCAACTTCAGCTACCTCTATCTCTGATTCAAAAGAGATAGTGAAGTACGCTTTAGTTTCCCAACTTCAGTTACCTCTATCTCTGATTCGAAAAAGATAGTGAAGTACGCTTTAGTTTTTCCAACTTCAGCTACCTATATCTCTGATTCGAAAGAGATACTGAAGTACGCTTTAGTTTCCCAACTTTAGCTACCTCTATCTCCTCGATAGCGACGTAAACTTTAGTTTCATCAGGTGACAACCTCCATTAATTGTCAAGTCAGGTGACAACCTCCATTAATTGTCAAATCAGGTGACAACCTCCATTAATTGTCAAATCAGGTGACAACCTCCATTAATTGTCAAATCAGGTGACAGCCTCTATTAATTGTCAAGTCAGGTGACAACCTCCATTAATTATCAAATCAGGTGACAACCTCCATTAATTGTCAAATAAGGTGAAAACCTCCATTAATTGTCAAGTCAGGTGACAACCTCCATTAATTGTCAAGTCAGGTGAAAACCTCCATTAATTGTCAAGTAAGGTGACAACCTCCATTAATTGTCAAATTAGGTGACAACCTCCATTAATTGTCAATAAGGTGACTCCTCCATTAATCGTCAAAACCTCAAGGATCCTAGACATGTTCCTAACTATCTAGTGAGACTTGAACTCCGACCAAGGCTTGATTCCTCCGGGATACGTAGGTAGCCTTTCATAAAGGTCCAGCCATCCGACCACATTAGTCACCCTTTTCAATCATCACTCCTCAATGGTGCATGAGCCTTTCCTAAAGGTCCAAATATCTGACGACATTGGTCACTCCCTTCATATGGCATATCCCAACTAGGGTCAGCCATTTGACCTCCTAGGTCACTTTCTCTCCATCTTTCTAGCAAGGGACAAGTTTCTCTTCGCCATTCCCTAGTGGATTTCCTGAACTACGATCATGGCTTGATTCCTCCGGGATACGTAGGTAGCCTTCCAAAGGTTCAGCCACTCGACCACCTTGGTAACCCAATCCCAATCCGTCTCGGCAGTTCGCCAGATTGGATCCTTTTTTATCAACAACCCCACTTTCCCTGCAAGTGACATTGCCGAGGGGCTTCTGTAAGTACCCAATTCTGGATCATGCCTTCCGGTTAAGTTTTCCGGCAATTCCCTGAACCTTCCTAAAGTTCAGGGGCAATTTGGGAACTTTCTCAAACCTTCCAAGGGGTGAAGGACTTGCTAGGAATTAAAATTCCAAGCAGTCCCTCGCTGGAAGGGAGTTTCTAGGCGCCACCTTGCATGGTTCTAGAAACAGGTTGAGTCACCAAAGGATAAGACCGCACGGCTTCATTAGCTAGAGGTTAATGCCGCACGACTTCATTAGGAAGCATAAATCAGCCTATAAATAGAGGCCTCCTCTATTCATTTTAAGATACAATTTTGAGCACTGTTACTCTGCCAAATTCAGACCACAAATTTCCAGTAACTAAAACTCTCCCAAAATCACCTCCCTCCTCTCCAAAATCCATCAAAAGCCATTCCCACCTTAGGAAAACCCCAAGGGAGATAGAGAAACACCATCATTGGTAACCTCTCCTTCCTTTCTCCTTGAAATATACTTGTTATCTTGTCATATTGCTTACTTTCTATTTATCTTGTCATTTCTTGCCATTATATGTGATAAATTGCCATAAAAATCATATCTTTGTCATGTAGACATCATATCCCCCTTTCCCCCTAAACACATGTGATTCATGGAGAATCCATCCCAAGGATGAACAAGGGTCCTCAAGTGGCTTGTTCTAGGGAGGATTCATCATATGATGATGTGAAAGATCACTCATTTATTATATAAAAATGTCATCTTTACCATCTTAATGTCATTCCCACTCCCTTGACCTTGCTTCAAAGGATTGTCCACCTAAAAAGGTTCTTAAAGGACATACGAAAGCCTCAAAGGTCTTCCCTTTACATTCATAGTCTTAGTTTCCATAGTGTTCATTACACTTATTTCCATAAAAATGCAATCTTTACATTCAAATGCAACTCCCCCATGTCCTTCATGGTTGGATCACTCTCCAAGGATTGTCTAGTGACCTTATTAAGGCACGAAAGACATAGGATGAGTATAAAGATCCAATCTTTATACCCCTCCCCTTAGTCACTTTGGTATTTGAAGCATCCCGTGGTGCGGATCGGTGTAAAGGTCTCATCTTTACATCGTTTCCTTTACTAAATATGCCATAGTTGAAGTCCCTTTAGAAACGGACGAACCTAAGCCCCTAAATCTCCGATCATCACTTGATACGAGCATAAATGTCCCTACTAAGCTCAATCATCTCATGATGTAGGATTGATGGGCAAAGGCTCTTCCTTTCTAAAGAGTCTCATTTTTGGACTATAAAAAAAGGTGTCCCTATCTCGATCACATATGACCAAAGGTCACTTAATGATGATCATAAGTCCAAGATGAGCACGGGATCAAAATCCCGAACACATCAAAATTCAAGGAATCCCGAGCAATAACCAACTAAAATGGTTTATACGTCTGGAAGACAACTTGGCACATTCCCTCCCTTTTCAAAATCACACACACACACGAAAGCACAAAATAAGCACAAAAATTGGATCTAGGAAGACTTGCCATTGGCAAGGCTCCATGGGTGAACGCCAAATGTTCTTCCCAAGGAGTAACTTAACCTCCGGACCCTATTCCTTTTTTTCAAAGTTTTGAGGAAATCAAAATGGCGTGGCGACTCCGTTTTTAAATTTAAATCGGATGTCTTCAAACTGAGGTGAAGCGGTGACCCCTTACACGAGAAAATGGTTCAACAAAAAACCCACGATCTTGGTCCCACATTCACAGTCGTGGGAAAGGGAAGGGGAAGAAAGATGAAGGACCAAGTATGAGGGACTAGTTTGACCTTGCTATCTGAAATATCCACCCACTGTCATCGCAGACACATTAAATTGATTAAGTGTTTTATTGTTGTTTTGCTAGCGTGTAGCGAGTCAAGAGTAGACCGTGCTTGAATTCATCAAAGATTGTTTTAACCGTAATGAATTTTTAGGTTAAATTTAAGAGTTTTTCGAAACACAAGCGATTGGTGTTGTATTCGAAATTTTATTTGTTTTTGAGACCGAACCAATGATGGATGCCTACGTTCCCCTTTTACAATTGGACTAAGGGGCTCAGGTCACCGTAGTTCGACACTTTTAGGTGAAACTTTGAGAAAAAAGACAAATGAAGTGCGACCCTGTTTTTTACCTAGATCATTTTCGGGAATGTATCTAGTTGGGTATTACTCTTTTAGCACTTGGATTTTACTAAGGGGTGGTGTATGGGGAAGGAGAGTTGACTCGTGTTCTTCCTCAAACAAAGTATCTGCGGAGCTTGCTTCCATTCACGGGGTTAATGAAAGGGTTTCCATCCAAATTTGCTAACATTATGGCTCCTCCGGAGAAGATTCTTTGTACCATGAACGGGCCTATCCAGGTAGGTTCCCACTTTCTGAGGGGATTGATATGTGTAGGAGGCTTTTCCTTAAGCACCAAGTCGCCTTCTCTGGTGTCTTGGATCTTGACTTTCTTATCAAAAGCTCGGGCCATTCTGCTTTGGTAGGCACGAGTATGTTTCATGGCTTTCAATCTGCGCTCGTCGAGTAGAGCTAGTTCGTCATGACGGCTTTGGAGCCATTCGACTTCATTGATTCCGTTTTCCAAGAGACTCAGAGGGATGGAATTTCCAATTCAACTGGTAACATTGCTTCCATTCCGTAGGTGAGTGCAAAAGGAGTCTCCCCTGTGGCGGTTCTGACTGATGTTTTGTATCTCCAAAGGGCTAGATGTAGCTTTTCAGGCCAATCCCGACCTCTGACGACCATCTTTTTAATTATTCTTGCAAGAGTTTTGTTTGCTGCCTCTACTGCACCATTAGTCTGTGGTCTGTAGGGAGAAGACTTGTGGCGTGTAACTCTGAACACGATCAATAGTTGGTCACAATCTCCTTCGAAGTGGGTTCCATTGTCGGATATGATCTCGTTGGGCACCCCGTATCTGCACATGATGTTCTCTTTGATGAACTCGACCACTTTCTTAGAATTCAGTACTTTGCATGATCTGGCTTCTACCCATTTGGTGAAGTAGTCGACTGCGACTAATATGAACTCGTGACCATTGCTCCCTGGCGGAGTAATTTTGCCGATGACGTCGATTCCCCATGTGGCGAAAGGCCTTGGTGTAGTCATGCAGTAGAGCTCGTGAGGAAGGATGTGATTGAGGTTGGAGAACCGTTGACATTTGTCGCAGCTTCTAACGAACTAGATGCAATCTGTTTCCATTGATACCTAATAGTAACCCATACGGATGATGACCTGTGTCAATGCTCTAACATTCATGTGCGGACTGTAGGTTCCGTTGTGAACTTCGTTCATCAGCTTGCTGGCTTTTTCTTTATTTATACACCGGAGGAGTGGTCCTTGGTGGTGCTTCTTATATAACATACCCCCCAGAATGATGAAATGGGATGCCAGGCGTTTTAGGGCCATCATGTTTTTGGCTTTGATCCCTTCTTTGTATTTTCCATCTTCATTTGTGAAGGAAGCTTCTCCATTTTGGAGGTACTGGTAGATTTGATTGTACCAGGGTTTGTCGATCGGTTCATGTTCAACTTCGATCTCACAGCAATAGGCGGGTGTTTCCCGTTTGCCTATTCTGAGGGGTTTTACTGATATCCCTTCGGGAATTTCAACAGGAGATGCTAGGGTGGCCAGGGCATCTGCGAAGTGGTTCTTGTCTCTTGGCAAGTAGTGGAAAGAGATATCCTTGAACTGAGCAATGAGCTCCTCCATGTACGTGTGGTACTTCTGGAGGCCAGAATCTATTGTCTTCCATTTGTTGGATAATTGATTGATGATCAATGTCGAGTCTCCGTATACTTCCAGTTCTGTGATGTTGCGTTCAAGAGCGGCTTCTAGGCCGGCTGCGCAAGCTTCATATTCTGCTGCATTGTTGGTTGCTTCAAAATTCAGTTTGATGGCTATGGGAGTATGCTCATCCTTTGGATCGACCAGGAGCATTCCAATACCATTTCCCTTCTTGTTGGCTGCCCCATCGAAGAAGAGTTGCCAGCGGTTTGCGCTATTGAGTGAGAAGATCCCGTCATCTGGAAGCTGCGGATCAGGACCTTTGAGTTCACTACTTGGGAAGTCTGCCAGCTGATCTGTCATTACTCTACCCTTTGTTGATTTTCTGGTCATGTATTTGATGTTGAATTCAGCCAGGAAGAATGACCACTTGGCTAATCTCATTGATAGAGATGGTTTATCGAAGAGATATCTGACGAGGTCCATCTTGGAGACCAGGAGCACTGAATGTGACTGCATGTAGTGTTTCAGTTTCTCGACTACCCATACCAAGGCGGTACAAGTTTTCTCTAATGCTGAGTAGCTGAGTTCACTTCCTTGAAGCTTTCGGCTCACGAAGTAGATTGCATGCTCAACTTTGGAATCATTCTGTTATAGCCACAATTGATGTGTCTGTCACTATCAGGTACAGGAGGAGTGGCTTATCTTCATGTGGCGGGTACAGGATTGGGAGATTCACCAAGTATGTCTTGATTTTCTCGAAGGCTGTCTGGCATTCAGAGTCCCATTTGATGTCAGCATTTTTCTTCATTAGTTTGAACATTGCCTCGCAGAGAGATGTTAACTGGTTGATGAAGCAGCTGATGTACTGAAGTCTCCCCATAAAACTTTTCACTTCTGTCAGTGTCTGCAGTGGCTTCATGTCGATGATGGCCTTGATTTTCTTAGGATCTGCTTTGATGCCTCTTTCTGTAACCATATACCCCAGTACTTTGCCTCGCTTGACACTGAAGGTGCACCTTGCGGGGTTCAATCTCATGGAGTGCTTTCTGAGTCTGTTGAAGAACTTTCTCAAATCTGTCATGTGCTGCATGTCTGATCCTTTGGAGTGGATGATCATGTCATCGACATACACTTCGATTTGTTTATGAATCATGTCATGGAAGAGAGCTGTTGCAGCCCGTTGATAAGTAGCCCCAGCATTCTTTAACCCAAATGGCATGACCGTGTAACAATATGTCCCCCACGGAGTGGTGAAAGCAGTCTTGGCCTGATCTTCCTCGGACATCTTGATTTGATTGTATCCAGCAAACCCGTCCACAAAGGACTTTACTTCGAAATTTGTTGTGGTGTCGACCAGCATGTCGATGTTGGGCAGTGGAAAGTATTCTTTAGGCCTGGCCTTGTTGAGATCTTGGAAATCCACACAGCATCTGACCTTTCCATTGGCCTTGGTGACTATCACAATGTTGCAAGGACCACTCAGGCTTGATCTTGCATAGTTTCTGTTTGACCGGTTTGGATTCTGGATCCAGAGGGATTCTGTGCTCCACGATTGAGGGATTGTGTCCTGGCATGTCTTCGTATAACCAGGAGAACACGTCAACATATTCTTTGAGGAGACTTATCAGGCTTCTTTTTCTGCACCGGAGAAGAAACTACCTACTTGTGTCTCTTTAGGCTCTTGCACTGACCCCAGGTTCACTTTAGTCAAAACCTCTTCGGCAGCTTGGGCTCGATTGTCCTCTTGGTCCACTACGTGCTTGAGAACTTCTTTAATTTATTGTTCGTTTAGTGTGTCTGCTTCTTTATCAAGTGAGTCATTATTAACTTCTTTTAAGTTGTTCGTTAACTTATCAATTGTTAAAGTGGCAATGAGAGGATAATCTGAAATGTCGAACTTTCCATTTAATAAGAACGGGAATACATTGTTGGCTACATTATCATAGTCTTTCGACGTGAGGCCGTCGGACGACTCAGAGGACTGGACTTTTACAATGACTGACTCAGAGGGTTTGAGACTAGGTTTAGGGAGATATGGGTGCAGGCCCAGTTTGTGTTCCATTTCTGTCTGGCTTGCCCTTGGTCCGGTGAAAGTCACCCAGTTTTTTAGTGGCATTGCTGGATGCTTGGTGAGGGATCGGGGGTCGAGAGGCTTGGCTTCTGCTATCCCGATCATGGCGATCATGCTGTTCTCGGAGCCCAGGTCAATCAGGTTTGGCACCTCCATGACTTCTTCTCGAAAAGGTTCTGTAGAGCGGGTCCACTGAGTGTATCTTCTACGAATTCTGGTTCCTTCTGGTTTGGAGTTACTGTTTCGAATGTGGCCTCGGAGGCTGACCCGAACAATCTGTTTCCCATGAAGAGTGTCTTGAGCTGCTCTTTCATGTTTGGAATTCCTTTGAATGAGTACTCATGCTGAACTGTGGTGGCAATTGGTCCTGGTAGAGCAGTGATGTCGAGGAATGCTCCCCTTATCGGATTAGCTTTGAGTCCCCTGAAACGCTTGAGGTCCTGCGCCAGCTTTCCCATCCTTTCTGTAGTCTCTGTACTGACTTTTCTTGCTTCTTTCTCATCTTCATCAGTTCCGCTGTTGGTTCCCTCAGTTCTGCTATCGGTTCCACTATCGATTCCCCCAGTTCTGCTGTCGGTTCCCCAAGTTTTGCTGTCAGTTCCGCTGTCAGTTCCCCCAATTCTGCTGTCGGTTCCTTTGATGAAGTAGTGGGCGAGGTCGAAACTGTAAGGTCGGAGGTTAGGTGTGTCGTAGGAGGTTCCCCTTTTGCGGGCTGTTGCCTTGGTGCTAGCGAGCCTCTTGCTTTCCCTGATGTCAGCAGGTGTTGGCACATAACCGAGCTCCTGGACTGTAGTGTGGTCCTTGACTTCGATGACTTGGTGTTGGCCTTGTAGCCTTTTGCCGAGCCCCAGTCCCGGGATGAAGTTCATGAGTTTCATCATCTTCATGGCTGGAGGGATTTTGTCCCAGAATAGCGGAAGGTCCACGCTGCATATTTGGATCTTGCAGGTTTCCAAGGTGAATCCAGTTAATGCCATATTGCCATCATGTTTGATCTCTAACACTGGAATGTCATTGGTGCAGGTCCCCTCGGTGGTGACGATGTCGCCGTGACATTTGTTAGCTCGTTGCCTTGCATGAACTTGATACATTGGTGAAGGGTGGATGCCATGCCATTCATTTGATGCAGCCAGGGTCGTCCAAGGATGGCTGTGAAAGTGATAGGAATGTCCAACACTTGAAATTTGGTGGGGATCATCCGCTTGCCGAACCAGATGTTTAGAGTAGCAACCCCGAGAACTTGCGGGAAGTAGAATCATAGGCCTTGTTAGTATGGACTGAAGGCTTTAGGTCTGTGGGCTTGATGTCAAACAGGTCCATCATCTTGGCGGGCAAGACATTCATTCCGGAACCTCCGCCTACCAGTATACGGGGAAGGCGACGCTCGTCCAACTGAACTGTGATGTAGAGCGGCTCATTGTGATCAGCTCCAAATTTCAGCAGGTCCAAACATGTGAAGGTGATAATGTTTCCATAGTGGATGTTGTCGATCATCTGAATTACTTCTTCTGGCGTTATGTCCACGGGGACCATGGTACGGGCCAAACTTTCCACTAGCTTGAGCTTGTGAGGGTATGAAGATGTGAGCAGGGACCATAGGGAAATGTTCACGGGGGTCTGCTTAAGCTGAGTGAGGATCGGGTCCTCCTTTCCGGAACTTGTTTCTTCGGGCAGACCGGGTTGTGGTTCTGGCTCTGTTGGCTTTTTGGTGGCCTTAGGCCGTAGCACATGGATTTGACCCGATCGGGTCAGAACGTTGACGTCGGGCTTGGTCCCTTTTTAGCAGGTTGCTTTGAGCTGAGCCATAGTCAGAGGAGGATTTTCGAAGCACAGGGCCATATGTCCTCCCTTAATTCGTTGACTGTTGATGTTTTCCCGGGGGCCTCGGCGGCTTTCCGGATTCTGTCCCAAGATACTGGTTAGGTGCCTCTGCAGGGAGGGAGCCTATGGTTCGCAGCAGTTGTTCGAACGTCAGTGCACAGCAGTGGTTGCCAGGATTGAACTGTGTATTGTTGACCCTCCGGGGGAGGTTAGAGTGTTCTTGGTTCAAGCGAACGGTCTCTTTGATTTCTTCACGGTATACTGCGCTTCTTTTCTTCTTGCTGAGCAGGCTCATGGCATCTGGAGTTGGGACAGGCAGTTGTCATGGTTTGCTAATTTTCCTCCACTTTTAGCCCAAATCAGCTCTCTTATATTAGATCCTTCGTCGAGAGCTAACGCTTGCGTTTCTTCCTTTGTGAGAATAGCCAGCACTTCTTTAAACCGTATGCTGCAGTCTAGATAAACTTCCATCGGGGAGAGATTTCTCTGCTGCTTTAACTGAGTAGCGGGTATGTCGGAAGTTGAGTATACGACTTCCCGGACGTCTGCCCATGTGACTGGTTTTTGCCCCAGTTGGTCGTTTCTGTAAACGAATGATGTAGTCTGTGGAATCTCCCTGAGCAGTTGTTGGAGATGTATTTCCATCTTTCTCTTCTTTTTAATAGACCTTCCTCCTTCAGTTGGCCTTTCAACTTGAGAACTGAAATGATCGGCTCCCATCCTCCCAGGACTCTTGGGATTCCGGTTTTGTTGACTTCCTGAACGGCTTGGAAGCGAATAGTTTCATCGTCTTCGTCGTCGCTTTCACAAAGGGCTTGCTTCTCTCGGGGAAATAAGCGCTTGTATTCCTGTATTCCTCATGCTATTTGGCTAGGTATTCCTTGTGTTGTGCCATTCCATCTCCTAGGTCGTTTGGACCGTTGACCGCCCTCCCTTGCCTGAGGGGGTTTGTTGAGAGGCGATGGTAATCCAGGAAGTCGCCGTGGGCAAAACCTTTGAGGTCGAACCGGTCTATAGTGGCCTCTAGCTTTCTGTCTGAGGCTGTTTGTGACGCTTTAAGGGATTGGTCCCTGTGAGTCTTTTGAGCTTTGTTTTTGTCCCAGAGGTGATTTTCTTGTGCAGCTAGTTCCATAAGGGCTTTCCTTGCAAGAGCTAAACAGTCTCCGTAGGTGTGTGCTGTTTGACTGGTGTCTAGAACTGTAATCACATCCAAATCTCCGAATGGCGGAAACACTTGATTATATTGATGAAGGAAGTCGTGCTGGGACATTCCATGCGGCCTTCCTTGATCTCGGTCACCAAGAAGTTTGCCCATATCTGCTTGATCAAACCAACAGGGGTGTTAAATTCTGTGAGGCTGATGGTCTCGTGATCTCGTTCAAGAGCCATGTCTATCAGAGCTAGCAGCTTGCTGGCGAGATGCCTGAATTTGTGGCTGTGATGACTGGGAACAAGGTCAAACTTGAGCATGTTGATGTTGAGGTGATCATTCCTTTCTTCGGAAGCTTGATCTGTCTCGCTGGGATAACTTTTGCAGATGTTCTCAGGGTGGCTGCTGGAGGCATTCCCTAGGCTGATCTGACTTGTAACAAGGTGGGGATCTCTGTCTCCTTTGTCGATGCCTTCGGCCTTGGCGGCACTTTTGGCTGATAACTGGAAGTGATGATGAGCCTTGAGCTCTCTAGGACAGGGCCTCGTTTACCATGATCAGACAATCATCGAGGGTAACTTTGGCATTGCAGAATCTGACAATAAGGACCGGATCCTTGGCATTGTCGGGATATCTGTAGAAGATGATGTTGACGAAGTCGTCGTCGGTTACGTGATCAGAAGGGTTCTTTGTCGTGTCAACCAGTTGTTTCCACTCACCGGATAACTGTCTGTACTGGACATTGAGTTTGATGATTTCCATGGTATTGGAGCCCTCATCGTAGGTGACCTCGTCGGAACTGGTGCCATCCTCGAAACCGAGCATGTGTATGTAAGGATCTTCTTGCAGATCTTCCTCGTCCACTCCGGAGAGTCCTGATTCGTCGCCGTCTGATGGTTCAACCCAGACCAAAGGACGTCTCACGCCCTACTGCGAAGCTGGTGCTGCTAGAATGACCTCATGCCCTTCATTTGAGAAAAGGGGTTTGGTGGACAATTCTGCGTGTAAGACATCCCAGATGACTGCCATACATTCATCACCAGTGTGTCGGTGCTTGTTTACCTTTATCGTGAAGATTTCTTCACCTGGCGGGGCCAGAGAGTTTGCTCGAAGGACGCTGACAAATTTTCGACCGGAGATAGGGGGTTTGTGTGCCCGTATCATTGCGATGCTCAGGGTTTTTTCTAGTTTGAATCCATGTTTCGGAAACGACAGTTGAACTTGATGAATCTGACTGCTTCGGGATCTTCCTGCTCGAGGACGTTGACATAGTTAGCACCTCCGGACTCTGAGGGATTCTGATGAGATTTGCCCCGGTTGTCCTTCGGTCGGCTAACATGAGGTAGCCCCGATGCATGGCTGCGGGCATGCTTAATTGGCATTTTGGCTTCATTTCCTATGAGGAAACTGTCCCCTTTGATGACCTCGAGATCTCCTTGTCGGTTTATGAACTTGACACACTGATGGAGAGTGGAGGCTATGGCTTTCATGTGGTGTAGCCATGGGCATCCCAACAGAGCTGTAAATTCGGACGGGATGTCCATCACGTGGAACTTTACTGGCACCATTTGGGTTTCGAACCAGAGCTCCAGAGTCACCATCCCTAGGATGGGATGAGACGTGCTATTGTAGGCTTTGATAGTTCGGGCAGATGGGATCATATATCCTTCATCAATGCGTAAGGCTCGCATCATGCTGAGGGGAAGGACGTTGACTGCTGATCTGTTGTCTACCAATACCCCAGGGAGGGAGACAGTGTTGAACCGAACAGTGATGTACAAGGCTTACTTGTGCCCCGAGGCCCCTTTCGGTAGGTCTTCGTCACAGAAGGTGAGCATGCTACCATACAGTCTGGAATCGTAGATCTGATCTCTTTCCGGAGAGGGAGAATCATCGAGCCATCCATTTCCTATGTTTCTCTTGAGAGGCAAAGCTTTTGGATGTGTCTCGGGATTGTGTCGAGGTAGCTTGTGGCGGTGGTCGCCCTTGGTCAGCACATTGATTGAGTGCGAGTGCTAAGTAGACTTTGACTTTCCTTTGCCGGCCCGTGCTCTAAAGTTGGGCAAGTTGAACCTTGGCTGATCCTCCGGGGGATTAGGCTTCTGGCGGGCAGTAAGGTCACCAAGATTTGAGGTATTCCGGTGTCCTGAGGCCTGAGCTTTGGTGTCAGCATGATATTTCGGCTTTCCCACCCCTGTCTGCTCTGAAGTTGTGCTGCTTGGAGGGAGAGAGGACTTGTTGGAGTAGAGTACATAGTAATCGAACTTCTCGGATGGATCTCCGATTATACCCACGCTGGTGTCTCCGGCTTCATATCTTTCTTTCAATTTCTGCTGAGAAGACTGTTTCTTCTGCTTTCAGGGGTAATCGTGTGGGCGCCTCCCAACTCCCGAAACCTATAAACTCGTGTCCCAGGATGGAGGGGCCCAAAATAACTCTCTTTAAAAAAACTTTTCTTTATATTACTTGAAAAGTATAACACCCCTTTTTCAAAACAATTTCAAAATAACCTCTCTACTTGGAGGTGATATATAAACCAGTTTATCCAGTTATAACCTATATAAGTTACAAGTACTACAACTGTAAAGGCTTACACAAGCCAACTTTAAAACAAACCAATCCCAGGTTTAATTACAACACAACACAACTAAAACATGTTTATAAAAGTTTTATATACAAAACTTTTCCCAAAAGAATAACAACCACACTCTATCCCCAACTTCCCAAACCAACACATACCCTGACAATCCAAAAGATGTCCAAATTCCTTTCCGGCCTCACCGGTCTGGTCCTCCTGTCTCAGCGGGATCTAAAACAATAAAGGGAGAAGGGGTGAGAATAAATCTCAGCAAGCTATTATGTATGCAACAATATGCCATACAATATGCAACACATAAACAAGTTGCTCAATATCACATACGCACCACATCATGTTGCACATAATCACATTGGTAAAGCGGTAAACACATTCCATTACCTTCTCTTTACCTTTCCCATCCGAATCATATGTAGTACAACGGTGGGAGTAATACTCCGCTTATTAGTGAACTGCTGGTGCATACGTCTTATATGACCCCTTACAGAGATCCATATAAGATATCAGCTATCTTAGCAACTGACTGCACATATCCATAGAAGTTGTACCCCAATCTGTGGCCACAGAGGGGGGAGAGGTCACAGGTATAAGGAAATCTAAGCACCTTATGAAATATTTTCTCATAAGTGATAGTATTCCATATACCCCTAATGATCAGCTGATATAACCATATTCAAGCACATAATAGATACTTGAAAATTTATCCACCCCATGGGATATCAATACATAACATGGTACTTATTCCTCATGTTAAACAAATCACAATAGTGCAACATATATTTAAACACTATTGAATAATAACAATCCAATGACATGGTATTAATACTCATGCTCAACCAAATGAAACAGTGCAACACGTATTTACACACTATGTGCACAACCAATAATGAATATGAAATAACATATGGGCACAATGTATATCAAGTAAACCCTACATATTCATTACAAAATATATAATCCAGTAACAGTGTACCAGTACTCCTGGCCAAACCAATGAAACAGCGCAATATACATTTCACGCACTATATGAAACAATAACCCTATACAGGTCACCACGTTGGGGTACAATATAATATAAGTAGCCCTACGCATTTATAATATAACATTAAACACCTTCTATAAAGGTTCCATATTCAAATACCAAGTTTTTATCAACTTTGGTTAACCATTTACATTGCCTTCCAACCATTTTCAAGACAATATTTAAAGCCTTTCCCAATATCAATTTGGACCATATAAAGTTCCATTGTATAGTACTAAAGTTGTACTAGAAGTATAGTTAAAGAGGAATCAATTCCATACTTGTTTGCTTAGGTCCCCAAGCTTGTAAAGTCAGCCCCAGAAAACAATTATGGGCATGAGTCGTGCTAATAGGCACGAGTCGTGCCTAACCCCAGCACGACTGATTCTGTGATCACGACTTGTGACCATACTGGCCACTTATGTCGCACGACTGGGCTTGACAGGGTCACGACTCGTGCTTCAGGGCACAAGTCGTGCCCAACACCAGAAACTGATGTTCATCTTGAAACCTCAGCAGGACAAAGTACAACACCACTTTCTACCTACTCTTTCCCTTCAACTCGATTTGACCAAGTTTTTAAACATCAGTATATTGCCTCTAACATTAAAACATACTCCCTCCAACCATACAACATATATAAACAATAACTATATCATTTTCAAACCCATTTCTCAGGCCATGACATGAAAGTGTTCAAGTTCCACCCATATCATTTTCTTTCCATTCTAAACCTCCAAATAAAATGATCCAACATTTCCAAAGATCATTTATACCACATAATAACATTATTTATCGGTATGAGCAATTATTTGAACAAAATCATAATAACTTACCAAAATAGGCCGAAATAAAAGGAAGATTTAATCGGCTATACTTGCTCTAATCGACTCCCTGATCACAAATATGAAGTCGGAATTGAAAACAGATCAACAGTTGATTTTCTAGGATTTTCTGAAGGTAACCCTAGGTTATGGGATGATACGTAGTATTGAGGGCGAGAAAGAAAAGAACTGAGAGATTAATTGCTTCTGGGAGAATCCTTAAAGAGATTTATATAAACCAATTTCCAACTAAGCTCCTCCAAGTTCTAACTTCTACAGTTAAACACCTTGAAGTTATATTTACACTCAAGCTCCTCAAGACTTTTTATAACATTTCAATTAAAATTTCAAATGTTATAACTTTAGCACATAATTCCCATTTGATCCATTTAGACATTATATAATAAAAATCAATTTAATAACATCTAAAACCACGTAACTTAGCAACTTAGCCAAATAAACACTTAACAATTCCAAATACCACATAATGCATGATATGAGATGCAATGCACCCCACTCCCACGTGCTCCACGTGTGACCAAAATGGTGCCTAGGTTTAGGGTCGTGACACTCACTCCCCCTTAAATAAAATTTTTCCTGAATTTTGACTTCACTTACCTGAATGCTCAAATAAATCAGGATACTTCTGTCTCATCTCAGATTCCAATTCCCAAGTAGCTTCCTCAATGGTGTGATTCCTCCACAGAATTTTCACCACAGGAATACTCTTGGTAAGCAATTCCCGGACCTGCCACTCCAGAATCCGCAATGGTACCTCCACATAGGTCATATCCGCCTGGACATCCTCTGGAGGAGAACTCAAAACCTGAGAGGAATCATAACAGTATTTCCTCAACATGGACACATGAAATACATCATGGATAGAAGAAAGAGATGGAGGTAGAGCCAATCGATAGGCTAACTCACCTACCTTCTCTAAAACCTCAAATGGACCAACAAATCTAGGATCCAACTTCCCTTTGTTGCCAAACCTTTTAATCCCAATTCTTGGTGAAATCTTTAAGAATACAAGATCCCCAACCTTGAATGATAACTCCCTTCTTCTAGTGTCGGCATAGCTCTTCTGTCGACTCTGGGATGTCCTCAATCTGTCACGGATCACTTTGATCTTCTCAGTTGAGTCTCTAACCAAGTCTGGACCCCAAAGTCTAGCCTCACCAACCTCGTCCCAACACATTGGAGACCTACATTTCCTCCCATACAGTGCCTCATATGGTGCCATTTCAATGCTGGATTGATATCTATTGTTATAGGAAAATTCCACTAAAGGCAAATGGTCTTCCCAAGATAAATGGAAGTCCATCACACAAGCCCGTAGCATGTCCTCAAGAATCTGAATGGTGCTCTCAGTCTACCCATCAGTCTGAGGATGAAATGTTGTGCTAAAACTCAACTTAGATCCCAAGGCTTCATGCAAAGCCCTCCAAAACCGCGAGGTGAATCTCAGATCCCTATCAGAAACAATGTTGACAGGTACCCCATGAAGTCTCACAATCTCACGTATATACAACTGGGCCAATATCTCCAATGAGTACTTGGTTGAAACTGGTAGAAAATGAGCTGATTTGGTTAGTCTATCCACAATCATCCATATAGCATCCATCTTCCTCGAAGTAGGAGGCAATCCTGTCACAAAGTCCATAGAAATGCCCTCCCACTTCCACTCCGGAATATCTAATGTTTGAAGCAATCCTGCTGGTCTCTGATGTTCAGCTTTAATTTGTTGGAAAGTCAGACATTTTGATACAAATTCTGCAATCTCCTTTTTCATACCATTCCACCAGTAACCTCTCTTCAAATCCTGATACATTTTAGTACTTCCAGGATGAATAGCAAATCGGGATTTATGGCCATCCTCTAACACTTTTTTTTTGATCTCCGAGGAAGAAGGTACGCAAATCCTACCTTTAAAGGTTAGAATCCCATCCTTGTTCAAGGAAAACTCCCTAGTCTTTTCATCTTGCAATTACTCCCTAATTTTCTTCAATTCATTGTCATTCGGCTGGGCTTCCAAAAGATCTCCATATAGAGTAGGAACTTCTCTAACAATAGTAAACAACATATCACCTCTCAATTCCCGAGACACCAAGGATGATAAATGAGCCTTACGGCTAATAGCATCAGCCACCACGTTAGCCTTCCCGGGATGATAGGAAATGACACAATCATAATCCTTCAGAAGCTCCAACCAATGCCTCTGTCTGTTGTTCAATTCCTTCTGGGTAAACAAGTATTTCAGGCTCTTATGATCTGTAAATATCTCAAATTTTGCTCCATATAAGTAGTGTTTCCATTTATGTAACGCAAAAACAATAGCAGCTAACTCCATATCATGGGTGGGATAATTCTGTTCCGCTGGTGATAACTTCCTTGAAGCATACGCAATTACCTTCCCATTTGCATAAGGACACAACCCATTCCTTCATTGGAGGCATCACTGAATATAACAAAATTCTCACAACCCTCTGGAAGTGTAAGGTTAGGAGCTGAAGTCAATCTCTTCTTCAGTTCAGTAAAGCCTGCTTCACACTTAGCATCCCATATAAATGGTACATCCTTTCGAGTCAATCTGGTCAATGGAGTTGCAATCCTCGAAAATCCCTCTATAAATCTTCGATAATACCCCACTAAACCAAGGAAACTACGAACCTCTGTCATAGTAGAAGGCTGTTTCCAGTTGACTACAACATTAATCTTTACAGGATACACTGTAATACCAGTACTGGACACCACATGACCCAAGAAAGAAATCTGTTCAAGCCAGAACTCACATTTGCTGAACTTGGCAAATAATTGTTTCTCACGAAGCACGGATAACACAATTCTCAAGTGCTGCTCATGATCCTCCCTGGATTTTGAGTATACCAGGATATCATCAATAAAAACCACAACGAAACTGTCAAGATATGGTTTGAAGATCATGTTCATCATGTCCATAAATACGGCTGGTGCATTAGTCAACCCAAATGGAATAACAAGAAATTCATAATGCCCGTACCTTGTTCTGAAAGTTGTTTTAGAAATATCATCTGGCTTGATTTTCAACTGATGGTATCCGCTATGCAAGTCCAACTTGGAATATATAACGGAACCTTGGAGTTGATCAAATATATCATCAATATGAGGAAGAGGATATTTGTTCTTAATAGTAGCTTGATTAAGTAGTCTGTAATCAATATACAACCTCAATGTACCATCCTTCTTCCTAACAAACAAAACTGGTGCTCCCCAGGGTGAAACACTGGAACGAATAAAACCCCTCTCTAACAACTCCTGCAACTGAATTTTCAACTCTTTTAACTCAGCTGGAGCCATTCTGTAAGGTGCTTTAGAAATTGGTGAAGTACCTGGCAATAAGTCAATACAGAACTCCACCTCTCTATCCGGACACATAGAATACTCAGTTGAGAATACATCACTAAACTCATTCACAACTGGAACACAAGATAGTTCAGGAGACTTCTTACTAGAGTCTAACACATATGACAAGTATCCCTCACACCCTTTTGATAACAACTTTCTAGCCTTTAGTGCAGATATAACATGAATGCCAAATAAAGAATTATCGCCATCAAATATAAACACAGGCACATCAGGCATAGAAAAGGTGACTCGCTTTCTACGACAGTCCACCAAGGCATGACAATAACTCAACCAGTCTATGCCTAAAATAACATCAAAATCTTGGATTGGTAACTCTACCAAATCCACTGAAAATACATGACCATATATAATCACCTCACAATCATGATAGATCAAACAGGATTCGAGGCACTCTCCTACTTGAGTAGAAACCTCTAGCACATAAGGCAATAACTTAGGCAACTTATGCAATGTGAATGCAAAATGAGATGCCACATAAGAATGAGACGATCCAGGGTTGATAAGAATACGAGCCCTGACCCCTGAGATAGGGAGAATACCTCTAATGACCGCGGTGGGATCTACCGCGCCTCGACCCAAGACAAACACTCTACCTTGTACTCTCTCTTTAGGCTTCCCCTCAACATCCCTCTTAGCACCAACTCTGGCCTGGTCACCTTGCTATCTACCACCCGCAGCTGGACCCTTTTTTAATTTAGGACAATCCTTTTTGAAGTACCCTATCTCTCTACAATTTAGACATTTACCCTGTTTCCTCTAACAGTTGCCTTCAGAATGTCCTATCCTCTTGCAAAAGTTGCAAATAGTCCCAAATTGGCTATATAAAGGATGAGTTGAAACTGTCACTGTTCCTCCCTTAGCCACTCTAGAAGCTGAAGATTTAGGCCGACCCTTGCTCCGACCTGAACTCTGGCCTGAAAACTTAGTCTTGATTCCACTACCTTCAGGTTTACCCCGATGTTCTTCGATGTCATTTTCAATTCTGTATGCCATATTAACTGCTGCCTGGTAGTTGGGAAAATCATGAGTCAACAATTGTTTTCTGAACTCCAACCTCAGTCCCTTAACAAACCTATAGACTCTCCTTCCTTCATCTGGTACAAGATGTGGAAAATACCTTGCAAGCTTTGTAAATTTTCAAGAATACTGGGCCACTGTCATTGCCCCCTGCTCAAGCTTCAGAAACTCTACCTCTTTCTTGTCTTTGGTGATCACTGGAATAAAATGTTCTTTAAATCTCCTAGTGAAGTTGTCCCAAGTTTGGGGCGTGTGGTCTCGCTCCCAACTTTCCTTAAGGATTTGACACCAGTACTCTGCAGGACCTTCCAGTTTGAACACTGCACATCTGACTTTTTCTTCATCTGTACTCTCCATTGCCACAAAAAACTTATTCATAGCTTCCAACCATCTCTCAGCTATCACTGGATCTGGATCCCCGTTGAAGCTTGGTGGAGCCATTTTGATAAACTTTTCTAACCCATGTGCTGGCCTTGCCTCAAGTTACTGCTGTGCCTGACCCTGAGCTGCCATATTCTGAAGGAAAACCCGGAACATAGCCATCATTTCAGCATTCTGGTTTCCCCCAGCTCCCATGTTACCAATATTCCCCTAATCCTTTTGCTGGTCATCACCAGTTCCAGCCATTACAACAACCCCTGCATTAAACACTCGACGTCAGATATCACACACTCCCCCTTAGACTAGACATCTACCCTTGACTTCTAGCAAAAGCTCTGATACCAACTGTAGGCACCTCCCAACTCCCGGAACCTATAAACTCATGTCCAAGGAGGGAGGGTCCCAAAATAACTCTCTTTAAAAAAACTTTTCTTTATATTACTTGAAAAGTATAACACCCCTTTTTTAAAACAATTTCAAAATAACCTCTCTACTTGGAGGTGATATATAAACTTGTTTAACCAGTTATAACCTGTATAAGTTACAAGTACTACAACTGTAAAGGCTTACACAAGCCAACTTTAAAACAAACCAATCCCAGGTTTAATTACAACACAAGACAACTGAAACATTTTTATAAAAGTTTAATATGCAAAACTTTTCCCAAAAGAATAACAACCACACTCTATCCCCAACTTCCCAAACCAACACATACCCTGACAACCCAAAAGATGTCCAAACTCCTTTCCGGCCTCACTGGTCCGGTCCTCTGGTTTCAGCGGGATCTAAAACAATAAAGGGAAAATGGGTGAGAATAAATCTCAGCAAGCTATTATGTATGCAACAATATGCCATACAATATGCAACACATAAACATGTTGCTCAATATCACATACGCAACACATAAACAGGTTGCTCATAATCACATTGGTAAAGCGGTAAACACATTCCGTTACCTTCTCTTTACCTTTCCCATCTGAATCATATGTAGTACAATGGTGGGAGTAATACTCCAGTTATTTGTGAACTGCTGGTGCATATTCACGTCTTATACGACCCCTTACAGAGATCCATATATGATATCAGCTATCTTAGGAACTGACTGCACATATCCATAGAAATTGTACCCCAATCTATGGCCACAGAGGGGGGAGAGGTCACATGTATAAGGAAATCTAAGCACCTTATGAAATATTTTCTCATAAGTGATAGTATTCCATATACCCCCAATGATCAGCTGATATAACCATATTCAAGCACATAATAGATACTTGAAAATATATCCACCCCATGGGATATCAATACATAACATGGTACTTATTCCTCATGTTAAACAAATCACAATAGTGCAACATATATTTAAATACTATTGAATAATAACAATCCAATGACATGGTATTAATACTCATGCTCAACCAAATGAAACAGTGCAACATGTATTTACACACAATGTGCACAACCAATAATGAATATGTAATCACATATGGGCACAATGTATATCAAGTAAGCCCTACATATTCATTACACAATATATAATCCAGTAACAGGGTATCAATACTCCTGCCCAAACCAATGAAGTAGCGCAATATACATTTCTCGCACTATATGAACCAATAACCCTATACAGGTCACCACGTAGGGGTACAATATAATATAAGTAGCCCTACGCATTTATAATATAACATTAAACACCTTCTATAAAGGTTCCATATTCAAATACCAAGTTTTTATAACCTTTGGTTAACCATTTACATTGCCTTCCAACCATTTTCAAGAAAATATTTAAAGCCTTTCCCAATATCAATTTGGACCATTTAAAGTTCCATTGTATAGTACTAAAGTTGTACTAGAAGTATAGTTAAAGAGGAATCAATTCCATACTAGTTTGCTTAGGTCCCCAAGCTTGTAAAGTCAGCCCCAAAAAACAGTTTTGGGCACGAGTCGTGCTAATAGGCACGAGTCGTGCCTAACCCCAGTACGACTGATTCTGTGATCACGACTTGTGACCATACTGGCCACTTATGTCGCACGACTGGGCTTGACAGGGTCACGACTCGTGCTTCAGGGCACAAGTCGTGCCCAACACCAGAAACTGATGTTCATCTTGAAACCTCAGCAGGACAAAGTACAACACCACTTTCTACCTACTCTTTCCCTTCAACTCAATTTGACCAAGTTTTTAAACATCAGTATATTGCCTCTAACATTAAAAAATACTCCCTCCAACCATACAACATATATAAACAATAACTATATCATTTTCAAACCCATTTCTCAGGCCATGACATGAAAGTGTTCAAGTTCCACCCATATCATTTTCTTTCCATTCTAAACCTCCAAATAAAATGATCCAACATTTCCAAAGATCATTTATACCACATAATAACATTATTTATCGGTATGAGCAATTATTTGAACAAAATCATAATAACTTACCAAAATAGGCCAAAATAAAAGGAAGATTTAATCGGCTATACTTTCTCTAATCGATTCCCTGATCACAAATATGAAGTCGGAATTGAAAACGGATCAACAGTTGATTTGCTAGGATTTTCTGAAGGTAACCCTAGGTTATGGGATGATACGTAGTATTGAGGGCGAGAAAGAAAAGAACTGAGAGATTAATTGCTTCTGGGAGAATCCTTAAAGAGATTTATATAAACCAATTTCCAACTAAGCTCCTCCAAGTTCTAACTTCTACAGTTAAACACCTTGAAGTTATATTTACACTCAAGCTCCTCAAGACTTTTTATAACATTTCAATTAAAATTTCAAATGTTATAACTTTAGCACATAATTCCCATTTGATCCATTTAGACATTATATAATAAAAATCAATTTAATAACATCTAAAACCACGTAACTTAGCAACATAGCCAAATAAACACTTAACAATTCCAAATACCACATAATGCATAATATGAGATTCAATGCACCCCACTCCCACGTGCTCCACGTGTGACCAAAATGGTGCCTAGGTTTAGGGTCATGACAAATTACCCCAGATCATGTCCTGGAACTCATACTCAAGGCATTCGGAGCAGTCACATACATCATAACTGATGTGAACTTCTGATGAGGGCTTGGTTGAAAGAGGCAGAGAAACATGCTCTGCGGCAATCTTCTTAGGTACCCACTCAATGGAGTTTACACTGTTGTTGTTCGAAAAAGGGTTTCCGACTGTATTTGGTCCATTGGGACACTCCAACTTTCCTTCCTCTATTAGATTCTGGATCACATACCGTAACCCCAGGGAGTTGTCAGTTGTGTGCCCGTGGTATTGGTGGAAGGCACAATATTTGCTTTTGTCGGCATTGACTACAAGATTCTTCGGTTTGTAGTTTTCAACAAGCTTGAGGAGGCCTTCTTTGATCAATCCTTCCAGCATTTTACTCAGAGGCATATCTAGCTTGTCAAAGCATACGGAAGGCTGCTTCTTGGGGGAGTCGTTGCTTTGTAGGGCCGAGTTTCTGTTGTTCGAATGTTGTCCCTAATGGAAGTAGTTGACAGAAGTATTATTCTCTTTGTCGGGGGCTGGTGCGGGATTGAATGTAGCTGCTGATCTGTATCTGTAAGACGGAGTCGTGGCCAGTTTTTCTTTGAGATCCTTTTCGAACTGTGAGCCGGCATTGACCATTGCTCGGAGATCTGGGAAGAAGTGAGGGCTGATGAGCGTTCTGATGGACGGCCTCAAGCAGGACTTGAAGATCCACATCTATTCGTCTTTTGAGAGTGGCTCCATGATTTCAGAGACCTTCCAGCTCCACCTTTTATAGAATTCTCCAATGCTTTCATCTGTTTTCTGCTCGGTGGTTATTAAGTCCTCGCGACTTGTTTCCTATTCTATGTTGGATCGGTACTGCTCCAGGAAGATATTGCTAATCTGATCCCAGGTATGGTGATCTGCAGGCTTGACCCTTAGGAACCACCGTAATGCTGAACTCTTGAGAGTATGCTGGAAATGATCGGCCATTTGCTGGAGGGTTGCTCCTTTTGATCTCATGCCGAGAACGTAAGTGTCAACATGCGTCTGCGGGCATTCGGTCCCATCGAATCTGTCCATTTCTGGCATTCTAAACTTGGCTGGGAGAGGTGTGACCATTCCCGGATCTATGGATCTGAGTGTTTCTTGCTTTGAGCTGCCTATGCTGGCTTTCAGGTCTTTCATTTGTTCGACCATCCAGGCCAGGGCTGGGTCCAGTGGTGGATTTTGAGGCTCGGTGTCAGGTGCTGCCATGTGAGAGGCTGTAATTGGAGGTGGGAGGCTTGATATATGTGGATATATGGGGGCCTTTTCTGGACTGTATCGGGGTTTGTCCCCGGTGTTTAGAGGTTCGTGTATAGGCAACGGGTTGAACCTGGGAGGGTATTGAAGGATATTGATATCTGTTTGAGATGGCCCAGCGGTGCGCTGGTTGTACTGAGTGATGGGAGTAGTACTGGCTTGGCCGTATATGATGGGGGTGCCTTGAGAGGTGGCAACATGGAGCCTCGGTCGGCTGTTTCCTTGGTTTGAAGGAATTCCGTAACTTGGCAGGGGAGGAACCTGGTTGAAGGTTTGACGAGCTGATCGGGGAGGATCGTCGTCCTCGACTAGAACAAAAGTACCGTCTGGTTGGGGGATAGCTGCTATACCCCGTTCATTCAGAAGCTGTACCACAAAATTCTGCTGATCTTCTTTCTGCCTTTTGTTAACCTCACAGGCCCGGATGGCTTCTTCCAGTGTCATATCTGTTACCGCTGGGGGGGTTCCGTTCCCGTCACAATTTCTCGGTGAGTCTAACATGCCGGAGTGTATGGCTGAAGGAACCAAGGGAACCAAAGAACTGTCTGATGCGGCCGTAACTGTGATTCTGGCGAGGCACTTACCCGGAATTCTGAACCACTTTCTGCTCGCTGCCGGGAACGAAAGGCAGGGTTTAGGTTTCGAAAAGGGTATTTGGCTCAGGGTTTCGGGCTTGTGCAATGTGCAGTTACCGCTTAATGTTTACTTAAAACGCATTTTCTCAGAGTCCTAATTTGTTGGAAAAGATCGTATCTTCTTTTTTGCAACTAACCTAGGGCTTGAATCAATGGATCTCATCACTACATTTATAAACCCCTCGTTTTTCACATGTAAATCGTCTTCCCGGGACGGAAAATCTCGAGCGAGGGTCTTATAAGGCAAGCGAGTTCCACCGATAAAGGAAAAAAGTGAACTTAAGGCTAGCTGGTCATGTAAACTTTCAACGTATGTGACATGCGGGTCACGGTCGAAGTCAACGTCCTTAAGTTAAGGCAGAAATCGTGCTGAAATTTTGGCATGACCTCTCCTGACTCGCTTACGCGAGGGGCCTTAGCTTTTGGCATTGGCCAAGTTGTGGCTAGCATGGTGCATATGTTGAGGGTTTGATGACACGGCGTCACATTGAACCTTCAGGTATGTTTTTATCATGGGTCCGCGTCAAAGTCAAGGCTGAAAAGGTAAGACTTCGGGTCGGGAACGACCTTCGATCTCAAATTTTAAGTTTGACTTGTGAGGGAGATCAGCGTAAAAGCATACACTTAGGCTTTATGACACGAACTAAGCCAAAAACCAACCAAGGTCTTGGATGAAGTGTGACACAAAGAGTGCATAGATTACACGGGCTAGGATGGGCTGTTTGGGACGACCCCGTGCACGCTCGAAAGGTGTTTGGCAGACCAATCAAGCTGCAAATCAACGGTCATCCTGGGTTGAGGGTTGAAGTGTGCAGTGTACCGAGGCAGCAAGTGCGTGTAGCGTACGGTGTACCGAGGCAGCAATGCAAGTAGTGTGCGGTCACTAAATTTTTTTTTCTGAGTAAAATAGAAATTTTCAAAATGTGTTTTAAAGAATTCATGCGCAGTTCAGAATATAATACGGATCTCAAATATGAACGGGAAATGCACGAACATGTTATGATTTTTGAATGAGATGAAAATGCAACATCTTTTTTCTTTTCGAAAACCACCCGGTGTTTTGAACAACACACGCAGACAAAAACGAGGAAGGGTAAACGAAAGTTTGACCCACGGAATGCTTTTTAAAATGAGGGAGTTTTGAAAAAACATGTCTTTAATCCCAGCGGAGTCGCCAACTGAAATTACCCGGATCGCGCGGGGGGGGGGGGGTGGGGGGACGCGGCTAGCGGCATTCGCGGACTTGGGACCTCGCTTGGAAAATGAAAGGGATAGTCGCCATGCCATTTTATATTATGAGCCCAAACTTTGAAAATGGCTTTTGAAAATGGAACGTTTTGATTGGTAGCTAAAACTTGAAAAAAGGCTTTGAAAGTGGAACGTTTTGATTGGTAGCCAAAACTTGAAAAAAGGCTTTTAGGACCAGAGATTGTTAGGTTCGGAGGTCACATTACATTTCAGGAAGAGTATATTGAGATCACCCGAAATGTCTCGTATGACGAGTCTTTCTACCTTTCTCAAAATTGTGTGCGTGTGTGTGTGTGTTGCATTTTGAAAAAGAGCTTGAATGACAAGCTTTAATCTTGGTTTGAATGACAAACGTTATGTGGTAAAAAGCGAGCGTTTGACTGACAAACGTCGGTTTTGAGTTTTGAAAAGAGGGTTCAAATGATGAACTGAAATCTTTAGTTTGAATGTCAAACGTTGATTTTAGTGAAAAGAGCTTTTGAATGTAAAACGTCGGGTTTTGAGTCGAAAATGAGCGTTTGGATGCCAAACGTCGATTTTGCATTGTTTTTGAAAAGGAGTTCGCATGACGAACTTAAATCATTAGTTTGAATGTCAAACATTGATTTTAATGAAAAGAGCGTTTGAATGTCAAACGTCGGATTTTGAGTCGAATATGAGTGTTTGGATGTCAAACGTCGATTTTGCATTGTTTTTGAAAAGGAGTTCGAATGACGAACTCCGGTTTTGAACCGGGCATTATATTGTTACCAATTTCATAAAAAAGGCATTAAATGATATGCGATCAACAACGAGTCATTTTGTGACTCGGACTTTTATAAGTAAATACTATCACAAGCCAAACAGCTCAGACTTGTAAATAACAGTATTTAAAGTGCGGTATCAACGGAATCAAACGATCCGGACAATAAAGATGCGATCGACGAGCCAAACGACTCGGATTTGTAAAGGTACATAATTTAAATGACGGTATCGACGGATCAAACGATCCGGATTTTGTAAATGACGATCATGAACCAAACGGTTCGGATGGTAAACATACGAATCAACGGATCAAACGATCCAGACTTGTAAATGACAGTAAAGTAAAAGCGGGGCCGGAATGCCGTTTTAACCCGAAATTACTTCTCTTACGGGAGAAAAGATGATTAAGGGGTAAAACGTATCGAGCCCCGTAGACGGCGTTACGTCTACATTTTGAGAGTTTCGACCGGAACGACAATAGCGTTTGAAGCGTAAATCGAGGTGAAATGAGTTTTTTAGAGAGAGAGAGAGAGTGTTACTTATGGCTAGGGGTTGACTCTTTGGCTCGGTTTACGTATACGTGATACGATTTTGGTGTTTGAAAGGTGTTTCGAGGTTGTTTAGTTCGTGTTTGGTCGGAAAATGGGATTTTCACGCAAATTGAGACAAAACGAGGCTCGGGAGGGGGTAGAATTGACTTGGGCCATGTGATTTTTGAGAGAGCGTAATGTTTTTTCTTTTTTTTTTACAAATGACATCCCTTGTATTTATAGGGCTGAAAATGCAAAACAGCCCGGATGGCCTAAGGCTCAATTTGGGGGGTTTTTGGATATTTTGGAAATTCCAGGGACTTGATGAAGATTCTGGTTTTTCAAGTAAAACTGGTCGGACGGCCTATGTCTCAGTTTCAGGGGCATTTTGGTCCTTTCACTCTCGAATTTGATTAATGGGGATGGGGGAGGCTGTGCATGCGTGCCATGTGTCCCGATGAGTCACCAGGGATAGGGTTTTTATCCCGTTATTCCTAGTTTTGTCCGTTATTTAAATAACTGTCCGGAAAATATTCGAAACGCCCCCAAAAAGTCCCGAAAAGTGCGTTTTTCGAGGAAAGTTGTACTTTTACGTGTGTGTAAGTACCCCAATCTGGATCACTCCCTTCCGAACGCACGGGAAACACCGCAGACTCACAAAAACGCAGTCTCGAACACCCGTAGCCCTCAAAAACCCAAAAAACCACCAACCAAACCAAGGGGGGCCTTTCTGGGACAAAAAAACACAAAAGGACTTTTTAGAAATTTTGCAAAATTTGGAAAAGCATGGATGGTCCGTAAGGACCTCTTTGCACCAGACATAATTATTACGAAATCCTCTTAAAGTCCACATTATTCTCTCAAATCTGGGAAAACCAAATTTTTGGATTTCATGGAAGGTCCGTACTGACCTTCTTGCAATTTTCCCCTACTATAAATAGAGGGCTCCCCCTCCCTCATTTTACACACCTCCCTCTTCTCTTCTCTCCCTAAGCCTTCAGGCTACCCTTCTAAGACCCCTCGGGGCACTCTCGGTCCCTTTCGGTTCCTTCCGGGGCCTTCGGAGCTCCCTCGCGGTGCTTCGAAGCCCTACCGAGCACTCCCGAGACGTTCCCGCACTGCCCTGAGGCACTCTCGAGGTATTCTGAGGCCCCTCGTGGTACTCCGAAGCCTTGTTTGGTCTATCCTGAGGCGTCCCGGCCCTTTCCGAGCCAAACCGACAATTCCGACGCACGCCGGAACTCTGCTCGAACGCAACCGACGATCCCCACGCACGATGAACCTCTGCCCGAATCCAGTCAATGAACCCTGCGATCCCAACACACGCCGAAACTCTGCCCGAGTGCACACCTGACAATCCCGAGGCACGCCGAAGCTCTGTCCGCAGACAACCGACACATCCCGAAGCAATCCCGGTCTATCCCGGAACACTATTCCATCCTCAAACCCTATTCCCCAGCGGAAGACAGACACGAACCAACATTGGCAAGGTTTCCTTCCTACACTATTTCAATACATTTCAATACGTAGTGTACAATGTAGACATCCGATACAACATGGATTTTTAAAAAGTACATACACACACACACAACAGTTAAAGAAATAAGGGGTACCGAAAGACTCGTTTTTTACGAGGCGACTCGGGTGAGCTCTAATATTCTAATATTCTCTTCCCGAGGAGTAACCTGACCTCCGAACTCAAAAATCTCATCACACAAAAACAATTTTTAAACTGATGCCTTTTCTCAATGTTTTGGGCTTAATCAAAACGGCGTGGCAACTCTACAAAGCAAAAACACAACGAGACACCTCCTCCCGACAAATGCGAGATGCCGGGGCTCTGCGCGCGAGCCGGATCCGGGTAATTTCAGTTGGCGACTCCGCTGGGGATATTTTGTTTTAAAAACTTCTAAACAAAAACAAAATATTTTTAAAAGGATGATGAGGGTCAAACTTTCATTTTACCTCTTTCTTTAACTGTTGTGTGTGTGTGTGTGCATGTGCTTTACTTTTTATTTTACAAAAAAAAATAAAAATACAAAAAAAAATACATCAATATACATATGTGTACATACATTTAAAATTCTTCAAAAACTTCTGTTTTACTCAAAAAAAGAATTTTAGCGACCGCACACTACTCGCACTGCTGCCTCGGTACACCGCACTCTACGTACACTTGCTGCCTCGGATACACTGCACACTACAACCCTCAACCCGGGGTGGTCTCAGTTGAAGTCCGTTTTGTCTTCCTAGGCCTCTTGGATGCGCACAGGATCATTCCAAACATCCCATCCTAGCCAGTGTCAACCCTGTACGCTTGCATCACACTCTGTTTAGACTCGGTTGGTTTTTACCCAGTCCATGTCATACAGCCTGGATACATATCCCATGCCGACCATTTTCTGAGTCGAAGCTCGGAACTCAAGATCCCTTGAGCAAGCAAAGCGATGAAAGGTCATGCTAAAATCTTGACCCGATCTTGATTTCCGAAGCTACACCCAGACGATGTTCCGTCCCGGATATACTTCCATGCCCACATGACACCACGTCATCAAGCCTTTAATACGTCAGCCATGACAATATGACCTAGCCAATGCCTAACGTCACAGATCCCTTGCGCAAGCAAGGTAAAGAGAGGTCATGCCGAACTCTCGACCAGATCTTGACTCAGGTGCCGGCTCGGCTCACTATTCACATGGCCGACGCATTAAAACGAACATGAAAGGCTCGGTCCTTAGGTTCGATTTTTATTTTAGGCCGGTGGAAACCGCTTGCCCTATAGGACCCTCGCCCAGGGCTGTCCACCCCGGGATGTCGAAATACAGGTGCAAAACGAGGGGCTTATAGCCGCACAGATGGTCTCCACTGACCAAGGATCTAGCATAGTTGCGAAAAACAAGAGCAATCTTTTCCAACCTACCTAGGATTCTGAGAAAACACTGTTTTAAGTAAATTAAAACAACAAAAACATAAAAAAATAAAAGCGAAAACTGCATGTCACATGAGCTTTCTCCCCTTTTATCCAAAAGGCCTTCCCATGTCTAAACCTTACCCATCACCCCCTCCAGCATACCGAGAGTGGTTGAGAGTACCCGAGAGCCGCCTTTTCAGTGTCAAAGTTAGAAGGTCCGACAGCCCTTCCGATTCAGCGGTCCGAACAGTCCGCTACTCCCCCATGGTAGGGTCAACAGATAACAGTGAGGGAAACGGAACCCCGCCACTAAGAAACCCCCAGACAATGGAGGAAGTGCTGAGAGCCTTCGAAACTCTCAAGAAGCGCCAAGAAGAGCAGCAAGCCTGGATCGTAGACACCCTGCGCCTTCGTGGAACCGTTGTTGTTCCCCAAACTAATGGGACCTTCGTTCTCATAGAAGACGAAGAAATTCCTGCTCCCCCAGGTCCTCAAAGCTATCAACAGGTCCCGCCTCCGCCAAGTTACGAGATTCCAGCAACGCAAAGCAGCTCTCGCTCAAAGCTTCACTCGGGCGTCAGACAAGCAGCTCCGACTTGCCCGCCTCAGCCCAGTCAGTTTCCCGGCCCTGCGGTACAAGCTCAATATCAACACCACACCTACGTGCATGCTCCGCCAGATCCCAATGCATCTCGGTATCCCCCAGGATTCAATCCTCTGCCTCTATACGAGCCTCACAGTCATAACCAAAAATCCCAATGCTTACCCGGGACAGTCATCCCAAGCGGATATCCCGACATTTCAAATCTACCACCCGCTGGTCTGCCAATTGGGGCTAATGAAACATTTCCCCAATTCCCAAACACAACCCTTAGCGGTCCGGGCAATCACGCCCTCAATTTCAACAACCCAGGGTACGGGACGGTATACACTCAACTACCTCCCCAAGACTCCCGAATAGCGATCGCATCAGCCAATCCACCTCCATCTTCGGTTTCCATCCCCGAAAATGGTAACCCACCTCAACCTACCGATCCCCACATGGCTTGGTTTATCGAACAGATGAAGGACATGCAAGGCAAAGTAGCCAGCTCTCGGAAGGAATCCCTCATGCCCACGGATCCAAACAAGGTGGTCCCGCTTCCTCCGATATTCAGGATGCCGGAAATGGAAAAATTCGACTGGACAAAATGCCCAAAAACCCACATCGACACCTATGACTTGGGTATGAGAGCCAAAGGGGCAACCCCTCAACAAATGGCGGATCACTTCCAGCATTCCCTCAAATCCACAGCTCTAAGGTGATTCCTCAACGTAAAGGCAGAAAATAGCTCCACGTGGGATCAAATCAGCGAAATCTTCCTGGAGAAGTACTGCGCCAACCTTGAATGGGAAACAAACCTCCATGATCTGCAAGCCACCGAATAAAAGGATGAGGAACCAGTAGGCGAGTTCTACAAAAGATGGAACTGGAAGCTAAGCGAGATAATGGATCCGCTTTCCAAAGAAGAACAAATGGACATCTTCCATTCTTGCGTCAAACCATCTCTGAGGACCTTGATCAGCCATCACTTCTATCCAGATCTTCGTGCCCTGGTCAATGCTGGAACCAAGTTCAAAAAGACCCTGAGCCTTCAAAATACAACAGCGACCCCTGCTTCGTCTTACCGTTATCGGACAAACCTGTCAAATCCAGCACCTGTCCCGAACAAAGGAAAAGAAGCAGCCAGAGCAGTCCACTACATCCAGAATGGAGCTCAAGTAAACCGTGATCAGGCACCCCGAGGAACAACAATCCCCCTCGCATACCACCGTTCCAGCATTTCGACATCCTCGAAATGCCTCTGGGCCAAGTATTCGATGCATTCGTAAAGCGAAATCTTCTCAAGCTTCTCGAGAATTTCCAACCAAAGACTCTCAAACCCAACATGGATATGTGCAAGCACTGCGCCTTCCACAACTACCCCGATCACACCACTGACAATTGCTTCGTGCTAAAGCAAGTGGTCCAGGGGCTAATTGAAGAAGAAAAGTTGGAACGCCCCCGTGGCCCCAACACCATTGGAAATCCATTCCCCTAAAACGACAGGGTGAACACGATAGCCTTCAGCGAAACTCCATACGAGAATAGGCCTCCTGCTATCTCTGAAACGGTCAACATGCTATCCCGCTACGACTGGGAATGCGAAACCAGAGTCAAACGGACCCGTGACCGAGAATCCAGACAAGAACGTCCAAGGATGAGTGTCTCCCTACGATCTCTGCCACGATCAAGACACCCCAATGGATGGATCGAACGCTCCCCAGGGGAGAATGAATCAAACGGAAGCACTGGAAGTGGTCTAGCCTTCACAGACGTGTGATGATGTGCCGCCAAAATTTTTCCCGAAAAGGTTTTACTTTTTGAAAATCTTTCGTTTCTTTGAAAAACCAATCGAAAAAAGACCGGAGTCGCCACGCCATTTTTGTTTTAAGGGCCAAAACTTTGAAAAATGCCTGAGATTAGAGATTTGGGTTCGGAGGTCACGTTACATGCCGGGAAGGACGTTAGTGTGCACCCGGAATGCCTCGTAAAACGAGTCTTCCAAGCTAAAAACCATTTGTTGTGTGTGTGTGTGTTACTTTGGCCAAAATATGTTGAAACTGAGGAAAGTAAAAATTTGGAATTCTTTATTAGACTTTGTACAGATCCCATGATTTTTGGTGTGATTTTTGGGTTGAGTTTTGGTGCTCAAAAGATTTTTGGAAGTTGGAAACCACTTCTGCCAGAATGAAAAAGGCAGTGGACACTTGATTTTGAAATGGATTTAAGGGCTGTAAAACTTCATAATCTGAGAAAACTCAGAGAATGAAAGTTGTTCCAGACACCTCAAATAAGATTTCTGTGAAAGAATTTTTCATTTTGGAGAAGATTTGAGTACCCAAAATCTTCTGGAAATCTCAGATATGAGATCTGGACTTCCAGAAACTGGTGATCTGACCTTCAAAAGAAAATTTGGAAAATGGAGTTTTACTCATGTAAAAAATAAAGTAAAATTATGTCTGGAAATATATGGATGTTGGCTACAAAAAGTGTTTTGTAGTCAACACCAAATTTCAAGTTTATCTGTGTCCAAAAAATTAGACCATGGACTGGGGTCTTAGAAAATTGCTACTGGACAGCAACTTCTCAAGAAAGAAAAACATGATTTTAAAGGGGGTTTGACATCCATGCTTGTCCCCATTTCCCTAGGTTTTGATTAGTGATCACTTGAAATTTTAGTGGTGAATCAACTATATCAAACCATCCTTGGGGTACATTAGGACTAAGCACTTCATTTGCTTGGGAAGGGGAATTTTATCCTTTGAAAATGAGATTTGATGTATGAAAATGAGTTTTAGGGTTTTGAAAATGTGTTTTCTTTGCAAGTAAGTAAGAATGCTTTGAAAATAATGTTGATCCTTGTAGAAGATCATCCATGGAGATGAACTTCCATGGTGATCTTCTTGGATCTAAGGCAAGAAGATGAATGAACTACATTTTGTAGCTTGAAAATGCATGCATGGATGAATTTTAGGGTAAGGAGAGGGAGGTTATACCTATCTTCCTTGTGTTTTGTGTTTGAAGGCTTGAATGTAAGAGTGTTTAAGGCTTGAATATGAGAGTGTTTGAATGAGTGTGATTTTGATTGAATAGTTGAGAAAAAGGTGACAATTCTAGAGAATTCTCACTGTTTTCTCACTATTTTTGCCAATGTGCAGTTACAAATTGTGTTTTTTCTCCTTTATTTCTGAGACTGAAGGTCTCAATTTATAGCCCTCTGAAAATGACAAACTCATCCGCGCGGATAGGACCTTGAGCGTGCACTGTTCATTAAATGCTGCTTCAGGCTTTGGACAAGAGGAATATTTTTCAAAAAAAATCAAATTAACAGCCAGTTTTTGCTCCAGCAGTTTCTATTTTTGGTTTTCTTTAATTTCTTTTGCTTTTTAGGATTCCTTTCTTGGTTTATCCTTAAATAACAATGCCCACTTTGCCCTTGCTTGGTTAGAAATGTTAGGAATGTTAGGAATTGTTAGAAATGTCATAACTTTCGTTAATTTTCTAACGAAAATACTAACAAGCTCAAATTGGAGCACTTACAGTAGCCCCTCAGCGACGGCGCTTTCGAAGGAAGCGGGGTCGTCGATAAGAGTAAGGCTCCATATTTGGCAGGATGATCAAGTGATCGAATGGCTGAACCTATTTAATAGGCTAGCTACGTATCCTTGAGAGGAATCAAGCCAGCCGTAGTTCGGGTCTTTGACCCTGGAGATGATGGCGTTTTAGGTGCCTTGAACCTGATGAGCGAGTTCTGCAGTCGGTTGCTGGAAAGAAACTCTGCTGGGGATAAGAGATGACCATTTTCGGTCGGATGGCTGAAATTGTATATCCGCTCTGCTGGGGATAGGAATGACCATTTTCAGTCGGATGGCTATCCGCTCTGCTGGGGATAGGAATGACCATTTTCGGTCGGATGGCTATCCTCTCTGCTGGGGATAGGAATGACCATTTTCGGTCGGATGGCTGAACCTAATGATAGGCTACCTACGTATCCTTAAGAGGAATCAAGCCAGTCGTAGTTCGGGTCTTTGACCCTGGAGTGACTGTTTTAGGGTGTCAACCTAAGATTTGACTACTTTTGGAAGTCGCCCTAAGATTTGACTATTTTTGGGAAGTCGCCCTATGATTTGACTATTTTTGGGAAGTCACCCTATGGTTTGACTATTTTTGGGAAGTCGCCCTATGGTTTGACTATTTTTGGGAAGTCGCCCTATGATTTGACTATTTTTGGGAAGTCGCCCTATGATTTGACTATTTTTGGGAAGTCGCCCTATGATTTGACTATTTTAGGGAAGTCGCCCTATGGTTGATTTCGGTTTGTCGAATTAGGGGGTGATTGCGATTTATCGCTTTCCTAGTGTTGTGTGTGATAGCGTTTTAGGTGCCTCAAACCTTAATGATGGCGTCTTAGGTGCCTCAAACCTTGATGATGGGTGATCTGGAGGTGATAACTTGTTTTGAAACGATTTCCTTCGATGTTCGTATCCTTTCGTTGGGGACAGACTTCGAGGGGATAGACAGTCTTTTGGTGGACTTCATTTGAAGGGATCGGAATTCCGTTAACTTTCATCGGGGATGAACCTAAGCTGAGGTTTAGTTCAGAAGTATGAACCTAAATGAGAATTCAGTTCAGGAGTATGAACCTAAGTGGGGACTCAGTTCAGGAGTATGAACCTAAATGGGGACCTAGTTCAGGAGTATGATCCTAAGTCGGGGTTTCAGTTCAGGAGTATGAACCTAAATGGGGACCTAGTTCAGGAGTATGATCCTAAGTCGGGGTTTCAACTCAGGAGTATGAACCTAAGTTTGAGATTTAGTTCAGGAGTATGAACCTAAGTTTGAGATTTAGTTCAGGAGTATGAACCTAAGTTTGAGATTTAGTTCAGGAGTATGAACCTAAATAGGGACTCAGTTCAGGAGTATGATCCTAAGTCGAGGTTTTATACCTGAGGGAGACTGTTTGAGGGCGTTCTCGCTGGGGAAGATTCGAGCTTACGAGGATTACCGGGGAAAAGGGTGACCGTGTTGGTCAAGTGGCTGGACCTATGGTAGGCTACCTACGTATCCCGAGTGGGAATCAAGCCTGGACGTAGTTCAAAAACTGCTGGGGATGGTCTTTGATGGTTTGACGGTATTTGGGAGTCACCCGAGGTTTGACTGTTTTTGGGAAGTCGCCCTATGATTTGACTATTTTTGGGGAGTCACCCTAAGATTTGATGATAATGTTCTTTTAGAAAAGTAGTTGACTAAGATATGCTTTCATACCTGTGCTGTGCTTACCTGTAGCTGCCGGAAGGACTGAGGCTACGGCTGATGTTGATGAAGAGTTGTTGGGTTGCCGTTCGTGGGATGGTTTCTGCTGACGATTTGCTGTCTTTGGAGGCATTTTGACCTGAAGGAGGAGTTTGGTTGAGTCTGCATCTTGCTGGTGATCGTCAACCTTGTAGAAGTTGTTGAGTTTGTCTTCACATTGGGACTTCTTGCATTTGAGAACTTGGTGTCTGTAACCGAATTGTATCTGAGAACTTGACGTCCCTGACCGATTTGTATTTGAGAACTTGACGTCTCTGACCGAATTGTATTTGAGAACTTGGCGTCTCTGACCGAATTGTATCTGAGAACTTGGCATCTCAGACCGATTTGTATTTTGAGAACTTGGCATCCCTGACCGAACTGTATTTGAGATTTTGGCATCCCTGACCGATTTGCATTTGAGAACTTGGCGTCTCTTACCGATTTGTATTTGAGAACTTGGCGTCTCTGACCGATTTGTATTTTGAGAACTTGGCGTCTCTGACCGAACTGTATTTGAGAACTTGGCGTCTCTGACCGAACGGTAGACACAGGAGGTGGTCTTCATTGGGGGCTGTTTTCATCCATTTGTGGACATTGGGGGTCGTCTTTAGCAAGTTGCAGACACCGGAGCTTGACTTTGCCAAACTGTAGATGCTGGAGGCTGTCTTCATCCATTTGCGGACATTGGAGGTCGTCTTTGGTGAAGATCATCCTTGCCGAAAAGGGGGATTTGATTTCACGTTTGAAATCCTGCATTCGTTAGTGAAGAGGAAGATGCATATATGACATTCATGATGACAGATGCATGCATAGAGCCAAAAATGATTGTGAGAGTATCACTGCATATGTGTGCGAGATGATGCATTTACTTGCTTTCGAAGATGCACTTAGCCTAAGCTTTTGGCAGGGAATTTATGATCTTCAATCACTTAGGATTGTTCCTATTGATTCAAGTTTCGTGCATGCTACATGAGCCCTGTGGAGATTTTTGTGGGGATTCATGGTGATGAGAGGGGATGTATGTGTCTGGAGAACTTTTGGAACAGATTTTGAGCAAGTGGGGGGGTGAGAGCCCTCGATCGCGGTTTAAACAGCGGTTGTTGATGAGGTTTTGTTAACAGTATCACATGGACCTCAATTTTGATGAGATTGAATTCGGATCCCGGGTCTTGGTTGAAATTTTCCCTCTCATTCTTGGTCATTTGAAGCTGATGCTGACAGGCTCTAGGGCACGTCGATATGAGTGAAGCTTCTTTCATTTGGGTGAGCTGTGACTTTGGCCGAAACCTTGTTCGGAGAATGATTTGATGAAATTGCTAATGCCGGGAGAAACCCAGATCTCAAATTCCGATACTTCGGGAAGCTGCTATGTACCAAGTTCTGAAGCTGAAATTCTTTCTTGCGACTTGATAAAATTCGGGTCCAAAAGACCAGCTTGACAAAGTCCCCGGATCCTGAGTAGGCAAAGTCCAGATTTTGAAGAAGTGACTTGGCGAATCTATCTCGTAGTGAAGGACCCAATGTGGACCCAAAGATGACTATAGAAGCTCCAGCTTGAAGAGCTGATACAGGAGAACCTGGGAGAACCGCTTAGCAAGCCCCAGTGTGAAGAAATTCAGAGCAGTCCCATTGCAGACAGAGTCATCATGTGACCAAGGAGGCACCCATCTTTTCAAATTGTAGTCAATCAGTCAATGGACAAGACTCAGAAATGTTTACGTGCAGGGGCACATCTTTCGAGAAGTGGGAATGAATCCCGATTTTGTGCATACATACTCGCTTTAGGTTTAACTCTTTTGAGAGAGTATAGGCATCACAAGGTGTGGAAAAGTGTATGGAAGCCCCTGCAGACAGAAAGACAGTGTTTGGCTCTATTTTCCTATGATGTAGAAAGAGAAGACTTGTCGAGACATTTGAAAACTTGTCTTATTCATGATGATCACAAGGCTGCTTAAAACCCTTTGTTAATGTTCGGGTTATTCAATCCCTAAATCTGATATGAACAAATATTTTGATTAATCACGAGGAGAAAGCCAACTGATATCGAGGATCGAGCTCGGAAGGGCGGAAAGTGTATAGGGATAATCCTTGATGAGAACGGATTTTTTTTGAAATTTGTTTGTGATTTCGACCGGACCATTTCTGGTTGCCTACGTTCCCTTCATTATGAAGAGCTCAGGTCGCCGTAGTTCGGGCTTATCCCGAATGAAAAGAGAACGAATGTTGAAATTCGAGGATCTGAGGACCTTTGGGGATTTTGAGGATTTGGAGGATTGAATAACATATCCCCTTAGAGTGTCCATGAAAGACACGGATGCGAAGCCCCAGTGGGACATCCACGGCAAGTGTTTGTGGAGTAGAAATGAATTATGCTCACATCAGATTTGAATTTGCACAATCTTTGCTTGATGATTTTGAACCAAGATGGATTAGATTCCAATTTAAGCAAGCAATGAACCATTAATTTGATTTAGATTTTACGATGAAATTGCTATCCGATAGGAATTGCAGCTGGGTTTCCGGGCTTCGATCGGCCATCGGGTAATTTTGGAAGTTATGACCTCTTAAAGCGAGAGGTCGGCTGGGCCTTTTGCTGACTGAACCTCTAAAGATGAGAGGTTGGCTTGCAGGGATGTTTTTGGAAAATCTATGGCAGGGAAGATTGATTGCCCCTAAGGATGAGAGGTCAAATTTTGACTTTGGCCAAAGGCGAGGGTAATGGTGATGGGAGTATCCTCTAAAATTAAGAGGATGGCTTGGGATTGGTTTAAGGTAATGATAAGAGGAAGTCCAAGCTATCGAGAACTTTTGTGAACTTGCGAGAATTCGGGCTCCTTTTTGATCATTGGAGAGCCTCCTTTTTTTTTTTTTTTTTTTTTTTTTTGGAAGGCTTCCTGAGGAGCTTGGAATTATATCCGAGATTGTGAGGATTTTAAAATCATTCTTTTGAGAATTCGGAAGGCCTCTTTGAGGAGTTGAGAATTATATTTGTCCTTCCTTCATGGCTTGAGATATTTTGCGCATTGCCGACTCTTGAAGTTAACTTCTTAGGCTTGCTTGGACTTCTCTCAGTAAGGAGCAAAGGTGATGGCTAAACAGGGTTTCAAAACATGCCGATCTTGAAATGAAAGGGTAGTGTTTAGTGAGGGTGAGGTAATGGCTTCCCTATGGGTGAAAGGCTTCAACCGCAATCCTTACCGGATGACCTAAACGAAATTAAGTCTTCATTGCTTGCTTAAGCTTTAAATGAGAAAAGATCCATGCAAATTCATCGAGCAATGAGAGGATGATGATGAAAGGGATGTGAGCATATGATATGCAAGATGGGGAGTTGGTAAGCCCTAATTTGGGAAGGATATCAATTGATTTTCTCACTCTGATTAATTTAAATATTAATCATTTCAAAGAATTAGTGGTTGAGCAGCACAAGTGATCATCTAGGATAAAACCATTTCAATTAAGTGTAACGTGGGTGTGCAAGTGATGTCTCGAGTCTAGCAAGAAAAGAAAAAAGACTTATATTAAAAGTTAGACATTTAACTATTATGTCCAAAATGGACTACAACGACAAATGTCCAGGAAGGACTTAGGTGAAAGAGAAATACTAGAACCTACGAAGGTTGACTAAAAGACTATTTTGGAGATAGGTAGCCCCTTGTCTAGCCGCTCTTTGCCGTTGGACCATGCATCTACTCTTCGACGCTGGAGATGGGAGCTATTGCAGATCTTTCCACCAGGATTTCTTTGGCAATCCCTTGCTCAATCCAGCCATTTTCATTGCCTGCGATGACTGGTTCATCGATCTCACAAAAGGGCGAGTCAAATTCCCTTATGCCCACGAGTCTTGAATCACCAAACTCGACCATGTTGACGCTCATGTTGTTATTTCTAGGGAACGGGTTACTGATAGTATTGGGCCCTTCAGGCACCTCTAACTTCCCTTGCTCGATCAAACCTTGGATTGCCTTTTTCAGGGGGACGCAATCGTCTGTCAAGTGCCCATGGTACTGATGAAAGGCACAATGCTTGGAGGTATCCAAAGGAGCATTGGGGTTTCTGGGCTGATAATTTTCTAAAGGCCGGAGCAAACCTTTTTTTACCAAACCTCTTAAGATATCACTCAAAGGGATCCCAAAGTTTCTCAAGTCTTGGAGCCGGGATCTGGACGCATCAGGTTTCTTGGGAACAAAGGGAGTGGCATTGTTACAGTCCTGTCCCGAATAGGGTTGGGCAGGAGTCGTGTTGGAGGTGGATGAAGCCCGGTATCTGTAGGTAGGTGCAACAACCTGCTGTTGATTGTGAGACCTCTCAAATTTAGCCCCGGAATTAACCATTGCACGCAAGTCAGCGTAGGGGAAGTGACTGAGGGAAGCTCTCAAATGCGGCTTCAAGACTGAAAGATGTCTAACTGCTCCTCGTCAGAGGGAGGAATGGCCATTTCACTAAGCATCAGGTTCCACCTTTTATAGAAATCCCCAATATTCTCATCAGGGCGCTGCACCGTTGTCTGCAGGTCAACTCTGTTTGTTTCCCATTCCAAGTTGGCTTTATACTTATTCGTGAAAGTACTGGTAATCTGTTCCCAAGTAGCCCTAGCTTCAGGCTGCAATCGGAAAAACCATTTCAAAGCCCCTGACTTCAAAGAGAGACTGAAGTAGTCAGCTAACTGCTGGTTTGTGCATCCCTTAGCTTTCATTGCCAAAGTGTAGGTGTCCAAGTGAGTTTTAGGGCACGCACTTCCATCAAACAGTTCGAGATTGGGCATCACGAACTTGTGAGGCAGGGGTACAATTGAGTCGGGATCTGTAGGCCGAAGAGCAGTGTTCCTTTTGACGGTCAATTCAGCGATCTGCGCTTTCATTTCCTTGTGTTGCTCCATAAACCAAGCCAATTGGGGATCCAAAGGTGGAGCGGGAATGCCTGAGCCGATATTTGAGCCAGGAAGAGGACTAGCTGTTGGTGGTGCATTGGTGGAAGGAATACCATATCCCGGAGCATAGGTGAAAACCCGTTCTTGGCCCAAATTACCCTGGGGAGTGTAGGTAGGAGCTTGGGCAAAGGGATAGAACCCAGCGACTTGCTGTTGGCTTCCAATCGGCAGAGAAGATGGAGGCAGATCTGAGGTAGCCAGATGGCTTGGATTTCCGAAGTGAGGCCCATAAGTGGGCTTAAGTGCGGGCTGCTGTCCCTGACTGTTGAATTGCATGGCTGACTGAGGCGATGGGGTATAACCCGGGGGGTACTGCGGTCCTGGTGATTCTGATGAAACTGGGATGGAGGTTTGGTAACCCATCGAACCCTGAGTGAGAAATGGGTTTGTGAAAGCTGTGGGAGGAGCAGCTGAGCTAACATCATTTTGAGGAGGGGCTCCTGACGGCTGTTGAGGCATGCCGAACTGTTGTTGTGGCCCTTTGAACTGTTGCTGCGAAGGCCCGGATTGATCGGTTCCAAACTGTGGTGGGATCCCGATTAGCTGTGGCATTCCGAGATAGCCCCAACCATGAGAAGACATTCCGTACTGATTTTGCCCCCACTGATTTGTGCCGTCGGGCTGCATGGATCCGGTGGTCTGTGGTTGGGGAGCTGGCTGACCCGAAAATCGAGGAGCATGGGTTCTGGTAGTGGTACCATAGGAGGTGGGTGGTGGCATCCTGGAGTAATCAGGGCGACTGAGAGTGGGATTGGCATCCTCGTCTTCTTCCACGGTGAAGGTGCCATCGGAATTGAGGCTGGCGGCCAGACCGTGGCTCTTAATAGCCTCCATAAGGCTATTCAGCTGTGCTTCCTGTCGTAATCTCATCTGTTCTGCTAACTGATTCCACTGCTGTTCTGTCTGAGGGGTCCCGGGAGGCGGAGTGACGTTATCCCCATCATTTCCGGCTGACGCAGACATTCTGAAACTCGGAGTCGAAGCAAACGGTGAAGCTGATGATGCACTTGATTCTTCCCAACTGATCAAACGGTGACCCGGTGTCCGGAACCAACCTTTGTGAGGAGCTGCGGGGGAAAAGGTACGAGGGTTCAGATGTCTGGGAATTGAAGGAGGGTAAGTGTTTGGGCTTTGGGCTCATGCAACATGCGGTTATTTGTTCACGTTTACTTAAAACATGTTTTATTAACCTAATCGGTTGGAAAAGATTGCTCTTCTTTTTCGCAAACTACTCTGGATCCTGGATCAGTGGGCCCCGTCACTACGTCTAAAAGCCCCTCGTATTCCACCTGTATTTCGACCTCCCAGGGTGGACAGCCCCGGGCGAGGGTCCTATAGGGCAAGCGGGTCCCACCGACCGAAAGAAAAACGATCCTAGAAGTCTGGCGGGTAATCGAGTCTTAACGAGCATTCGATGTAAATTACGGACAAAGCTGACGTCAAAGTCAAGATCATGTCCGAGGGCTCGACAAAAGGTCGGCATGATTTGGACTGATGAATGTCCACAATTGATCTTGACTTGTCGTCAATTAGGCCGTAATTAGGCATGGAATAATCATTAATCCTTGATGACTCAGTGTCATGCTGGGAGTCTGTGTATAATTTGTGCCAGTCAGAGCCGAAGTCAAGGCGCCGGTCAATATCTTGGTCAAAGTCTGCGGCGGAAAACCAGCATGACTTCGACTGATTAGGGTCCCCGAAAGATATTGAGTCGGTATGCCGACAAAGGCTTGAAAGGAAAGGTCTATACACAGACTGGGCATGACACAGACCAAACTAAAAACCAACCGGGTCTCGGACAAAAGTGTGTCACGGACAAGTGCATGGTCGACACGAGGCTCCATGGGATGTTTGGGTAGTCCTGTGCTTGCACCGAGAGGCGTAATAAGACCAAACGGGCCGCGAGAAGGATTTCCCCGGGTTAGGGACGTAGTGTGCAATGTACGGTCACGTGCGCGTAGTGTGCAAGCAGTCTATCTTCTTTTTCTGAGTAAAATATAAATTTTCATATGTGTCTTAAAAAGTATGATGCATGATTTTTTTTTGAAAATTTTCTTTTTTTTTGAAACTCCTTTTTTTTTGAATTTTTTTTTTGAATTTTTTTTTTTGAAAGTAAATGCACACATAAGCACATAAACATAAAAATTCCGACAGTTAGGGACATGATTCCGACAGTCAACATTTTGACTTTTTCCGAGGCGGCCAAAACAACACGAAAAATGTGCAAAAATCAACACACACAACAAATGATTTTTAATGCCGGGACGGAAGCTTGACCCTCAAAAGCTTTTCTTTTTTTTTTTTTGAAAACGATGATACCGGTACGTGGGATTGTTAAACCACAATTTATCCCCGACTCTTGTTAGGAGGCGATAAACGGGAAGTTTAATGGTTTCCACCAATATACCAAATATCATTTTTTTTTAGAAAAAGCTTATAAGTCCCCAGCAGAGTCGCCACTGTGATGATGTGCCGCCAATATTTTTCCCGAAAAGGTTTTACTTTTTGAAAATCTTTCGTTTCTTTGAAAAACCAATCGAAAAAAGACCGGAGTCGCCACGCCATTTTTATTTTAAGGGCCAAAACTTTGAAAAATGCCCGAGATTAGAGATTTGGGTTCGGAGGTCACGTTACATGCCGGGAAGGACGTTAGTGTGCACCCGGAATGCCTCGTAAAACGAGTCTTCCAAGCTAAAAACCATTTATTGTGTGTGTGTGTGTTACTTTGGCCAAAATAAGTTGAAACTGAGGAAAGTAAAAATTGGGAATTCTTTATTAGACTTTGGACAGATCCCATGATTTTTGGTGTGATTTTTGGGTTGAGTTTTGGTGCTCAAAAGATTTTTGGAAGTTGGAAACCACTTCTGCCAGAATGAAAAAGGCAGTGGACACTTGATTTTGAAATGGATTTAAGGGCTGTAAAACTTCATAATCTGAGAAAACTCAGAGAATGAAAGTTGTTCCAGACACCTCAAATAAGATTTCTGTGAAAGAATTTTTCATTTTGGAGAAGATTTGAGTACCCAAAATCTTCTGGAAATCTCAGATATGAGATCTGGACTTCCAGAAACTGGTGATCTGACCTTCAAAAGAAAATTTGGAAAATGGAGCTTTACTCACGCAAAAAATAAAGTAAAAATATGTCTGGAAATATATGGATGTTGGATACAAAAAGTGTTTTGTAGTCAACACCAAATTCCAAGTTTATCTGTGTCCAAAAAATTAGACCATGGACTGGGGTCTTAGAAAATTGCTACTGGACAGCAACATCTCAAGAAAGAAAAACATGATTTTAAAGGGGGTTTGGCATCCATGCTTGTCCCCATTTCCCTAGGTTTTTATTAGTGATCACTTGACATTTTAGTGGTGAATCAACTATATCAAACCATCCTTGGGGTACATTAGGACTAAGCACTTCATTTGCTTGGGAAGGGGAATTTTATCCTTTGAAAATGAGATTTGATGTATGAAAATGAGTTTTAGGGTTTTGAAAATGTGTTTTCTTTGCAAGTAAGTAAGAATGATTTGAAAATAATGTTGATCCTTGTAGAAGATCATCCATGGAGATGAACTTCCATGGTGATCTTCTTGGATCTAAGGCAAGAAGATGAATGAACTACATTTTGTAGCTTGAAAATGCATGCATGGATGAATTTTAGGGTAAGGAGAGGGAGGTTATACCTATCTTCCTTGTGTTTTGTGTTTGAAGGCTTGAATGTAAGAGTGTTTAAGGCTTGAATATGAGAGTGTTTGAATGAGTGTGATTTTGGTTGAATAGTTGAGAAAAAGGTGACAATTCTGGAGAATTCTCACTGTTTTCTCACTATTTTCGCCAAGGTGCAGTTACAAATTGTGTTTTTTCTCCTTTATTTCTGAGACTGAAGGCCTCAATTTATAGCCCTCTGAAAATGAAAAACTCATCCACGCGGATAGGACCTTGAGCGTGCACTGTTCATTAAATGCTGCTTCAGGCTTTGGACAAGAGGAATATTTTTTTAAAAAAATCAAATTAACAGCCAGTTTTTGCTCCAGCAGTTTCTATTTTTGGTTTTCTTTAATTTCTTTTGCTTTTTAGGATTCCTTTCTTGGTTTATCCTTAAATAACAATGCCCACTTTGCCCTTGCTTGGTTAGAAATGTTAGGAATTGTTAGAAATGTCATAACTTTCGTTAATTTTCTAACGAAAATACTAACAAGCTCAAATTGGAGCACTTACAAGACGCAGACTTGCCGATATGTGAAAACAGACACAACGAGGCCCTCCTCATTCTCATAAAGATAGAGAGGTTCTACCTCCCGAACGTCTTGATCGATAATGGCTCCGCGGTCAACATCATTGCCTTGCACACACTGAAACGACTCCGTGTCGACCGCTCCCTGATGAGACCTTCGCCCCGTATAATCCGAGCTTACGACTCAACACCACGCCCTGTCGTAGGAGTTATCAATCTGAGGATCCAATTCGATGCACAATTGGAGTCGGTGGAGTTCTAAGTCTTGGAAATCAAACCAACCTTCTCTGCCCTGCTGGGACGACCTTGGCTGCATCAGATGAAAGCAGTATCATCTACTCTTCACCAATGCGTGAAATTCATCAACGCTAATGGAAACCTCGAGGTGATCCGCGGAAGCAGCACGATGGCAAGCGTTTGGCCAGCAAGCTACGACCCAGAAGAAGGTCCCGACATGATCGAATACTCCTCTGCAGGTGAGTCTCCAGCCTTGTCTCGCTACGAAGTGGATCCTTACAGCCACGCTCTAAGCCGTGATGAGCTAGAGATCGAAGAGCTCATGGGCCAAGACGACAACTCCGAAATATGCGACTGCGAAGAATGCTTGAAAGAGGATCAAGAGATGGACGCCTAGATGGAACTTGACCGAGGAGTAGACCCATACTTCGCCGAAAACCCTCTTGAAGAAAACTGGCTCATCACAGACCCGGTGGTGCAGGACAACCCTCTCGGCGACACACTCGGATCTTATGGGGACAACCATCACAGCATAGTCCTATTGAACATCCCAGTGTATGACCTGGAGGAACAATGGCGTAACCTCCTTCAAAGCCTAATCAGAGAAGGAGAAATTGCATGCCCCCTCGATTCAGACATTCATGAATATTGCCCAGGCAAAGATCCCAGATAAGGAAGCAGATTCTATGAAGATAATCAACAACAACAAGAATCAACTCCGAATCAGCGAATGCTTCGCCCTCCTGGAAGAAGATCTCAACGGCTTCTATCATCAAGGTCCCCCAAGATCTGGCAGCAACACCAATGGAGGGACATCATTAAAGGAGCAACCAAAAACCTCCGCGATCTGGTTTGAAGTCAAACCATAGGCAAGCTATCCTCCGAGATCCGCATCAACTGAAGAATGGCCACCAAAGCCATCACCACCCTCTCTTGAGCTACAGCCCGCAAAGAGCAATGAAGCTTGGTCCAATCCCTCATCGCCTAGAGTCGAGCTTCGAGTCATGTTGTCTATGAATTCACGTCTTTTGAGTCATCTGACGGCTCTACGCCCGAAGATTGTGAGTCTGTGATCAACAATGTATATTCTCTACGCTTTCAATAAAAGGTCTGACCTTTCTAAAATATCCTTTCAAATAATCTTTAACGAATGATGAGTTAACTAACACACAAATAGTTAATAACACTTCATCTAACAAAGAAGCAGACACATTAATTGAACGAATGCATTAAACAAACATTTAAGCGCACTGTTAAACGAGAGAAAAACCGGGCCCAAGCTGCCGAGAAAGGTTTTAATCTTAGTGAGTTTGGGAACTGCTATAGAGCCAAAGAAACGCAAATCGAAAACCTCTTCACCAACATTGCATGTCAACCAGATCTTCCAATACCTCAAAAAGGGGAAACCGCTTTCATGAATGAGGATGGCCAACGCAAGGAAGGATTCAAAGCCAAGAGCATCATGGCCCTAAAATGCCTTGCCTCTCACTTTATCATCCTTGGAGACATTCTATACAAAAAACGCTACCAAGGACCACTCCTACGCTGCATCAGCCAGGAAAGAGAAAGTGAGCTCATGAACGAAGTCCACAATTGGGCTTGCTGCCCCCACATGAATGCCAGAGCCCTGATGCAAATCATTCTTCGGATGGGCTACTACTGGATCTCCATGGAGGCGGATTGCATCCACTTTGTCCAAAGTTGCGACAAGTGTCAACGGTTCTCCAACCTCAATCATCTAACTTCTCACGATCTCTACTGCATGACTACGCCCTGGCCCTTCGCCACATGGGGAATTGACGTCATCGGAAAGATCGCTTCGCCAGGCAGTAATGGCCACGAATTCGTCTTGGTAGCCATGACTATTTCACAAAATGGGTCGAAGCCAAGTCCTACAAGGTGCTCACCTCCAAGAAAGTCGCACATTTCCTCAAAGAAAACATCATCTGCCGATACGGCATACCGAATGAGGTCATATCAGACAACGGCTCCCACTTCAAAGGAGAATGCGACAGACTGCTGGCCGAATTCAAGATCACACGCCACAAGTCTTCTCCCTACCGGCCACAAACAAACGGCGCCGTAGAAGCAGCAAACAAGACCCTCGAACGGATCATCCGAAAAATGACCACCCCAGGACGTGATTGGCCCGAGAAGCTGCACCTAGCACTTTGGGGCTACTGGACATCAGTCAGAACTGCCACGGGAGAAACTCCATTTGCCCTGACATATGGGATGGAAGCAGTACTGCCCGTTGAATTAGAAATTCCCTCACTCCGAGTGCTGCTGGAAAACGAGATCAACGAAGTCGAATGGCTCCGAAGCCGACACGACGAACTGGCTCTGCTAGACGAGCGCCGACTAAAGGCCATGGAACACATCCGAGCCTACCAAAGCAGAATGGCTAGAGCTTTCGATAAGAAAGTCAAGTCTCGAGACATCAGGGAAGGCGATCTGGTACTCAAAGAAAAGCCTCCCACTCGAACCAACCCACTGGGAAAATGGGAACCAATATAGATCGGCCCTTTCGTGGTTCAAAAGATCTTCTCCGGAGGTGCCATGAAGCTGACAGACCTAGACGGCAATCCCTTCATGAATCCAGTCAACGGAAGCAAACTTCGCAGATACTTCGCCTAAAGAAGACTAACTGTGCATCTCTTGGCACTCCTTGTAGTATCGAACTACGCAGACCTGAGCCCTCTAGTCCGGAGGAACGTAGGCAACCTTAATTGGTCCGGTCTAAAAACACACAAAAAAGTCAAATGTTTGAATGTCAACCCAGACCTCCATCAAACTACACACATTCCAAAAGCATGCTACCACCATCACCTTGACCAAGTCAAATGACGGAGGCAACATCAAAGGACATCCGAAGGTCACTCAACATCAAACGGCTGACCCATGTCAACTCTAAGCTAGGGGCTTGCCTTCGCCCTCACACGCTTCAAAAAAAAAAAGAGCTCAAGCAAAAAGCTTTCAAAAAAAAATATAAGCTCAAGCAGAAGCTACAAAAAAAAAAAAGAGGTCAAGGGCCCGACGCCAACAAACAAGAGGCAAGGAAGCCATGGAAAAGACCATCAAAATGACTTGTCAAGGGATCATCCAACCTCCCATCCAAACACGAAACCCAAGCGAAAAGGGATTGCCGTCAAGGCCAAGGCTGCTTCAGTCCACAAAAACAATAGAAAGGTCTAAAGGTGAACGCCGCCAAGGCTCACAAAAGAAACAAAAGGCAAACAAGAGATCTTGCGTCTCGAGAAATCATTAAAAGTAAATCACAAATCACTAACGATTACAACATTTCTTGATGAGTTCAAGCACGGTCTACTCTCAAGTTCACAACATGCTAAAAGACAGCTTAATACATTTAATAAATAATGTGTCTGCAATGCAATGAATGGATACTTAGGAGGTCATTCCGCGCCATCTGCGCTTGTCCCCTCGTCATTCTTCCCTTTCTTCCCTCATCCCCGTCGAGTCTTCTTTCGCTCCACGCGAGCCAACTCTGTCTCTCTCAATTTGAGATTAGGGGTCCTCCCCATAGAGTCAAACAATCCAGCAGCTCGCAGAGCTTCATTCGCCCGTGCTTCGGCTCAGATCTCCTCCCTGCGAGTCTGCAAAAGAGGACCTCTCTCCGTCAGTCGGTGAACTCTGGTCTCGTAGTCAAACAAAGTGTCTCCCGTAACATCCTGAGGGTCAGACCAGACTTCGGCACTCCTAAGGCAATAGCTGCAATGGCAATCGGGCCCCAGAATCGCTTCACGCCTGCTCCCCAAAACCACTTGGGACTGCCCGACACGCTGCTCGTACCAATCCAGGTACTAGGTGGTCAATACAACACTATCCCGACATCGAAGGAGCACCACAGGAGGGAAAGCGGAATACTTCCATACACTCAGAAAATATAAAAGAGCACTCGGAGCTGCCATATAAAAAGGAGCCACCTCCGCAGTGGTAAGGTCATCCCAGCCCAGCAAAGGCTCCTGCCTCATCCAGAACTTCCGGGAAACAAGCGACGGAATGTAGAAGGAGGACCAAGACAAACCAGAAACACTGACAACATAAGACCCTTCCTGAAAGGCCCTCCTAGTCTCAATCCCCCAGTGCGGAACCCACCAACGGATCTGATGCGTGCCAAGCTGTGCCATCCATCTCTCCCAGGCGGAATGATCCATATCCAATACAAAAGGAAGCTGAGCAAATGTCCACGGGCTAAACGACGCCGGAGCCTCACGCATAGCCTGAAGTCTCTCTCGCAACCACAAAGTGAGCAAAGCGGGGCTTCCCCCTCTCATGAACCTATCTCCAGTCGCCAGACGATCAATACCGTGAAGGTTCTTCCCCAGCACCAATGGCATAATATCCTCCCCGGCTCTGCAGTGCTCTACCACATCTAGTAAAGCGCCGTCGCATACCCCAAGGGAGCTGACCATGAAAAGCGTAGCTATCAAGCACAAGGCAAATGCATCCCACGAGACATCACTCTCGTCATCACTCATAAACTGCTCTGGCAGCGCAGAAATGTCAATGTGACCCGAATCAAAGGTCATACCCTGCGCTTCTCCCAACGAAGTCTGAAGAAAGCATGCAAGCTTCACGCTCGCAGCAACGCCGCCAATCAAAGGAAGAGAGATGGCCTCCAACTCCGGTCCTCCCATCAAAGCCCGAAAATCCTCAAAAGTGGGCGTCACTTCATTGTAGGAGAAGCTATACACATGCCTCCTAACATCCCAAAACTTCGCGGCAGCCCGCAACAATTCCCAATCAGGAACCAACTCCTTAAGGGACCAAACCGAGCAGAGTCGAAACCTCACCTCGAAAGCCTGCCTATGATGCCTCATACGGTGTCGCACCCACATTTTCAGCCGCTCAAGGAAGTATGCTTGCCGCTCCTTCGAAAGCCTCGGCAAAACTCTTGGAACATACGAAGAATCCATGACAAAAATGGAGGTTCCTAGAGAAAATGGGGAAGAAAGCTCGAAATGACTGCAAATGGGACGTGAGGAAAGTTCAGACACCCTGAAAACACTTATCTCTTCCCTAAAAGAAAAGATGATCCGTACGGACCTTTTTGCATTCTAGGTTCGTCCGTACGGACCTTCTTGCAACTTGGTCCCACATTTTCAGCAAACAGTAAAACCGCCACTGTTCCCAGCAGGACCTTGCTCCAAACTGCCCAAATTCTGGCCAAAGCCATTTCCGGCAACCATACACTAACCACCAACGCACTCCCAGCTCACGTGGCATGCATAAATAATAAACTAGCAACAATTCCTAGGACAATCCCCGGGAATCACAAAATACGACATTACATCTCAAATAAAATACTTTGTTGCACATACACAAAATGTTTTATTACAGGTACCGAAATGTCTGTTGCTAAACAAAAAAAAATGGAAAGAGGGAAAGCAAATGAGCCCTACTCCGACTCATCGTCATCAACCTCAGCAAACGGGAAGTCAGGCATCTCGGCAAACTCGCCAGCCACTCCCTCGTCATCAGAATACTGGACCCCCTCCTGAGGCGAGTACTCAAGGTACTCCGAAGGGTCAAACCAGGTGAAAGGATCATTGAAGGGATGCGCTGAAGAACTCTCTCCCTGTGCCTCCGGCGAAGGCAAGAATTGTTGAAGAATCGGCAGCCTCTGGGCCCCTGAAGACGTCCCCGCATCCAGACTATGCCACCCCCGAACGGGTCCCTCCTGCTGTGGCCCTGGCTCAGCCCTCGATGAAGGAATGTCCAAAGAATGCCTCGAAGGCATCGGCTCAAACGCCGGCACACGCCGCGAAGAACTGCAAGACAACTTCCTCGCGAGCTTCTTCGCAAAAGACCGTATCCCCACAAACCGGCGGGTCACGTATCAAAGGATCTCCCTGAGACATGCGCAAGCAAACAACTAAAGAAACGCTAAGCTAAGGAGACACAAGCATACTCGACAAAAAGAGAAAAATACAGAAAATATGCCAAGATGGAAAAGAGTAAGCACACTCACCGGAGCATCCGGGTCAACCCGATAGGCGGCAGGAGCCTGGTCAAGGACGAGCACCGACACCCTCCACCTCGACGAGTCCCCGCGGACATATGTGAAGTCCGGCCCATGCATCAGAACATCTGGGGGATGCGGTGGGCCATCCTGCCTCTCCCTCGCCAATACCTGTGGTGTCCTCAGCTTCTTCCTAACGAAGGCCCCGTACTCCTCGCCATACAAAATAAACTCCTCGGCACTCACCCCGCCCAAGTACCAGTCGTACTCCAGCATGTCCATGTCACGAGGATGCATCATCCAAAAGGGCGGATCCCTCGGAGCCATAGGGGGCACACCTGGGCCATGCTGCCAGAAGACCATCTCCCCTAAATACATGACATCACAAGTTAAACCCCGCAGCATCTTCCTCTGCTGCGTCACCACGGGACCGCCCTCGAGCTCGTCACCGCCATACCGAGCTCAGGGATACTGCTCAAACTCCGTCGGGCTATCTCTCTCCAGGAACTCCTGCACATCTTGATACATGACAGAGAGCTTCCCCCTGACCGTTCTCCTCCTCCTCAAAGGATGGGCCCAACCCAGCATAGCAGGATAGGCCCCCATGGCCTCAGCATCCCGATCCCATGGAAAACACCGGAAGATCACATAAAACCACACCTGCAACAGAAGCTGATAAGGCTCAAGGCAAAAGAAGACGGAGAAATGACAAACTGTTAAATCACAAACAGCAATAAACTCATACCTCCAACGCAAAATTGAAGCATCCTAGGGAACTGGCCATGCCTCGGCTAAACCTGTCCAAGGAGAAATAGAGCTCGGCCAAGCCTGCCTCGCCCCAAGCAATCTCACCAACTCTCCCCAAATCCACCAAGCTCCTCAGTAGAGGAAAAGGAGCAGAGGAAGAGTGATTCGAGAACAAAGTCTCGGAAAGAGTAAACCACAAGAAAGAGCGCGCCAGCTGCTCAGCCGTCACCAAGCCGGTGCCCCGGCGATAGGCCCCGATGTTGGCCGTAATCTGCGCCTCTACATCGCCATACAGCATGCCCAGGCCCCTACGAGGAGAAGGCTCAAAGCCCAGCAGCTCTGGCAACGTCCCATCGAACATCCTGTCTCGCCATCTCACTGGCCCTCCTTTGAAGGAAAGCCCAGTAATCGCCGCAAAGTCGGTGGGAGTCACCGTCACCTCTCCCCAGCTCAGATGGAAGGTATGCGTGGTGTCCCACTAATACTCAGACAAAGCCAGGAAGATACTCTTGTTCTTCCTTGTCTCCAAGATCCCGGCAAGGTTCTCAATGAACGCGCCCAAACCAGAACCAAAGACCAGCCTCTTAGGACTCGGTCTACCCTCCCTGGAGATATCCGGCAAATGCTACCACAGCTCAACTACGGTCTCGAGCGACCCCCGAGACTTCATCTTCTTTGCCTTTCCAGACAAAGACCCCTCATCTTGCAGGTAAACACAGCAAAGGTACTTCAATCACATTACTTAATGCAAATATATCAAAAGGAAACGAAAGCATAAAAAGTCCGTCCCAACACGGCAAAACATAAAAGTCCGTCCCAACACGACAAAACATAAAAGTCCGTCCCAACACGGCGAAGCATAAAAGTCCGTCCTAACAAGGCAAAGCAAAAAACCGTCACAAAATATGGTACACATTGCACATAATTTTCCCCACATAGTCCTTCACAAAACACGGCACACACTATACAAATTTTCTCAAAAGAGGGATTAGTCCCTACGCGACACATTTTAAAAAACCCATCACAAAACACGGTGCACATTGCACATAAACTTCCCACAGAGTCCGTCACAAAAACACGGCACACACTACATGACACATTTTCAAAAAAGTCCTTCCCTACACGGCACACACTTTCAGACAAAACCCGTCACAAAGCACGGCATGCGTCACACTTTTACACAAAGTCCGTCCCTACACGGCACCTACTTTTAGACAAAACTCGTCACAAAACACGGCACACGTCACACTTTTTACACAAAGTACGCCCCTACACGGTAATTTTTCACAACATACATACGGAAATAGCCTAAGGTACAAATCACCAAAGCATGCATTTCGAAGAGAGGCACTTTATTTTCACAAAATAAGAGCTAATCTCCACATTTTTGCACAAAAATCACATACCCACAATTCTTACATGCTCGATTTCAACAATTCATCACGAATTTCACAAAGAAAGCACTACAACCACAAAAGCCCCAAATATGCAAAAAACTAAAACCTAGTTCTAGCATACAACAATTCGAATAAGAATCAAGACAAAATTTATTTCTTACCTCCCCGGCGGTCCTATCTCGCAAGTTGTGCACCTCTGGATCCGGATACAACACATCCGGATCCTCGACGAAGGAACAAAGGAAGTGCAATTCCTTTGAAGGTCCGATCTCCGCTCAATAGACTCTTGGCCCCTTTGACGACGACCTCTTCTCACTCTTTCCGCCATAACGAGCAATTCAAGCAAACGCGGAAGGATTACTTAGGAAATTTTGGCCAAAAACCAATTTTTTCTCTCCCTCTCTCTCTGTTTCTCACGACTGGAAATGGGAACAATGGAGGATGCTTCATTGCTGGAAGCTGATCAAAACCTGGGAAATTAAAATCCCACGATAGTCCGTACGGACCTCTTTGCATTATATGGCCAAATTACACTTTTGCCCTTATAATCTTTGTCCCTGGCTATCCAAAGGCCTTTTTCAATAGATTCAATGCAGTTTTGTCCTTAACCCAACCAAACTAACCCTGACCGTCATCATAAGCCCGAACCTCACCCACTATACGGTAAAACAAACACAAAAGGCGAAAACACCTCCAAACATAAATCCCAAGGCACAAAACGCCTCCAAACACAAATCCCAAGGCACAAAATACCTCCAAACACAAACCCCAAGGCACAAAATGCCTCTAAAACACAAAACGGTAAACCAAACACCGGCCATCAAAGTAAGCCCGAAATCCCATCCTCAATGGACAAAACTCAAACGTGAACTCTAGAAAGCCCATACGAGACTACACGTCCCCCAGCAGATGAACACCGACAGTCATCGTAAGTCCAACCTTTCCCCAGCGAATAAAGCACGAGGCAATCACGCCTCTCACAATCAAAGCATAAGGCAATCACGCCTCCCCCAACCACAGTCAGAGGACAAGTCACGTCCTCACGCACAACACAACCACAGTTAGAGAACAAGTCACGTCCTCACGCACGACACAACCTCAGTTAGAGAACAAGTCACGTCCTCATGCACGACACAACCTCAGTCAGAGGACAAGACACGTCCTCACGCACGACACAACCTCAGTCAGAGAACAAGTCACGTCCTCACGCACGACACAACCTCAGTCAGAGGACAAGTCACGTCCTCACGCATGGCACAACCACAATCAGAGGACAAGTCACATCCTCACGCACGACACAACCTCAGTAAGAGGACAAGTCACGTCCTCACGCATGACACAACTTCAGTTAGAGGGCATAACACGTCCTCATCATCATCCGCAGCCCGGAAGGCTTTAAACCACTCGGTCCGAGAGACCGCATAAATCAGCCAAATCATCATCCGCAGCTCGGAAGGCTTTAAACCACTCGATCTGAGAGACCATATAAACCTTCCGAATCATTATCTCCAGCCCGGAAGGCTTTAAATTATCCGATTCGGAATACCGTAAAATTTCCATTTCAGGACACCACCACGTCCTCACAGTCGACCTCAGCGGTCACATCACCTCAGGGCACCACCACACCCGCATATACTCACAATTTCACGATGTCAGAACTACGATCAGGCTTGATTCCCGCTAGGAATACGTAGGAATCCTATCACAGGGTCCAGCCAATCGACCTATACGGTCACACAGGATGCCACCACGTCCTCACAACCGACCTAAACGGTCACCCACAGGACACTGACACGTCCACACACCGAGTCTCAGTTAAAGGACATCACACGTCCTCGTGCACGACAACACTCACCCCATACACGAACTACGATCAGGCTTGATTCACATGCGAGATACGTAGGAATCCTATCACAGGGTCCAGCCAACTGACCTAAACGGTCACACGAAAGGACACTGCCATGTCCTCACAAACCGGCCTACATGGTCACATCCTCTCCCAGAACGCGATCCAGATCAGGACCCTTATCTTATCGACGACCCCACTTCCTTCGTAAGTGACGTCGTCGAGGGGCTTTTATAAGTACCCCAATCTGGATCACTCCCTTTCGAATGCACGAGACACACCGCAGACTCACACAAACACAGTCTCGAACACCCGTAGCCCTCAAAAACCCAAAAAATCACCAACCAAACCAAGGGGGGCCTTTCTGGGACAAAAAAAAATACAAAAGGACTTTTTAGGAATTTCACAAATTTGGAAAAGCATGGAAGGTCCATACGGACCTCTTTGCACCAGACATAATTATTACGAAATCCTCTTAAAGTCCACATTATTCCCTCAAATCTGGGAAAACCAAATTTTTGGATTTCATGGAAGGTCCGTACGGACCTTCTTGCAATGTTTCCCCTACTATAAATAGAGGGCTCCCCCTCCCTCATTTTACACACCTCCCTCTTCTCTTCTCTCCCTAACCCTTCAGGCTGCCCTTCTAAGACCCCTCGGGGCACTCCCGGTCCCTTTCGGTTCCTTTCGGGGTCTTTCGAGCTCCCTTGCGGTGCTCCGAAGCCCTACCGAGCGCTCCTGAGATTCTCTCACGCAGCCCCGAGGCACTCTTGAGGTATTTTGAGGCCCCTCGTGGTACTCCAAAGCCTTGCCTGGTCTATCACGAGGCATCCCGGCCCTTTCCGAGCAAAACCGACGATTCCGACGCACACCAGAACTCTGCCCGAACGCAACCGACGATTCCCACACACGACGAACCTCTGCCCGAATCCAGTCAACGATCCCTGTGATCCCAACGCACGCCGAAACTCTGCCCGAGTGCACACCTGATAATCCTGAGGCATGCCGAAGCTCTGTCCGCAGACAACCGGCACATCCCGAAGTGTAAGTACGCCAATCCAATTCGCGATCCTTTTTTTAGGTGCATTTTAAATGATAAAATTGCACTAAGGGGCATTTTGGTAAATTCCCGATCAATCCCGAGACTTCCGGAAACATTTCATATGTTTCTCGCGAAGGAAGTACTTTTTTGTATTTTGCTCGAGTTAAAGGACCTAGAGAGAATAAAACTGTTTTGGACTTTTTGGGTATTACCTAGGAAGGTTCCAGAATCAGTTTTGGCGCCAAAAACGGTTATGGTCACCTTGTGTCACGCGACAAGTCGAAGCATGGAAAGTGGTTACGTTACGTCGTGCGACACAAAGTGACCATAGACTGCAGCTATAAATAAGACCCTACCCCTCTCAGTTTTGGATCCGGATTTTAGCCTCCTAATGAAACTCTGGAAAAATCACCCCAGAAACCTCCTCTCTCCCTCTCTCATACCAAAACCACCCAATTCCTCTTCAATTCCCTCACCTCTCACCTCTCTTCAACCCAATTCCCTCTCTACTTCCTTATACACTTGAAACCTCTGAATTCAGCTCTCAGTTCGTGATCAGATCTCCATCTCGATGTTGAATTGAAGACTACTACACCTAACTTGGTGTAAGAGTTGAGGACTACAAGGGTAACTCACTTCTTCCCCACTCTCTCCCTCATCTCTTTGTTCAATTGTTTCTTCTCCTTCTCCACTTGATAATCAGGCTCCATCTGCCTCAGATTATCAAGTGGCAACTGCAATCTCTCTGTTTAAATAGCTTATACTTGAGTCCAATTGCTTGATTATGATGTGATTTACTTGGATTTGCAATTTGGACATCAAGGGAGTGTGGATCTTCCATATCCACACTCCTTTGATTGATTCGTGTTTAATTCGTATTGTTCTTACTGTTTTTGATATAATTGTTGTGTATTTGTTAGATCTGCATCTCAGTTTGTGAGGTACCTGTTGATGGTAAACATATAACACGCGACACATTTGGACATGAGGAGTCCTGTGTCACGCGACATGTCGTGACCATCTGCGGGACCATATCTTAGTTGTAGTTTGTTTTGTTTAGTGGTTTTAGCATTTAGTTTTATGTTTATGTTGTTCAGTTCCTAGATCTGGTTTTGTTTATTTCATCTGGAGATTTGGTGATCTGTTTGGTTGTGAGCCTCTACAAGGTGACCATTGATGTCACGCGACATATCGAGACAAGGGAGTCTTATGTCACGCGACAGATGTGATCCTTTGCAGAAGACCTGTTTTCTCTTGTAATCTGTTCTTGTTGCTGTAAAGGGATGTGGCCCCCGGGCAATTGGTCTACAAGTTGTAATGATCTCTCTTATTCAATAAAATTCATGTTCATCGCACTTGTCTATTATCATTGTTTGCACGTTTCTTTGAATTATTTGGATGTCTAGATTAGAAAGACTCGTCTACGGACAAGGCGTGTTGGGTGAACTCTCGGTTCTTCCCAACACGTAACCTGACCCCCGAACCCACTCTCTTTCAAAAGGTTTTTCAAAGTGCACCTCTAAAAGCATGGCGTGGCGACTCCTTTTTTCAAACTCCTAATATTTTCGGGCGAGCGCACATTCAGTGGCGACTCTGCTGGGGACTATGCTTTTTGAAAACCTATTTTTCAAAAAACTAAGTGGGTCATGCTTTCGTTTATTTAGACATCCAATGTATTCATTCTATGTGCATCCTTGATAATCATGTGCGATACATGCATTTTATGAGATCTTACAATTTGTATGCCTTTGTTTGTTGTTTGTGGTTTATCTGTTGTTACTTTGCTAGTTGGTTTCATCCCTTGCCAACGAGAGGCAGGGGCTAATCTCAGTTTTGCAGGAGTATGGTTCAGTGACTTCCTTAGTCGTGCGACAGCTTTGTCTCTTGCTGTCCTGTGTCACACGACAAGTTTAGTCAATGGACAGGTTTCAGGTTCTGGTTTGAGGGCAGTCCCTTGAATCAAGAAAGAGATTGCTCAGCTGACTGTTGTTCTTTTTCTTCCTTGAGAGTTGTGTGTGTGTTTTTCTTTTTCTTAATAAATAAAATGAATAAATGAAAAATTTTGTTTTGGTAAATAAAAGAATATAGTCATCCGCACACTACATCACATAGTTTTAGAACCCTCGGGTGCGACGGACGGCATCGCGGACGGTGATAATATTCGCCTACGTTTGAGCGCCTAATGTCAAACCTATCCCCCTAGCGCGTTTAGGTGGCGCCACACTTAAACCTTACCCACGGTTGGTTTTTGACATGACGTTTTAACTACATCAAAATGGTTTGTTTTGAAATTTCCAAATAAGTTCTATTACCTCCCTCAAAACCCCGCACCTTGTGGGCATGTTGCCAACGCAACATGGTTTCACGTGAGGACATGTCACTTCCGTGACATGTCCTAAACGAGAGATCATGCCGCATTGTCACCATGCACCGACGAGAGGTCATGCTGGATTTTTCTTGGAATTTCTCCGAGAATACCCGTTATGCTGCCCAAATTTCCCTAGAAATTGGGGCTACTCGTCCGTCTCACATCGTGTTAGGTTTTGTTTAGGTATCATTACTTATTATTAATTTCAAATGCAAAACATTTAGTGTAATTTGAACGTTACGTCCTTAGGTTTCTCCAAGGTATAGTTAGCATAAATAAAGGATTAGCCTTTCCCAACCGTTCTTAGGATTTAAATCACCGATTTATACTTAAAGATAAACAATTGTTTGCGCGAGTCTTTTCTCTCCGTTTCTTCCCCCTCTCCCGTATTTCCTTTCTTGCCCTACCTTATAAACCCATATCTACCCTCTGTAGCGGTGACAAGTTGGGAAGCGTGTTCTGGTATTCTGTGGTCTTTGGGTTCCTATCTTCAAAGCTTCTATCCGTTCCTCAATCCGAGATGTCTGGTGCAAAAGATATGCCATCCACTCAGTCTGGAATTCTCCCTACTTCAGGCCAGCTAGAACTGAATGATCTGTCGGTAGCAGAGTTGCGAGCTGCTCTTGAAGCCGCCATGGTTCGTGAATGCAAAGCTCAATTGCTTGCTCAAGTTGCCAAAGCCCGAGAGGAAGAAACTCACGCTAGATTTGTGGAAGCAGTGTTGATTACGGGAATGGAGATGCAATGAAAGGGGTTACTATAATTCGAGATGTCTGGTGCAAAAGATATGTCTGGTGCAAAAGATATGTGCATCTGGGGGGTTACTATAATTCGCCACGAAGATGGATCGTATGAAGAAATCATAAGACCAGCAGTGTTGATTACGGGAATGGAGATGCAATGAAAGGGGTGGTTGAAGATGAGCAAGATAAAATTCTTTCCCCGATACCTCATGTGATTCAAACTCAGGTCAAGGATGAACAACCGACCTTTGAAGCTTTCAGTTTTCCTAATCAACTGGAGTCGAATAGTCAATACCAGCCAGATTCCCAAGGGCCATGCCATTATGTTACTCGGAAAGGATCACTGATACTACATCCCGATCAAGTTCCCCTGCAAGGAAGTACTTCGCAGCCACCACTGAGCTCATTTGGTTTCAGCTTTTCATCCCCGCATGATCAACAGTCAGGACCGACCTCATTTGTGACAGTGAATCAGATGTCTTTTATTCCAGATGTAAACTCTACCCAGCAAGGGACGGCAATACCCGAGTCCCCTCCAAAGAAAGTCCGAACAAAAAAGAATAAAGCATTCTGGGGTAATGTGGGAATGCCTATGAATAAATTTCTCAATGTTTTCGTGAGCGGAGGTCTGGTTCAGCCACTAGTTAATTATATCCCTCTCCATCATAATGAGAACATAGATCCAAGCAAATATTGTCACTATCACCAATATTCGGGACACGCCACTTGTGCCTGCATACAATTGAGGAGGGTCATTCAGGAACTCATTGACGAGGGAAAGCTCGATTTAGGCTCCCAAGAAGAAAGCAACACTCATGACCTTCGTCAGTTTCCACCGCGCAAGAAACGAGAATTTGATGATTTGGGAATAACAACTGAGGAAGATTTTAATGGTTTGATACGAAGAGGAATGATAAAGCCGCTCGATAATTACCATCCCACCAAGCCCAATCCGAAATTGGATCGCAGTAAGTATTGCTACTATCATCAATACCCTGGTCATGCCACCAACGACTGTGTTCCCCTGAAGATGTTGATTCAAAGGATGGTTGATGAAGGTAGAATCGAAAAAGCTCCTCCCAAAGTGGCCAGTGATCCTCGTCATCAATTTCAAATCTTCCCCATCTGAAAGTCAGTCAGTCAGGCGTCGTAGGGTCTTAGATGGTTTTATCTTGCTAATAGATGTTCCGTCTTTATGTTTTAATTCTATTTCACTCTTGTTATGAGTCTTTGATTTCAATGAATAAAATATTTGTTTCTATTCTTGCTAGACTCGAGGCATTCCTTGTGCACCCACGTTACATTTTATTGAAATGGTCTTTATTCCAAATGATCACTTGTGCTACTCACCGACCAACGCTTTGAAATGACTAATGTTTAAATTGATCGGAGTGAGAAAATCCACTGACATCCTTCTCAAAGTGGGGCTTACCAATCCCCCACCTCGATTCCAATATGCTCACATATCTTCCTTCACCCTCATCATCTCGTTGTTCGATGGATTTGCACGGATCTTCCTCAGAGTAAGCCTAAAGAAGCAATGAAGACTGGATCTCATTCGTATTATCCGGTAGGGACTGCGGTTGAAACCTTTCACCCCCAGGAAAACCATTACCTCACCCTTACTAAACAATACCCCTTTCATTTCAAGATCGGCATATTTGAAACCCGTTTAACCATCTCCAAACGAAGAGGGACTATCCTTGAGACTCCCGTGATTCAAAAGTAGATCGACCTGTTCCAATATCAAGAATAACGGAAAGCAATGATCCATCCTGGGGACTAGCTGAAATCCTCCTCTCAAAAGAAAAAAGAAAAGAGATCAAAAGAAAAAAAGAAAAGTGATAAAAAAAAAAGAGAAAAGACAAGAAAGAGAGCCTAGTCCCCAACGATCCTCTCAAAAGCGAAGTCAAAGGATCCGGTCGTTACTCAAGAGGAGTCCCAGAGTGAATAAAAAGACAGCATGGATGTCCCTCACCATTACCTCTAACCGATCCCAAGCCATCCTCTCGATTTTAGAGGACAGTCCCATTACCATTACCCTTACCTTTGCCTTTAGCCAAAGCCAAGATTGACCTCTCATTCTTAGAGACAGCAAAGATGCAATCACAAGATATCCTTCTCTTAGAAATCCCAAACACATACCCAAGAGCCAACCTCTCATCTTTAGAGGTTCAGTCAGCAAAAAGCCCGGCCGACCTCTCATCCTAAGAGGTCATGATGTCCTAAATTACCCAAAGACCGGTCGAAACCCCGAGACCCAGTCGCAGTTCCTACCGGATAGCAGTTTCATTCCAATATCGTCGAGATCTAAAACAGATTATTGCTTAAAGCGGAGCCAAGTCCATCCCGGCTCAAAGGACCGTCAGGTGAAGATTGTACAAATTCCCTCTGTTCGTTCGATGGTTTTATGTGAGCATATTTCATTTCTCCTCTGCAAACACCTGCCGTGAATGTCCCACTGGGGCTTCGCATCTGTGTCTTCCATCGACACTCCAAGAGGACATGTTCTTTCAATTCTTAAAATCTTCAAAGGTCCTAAAATCCCCGAACTTCATCGTTCATTCTTTTCATTCAGGATAAGCCCGAACTACGGCGACCTGAGCTCCTCCTAATGAGGGGAACGTAGGAAACCATAACTGGTCCGGTCGAAAGCACAAACAAATCTCAGAAAATCTGGTCTCCTCAAGGGCCGTCCCTATACACAGATCCTTCGTTCCGTCTTTCCAAATTCGATCTCGATATCAGTAGGCTTTCTCCTCAGGATTGGTTAAAATATTTGCCATTTCGGTTTTGGTGGTTGAATAACCCGAACATCAATAAAGGGTTTTAAGCAGCTTTGTGGTCATCACGAATAAGACAAGTTTTCAACTGTCTCGACAAGTCTTCTCTTTCTACATAATAGGAAGATAGAGCCAAACACTGTTTCGGTCAGCAGGGGCTTCCATACACTTTTCCACACCTTGTGATGCTTATACTCTCCCAAAAGAGTCAAACCTAAAGCGAGAGTGTCATATACAAGTTCGGGAACCACTCCCACCATTCGAAAGATATGCCCCTGCACGTAAACACTTCTAAATCTTGTCTGCAGATTGATTGACTGAATCTCAAAGAACGATCTCCTCTTAGATTGCTTGATGTTTTAAAGGCAAGGTAACGGAATGTCAAATTGGGGCTTGGTTAAAGAAGAAGACTGATGGGTTCATTTGCATGTGGACACCGGGGCTGGCTTGTGAATTTCAATCCCCGGGAATGGATTGGTTATTTAAAGAAGTTATTCCATGTTGGGGCTACTGAGTCTCATACCCTAGGCCAAAAGAAAAGTTTTGAAATACTGGGAAAGTCTGATTTTGAAGCTCTGTCTGTATGACTTGTCTTGTCACGCGACATAGAGTGTCCCAGTTATCCTGAGTCGTGCGACATCTTGTGATCAATACCAGACATCAGTGATCTGCAATCTGGTCAATACCAGGGCACGCCCCGACTTGTCTCCAACAGCAAAGTCACCCTGCAAGTAGACCTGGGAGAAGGATTCATTCAGTTCAAAAGCATACAAACCCTCATACACCTACCAAGCCATACAAGCCATTTATATTTACTCCATAGCCATTCAAAAGAAAAGTCATCCTTTGTCATCACCCCAAAAAATGGACTCGTGCAAACAATAAAAACAACGTAAAAGACTAACAACAGTGTATCGAGTCTAGGAAAAGCAAGTAAGTTCTTAGCAAAATAAAAAAAAAAAGAGGAAAAAAGAGTGTTTGTTCATTTAATCGCAAAAGAAAAGATGCAACAGTCAGAAGAGCAAATGTCTTGATATAAAGGGCTACTCCGAGCCATCATCCTCTGATTCATAGCTACCATCAGTATCGGAATTATCATCATCATCAGCAGCATCATCACTACCCTCTCCATCAGCATCTCCCTCCTTAGAATCCGAATCAGCAGCAGGATTATGGAAAACAATGGGATCATCTCGGAAAAGCTCATGAGCAGTGGGGATGGCTACGGTCTCAAGCTCGTGAGGATCTATGGAAGCGTCACTCTCATACTCGGGACTAGGCGGACGATGACGAGCAGTCTTGGTCCTAGGCCTGTGGGTGTCCTCAGCAGATATATCAGTGCGAGCCCTCTTCCTGCCAGGCAAGCTAAGCGTGGAATCACTATCATCAGAGTCCCGAGCCCGACGTCTCTCCGGCAAATGACGATTGCTCCTCATCAACTGATCAATCATGTCCATAGCCCCAGTGTAATGGCGAGCAAAGCTCCAGTAAATATTAGCAGAAACCTGGTACAGTCATGAAGAAAAAGAATCAGAATCAGTCATCGTGAAAGACAAGAATTGTAAACAGGCCAAAGCAATAAAGATAGAGGGGACAGTTACTTACAGATCGGGTGCCCTCAGGAAGATGAAAAAATGGATAAATCCTGCTAATGTCAAGGGGGGCTCGTCTCAAATGGTCTCCATCCTGAAAGTCAACAAAGGAAGGAGGTAAGGGAGCATCTGCCACATACCCAGTAGAAGGACCCGCACCCTGAGCGTCCTGTCTCGGAGCCACCTGTGGAGATCTCAATCTCGTCCTCACATAGACCCCATAATCTCCATCATCCTCGGTATAATTAAATGCAGCCTCCCCCTGAATCAAAGAAGCCACATCCTCCAACTTCCGAGGAAACCAAATGTCAGTCGGAGGATCAATCGGGACTCTAACCATACTGCCAGGGCTGTGCTGCCGGTAAACCCGCTCTCCCAAATATAAAGCGTCCCCGGATAAACCTACCAACAACTTGCGGCACTCAGTTAAATGCAATGCATGTCCAAGATCAATATCAGCATACCGGGTCCCCCAAGGAAACAAGCTTAAACCCTCGGGAATCCCCCGCAAGCAAACCAGAGTATCAGGATAAGAAGCTGTCTCACGTCCCCTGGTGTCCGCAGTCCGGACCTTCACCCGAGCTTCCTTCACCCAGCGTCGCATAGCGGGAAACATGGTGGCCGGATATGCATCCCCTACTCTCCAAGCATAGCAGCCAATCACCTCATAAGCCCAAACCTGGAAAGGGGGAATCAGAGCAAAATCAGGGTGATAAAGAAGGACAGAAAGAAAATTATGCAAAAGATAGGCTCAGACTGGAAAGGTACCTCAAAAGCAAAATGGCAGCAGTTGAAGGACTTAGCCCTTCCCCTGCTAGCGTCGTCCAGAGCCAAATACATCTCTGCAAGTCCGGCCTCCCCCCAAGACAAGGCCCCAACAGCATCCCAGTCCCGTAACAGCTCCAGCAAAGAGATCAAAGCAGTGGATGTAGCATTAATGAACAGCATATCAGACAAGCCAACCCAAACAAAAGCCCTGGCCAGCCTCAAAGCCCTCAACCTGTCCTCCTCCGTATCCTCCACCTCAGCTGGATAATCCTGACTCTGCCCCACCAACTGACCATGAAGCTCCCCAAGCTCATATCCATTCCATTTCTTGCCCCGGGGAATGAAACCAATCAAGCCCATAAAATAAGCCTCAGTGGGAGGCTGGGGATCATCCTCGAGAATGGGCTCCTCTGGATATAAAGGCTCATCAATAAAAGGAAGTCCCGTGATGGCAGCAAAGTCATAGGGAGTAACAGTCGCCTCTCCCCAGGAAAAGTGGAAGGAGTGGGTAGTCTCCCACCAAAACTCTCGGAATGCTCTCACCAGCACCGCATTCCTCTGGTTCCCTCTATACCCTTAGCCATCTCAAAGAATTGACCAAACTTGGCAGTATACACCAAACCCTTGGGCGAGTGCCCCAATTCCTGACTACCCGGCAACAGATCCCATAGCTGGCCTACAACCTCCGGAGATCCTCTAGTGCGCAGCTCCTGCAGGTAAACACAGCACAGGTATGAATATCCCAATTTATTTAAGAAAAAATCAGAAACTTGTCAATAGTTTGTCCCTAATTGCTTTCTTCATTAGGGTTAGGACAATCAAATAAGAAGTCATAAGCCCGTAACTATAAAGCAAGCCAAGAATTTCAAATTGAAAAATCAACCTTTCAAAAAGGCGAAAAGTAAGGGTTTTCGAAAATACCGTGTTCTTCATCCCCGGAGCGGAAGTATGTTCTCTGAGTTGGGGATAGAAATCTCCTCGCGCTGCTTGAGGAACGAAGGGCCTCTGATTCAGTAGCGCATTCTTTCTCCGCGCAGCCAACTGGGCTTGAGAAGGACCTTTCTTCGTAGGTCGAAGTTTAGGAGGCATTGTTTACAAAATCCGAAGCTAAATCGATACCTTAACCTCCTTTACTTTACTCGAAATTGCGAACTTAGTCGCTCTTTTCCTCAAGAACCGTCGGCCTCCCTCTAAAAACTTTTTTCAAAATGAAGACTGTTCGTCATTTTAAAGGACTGTTCCCTGGCCATATGAGGTCGTGCGACAAAGCGTGTCCCTTTGCTTTATGAAGTCGTGCGACAAAGAAGTGCCCCTAAATTTTTTTTTCCAAAAAAGGCCCTGGGTTTTGGCAATTAACCCGCTAATCCTGTAATGTTTCGAGTGTCGCTTTTCCCCTGCAGGTACAACAGTTAACTGAGCAAACCTCAAAGATTGACCCTCAAAGCAGAACCGAGACGGAAAAGTCCGCGCCTACCTAAATCTCCCCAGAAGGGCACGTCAAAAGCCATAAGCCCCACCGTCAGCCGTCAATAAGAGTCGCTGCCCAGCAAGTGAAGTCCCCGACTTACCTAGCAAAGCTAGGGACACAAGAGCCGAACCGTCGATAATTTCCGCTACCCAGCAAGCCAGGGTCCCGTCACCGAAGTGTCGACAAAGTCCCGCTGTCCAGCAAGCAACCCCCGTCACAGTGATTATGATCCCAGATCAAAGCCAGCAGTCAAACACAGAGAGACCCACCACCAAAGCAAGAATTCGCTGCCCAGCAAGCAAGAATCCCTGTCAAGATCAGCAACAGCATTAACCCCTCCGGCAGCAACATCTATTCCCAGCAGCACAAACAGCAGCATCAACCCCTCCGGCAGCTACAGATTCCAGATTCAAGGTTCAGACGCCTCAAAATAGTCTCTCCACCAGGTTCAGATGCCTCAAAACAGTCTCCCCACCAGGTTCAGATGCCTCAAAACAGTCTCCCCACCAGGTTCAGACGCCTCAAAACAGTCTCTCCACCAGGTTCAGACGCCTCAAAATAGTCTCCCACTAGGTTCAGACGCCTCAAAACAGTCTCTCCACCAGGTTCAGACGCCTCAAAACAGTCTCCCACCAGGTTCAGACGCCTCAAAACAGTCTTCCACCAGGTTCAGACGCCTTAAAACAGTCTCCCACCAGGTTCAGATGCCTCAAAACAGTCTCCCCACCAGGTTCAGACGCCTCAAAACATTCTTCCACCAGGTTCAGACGCCTCAAAACAGTCTCCCACCAGGTTCAGATGCCTCAAAACAGTCTCCCCACCAGGTTTAGATGCCTCAAAATAGTCTCCCCACCAGGTTCAGATGCTTCAAAACAGTCTCCCACCAGGTTCAGACGCCTCAATACAGTCTCCCACCATGTTCTGACGCCTCAAAACAGTCTCCCACTAGGTTCAGACGCCTCAAAACAGTCTCCGACCAGGTTCGAGATGCCTCAAAACAGTCTTCCACTGTGTTCGTACGCCTCAAATGATCTCCCACTGAGTTCCGGGTTCGAGACGCCTCAATACAGTCTCCCACTGTGTTCAAACGCCTCAAAACGAGTCTCCGACTGTGTTCGGATGCCTCAAAACAGTCTTCCACTGAGGTTCGAGACGCCTCAAAAGCGATCTCCCGCGGTGTTCGGGCGCCTCAAAACAATCTCCCACCAGGTTCAAGCACCTCAAAACAGTCTTCCACCAGGTTCAGACGCCTCAAAACAGTCTCCCACCAGGTTCAGATGCCACAAAACAGTCTCCCACCAGGTTCAGACACCTCAAAACAGTCTTCCACCAGGTTCAGATGCCTCAAAACAGTCTCCCACCAAGTTCAGATGCCTCAAAACAGTCTCCCACCAGGTTCAGACGCCTCAAAACAGTCTCCTACCAGGTTCAGACGCCTCAAAACAGTCTTCCATCAGGTTCAGACGCCTCAAAACAATCTCCCACCAGGTTCAGATGCCTCAAAACAGTCTTCCACCAGGTTCAGACGCCTCATAATAGTTTCTTTGGGCCAGATACCCCCGAATAGTCTGAACTACGACCGGCTTGATTCCCGCTTGGGATACATAGGAATCCTTTCTCAAAAGGTCCAGCCATCCTTTTCCCCAGCTCACCGTCTAGCCCTCCGCTTCATTTCCCAGCCGCTCATTGGGATTGGGTCTTATTTTATTGACAACTTCACTTCTTCCATAAGTGACGTTGTTGAGGGGCTCTGTAAATACGCCAATCCAATTCGCGATCCTTTTTTTAGGTGCATTTTAAATGATAAAATTGCACTAAGGGGCATTTTGGAAAATTCCCGGTCCATCCCGAGACTTCCGGAAACATTTCATATGTTTCTCGCGAAGGAAGTACTTTTTTGTATTTTGCTCGAGTTAAAGGACCTAGAGAGAATAAAACTGTTTTGGACTTTTTGGGTATTACCTAGGAAGGTTCCAGAATTAGTTTTGGCGCCAAAAACGGTTATGGTCACCTTGTGTCACGCGACAAGTCGAAGCATGGAAAGTGGTTACGTTACGTCGTGCGACACAAAGTGACCATAGACTGCAGCTATAAATAAGACCCTACCCCTCTCAGTTTTGGATCCGGATTTTAGCCTCCTAATGAAACTCTGCACAAATCACCCCAAAAACCTCCTCTCTCCCTCTCTCATACCAAAACCACCCAATTCCTCTTCAATTCCCTCACCTCTCACCTCTCTTCAACCCAATTCCCTCTCTACTTCCTTATACACTTGAAACCTCTGAATTCAGCTCTCAGTTCGTGATCAGATCTCCATCTCAAAGTTGAATTGAAGACTCCTACACCTAAATTGGTGTAAGAGTTGAGGACTACAAGGGTAACTCACTTCTTCCCCTCTCTCTCCCTTATCTCTTTGTTCAATTGTTACTTCTCCTTCTCCACTTGATAATCAGGCTCCATCTGCCTCAGATTATCAAGTGGCAATTGCAATCTCTCTGTTTAAATAGCTTATACTTGAGTCCAATTGCTTGATTATGATGTGATTTACTTGGATTTGCAATTTGGACATCAAGGGAGTGTGGATCTTCCATATCCACACTCCTTTGATTGATTCGTGTTTAATTCGTATTGTTCTTACTGTTTCTGATATAATTGTTGTGTATTTGTTAGATCTGCATCTCAGTTTGTGAGGTACCTGCAGATGGTAAACATATGTCACGCGACACATTTGGACATGAGGAGTCCTGTGTCACGCGACATGTCGTGACCATCTGCAGGGACCATATCTCAGTTGTATTTTGTTTTGTTTAGTGGTTTTAGCATTTAGTTTTATGTTTATGTTGTTCAGTTCCTAGATCTGGTTTTGTTTATTTCATCTGGAGATTTGGTGATCTGTTTGGTTGTGAGCCTCTGCAAGGTGACCATTGATGTCACGCGACATATCGAGACAAGGGAGTCCTATATCACGCGACAGATGTGATCCTTTGTAGAGGACCTATTTTCTCTTGTAATCTGTTCTTGTTGCTGTAAAGGGATGTGGCCTCCCGGGCAATTGGTCTACAAGTTGTAATGATCTCTCTTATTCAATAAAATTCATGTTCATCGCACTTGTCTATTATCATTGGTTGCACATTTCTTTGAATCATTTGTATGTCTAGATTAGAAAGACTCGTCTACGGACGAGGCGTGTTGGGTGAACTCTCGGTTCTTCCCAACACGTAACCTGACCCCCGAACCCACTCTCTTTCAAAAGGTTTTTCAAAGTGCACCTCTAAAACCATGGCGTGGCGACTCCTTTTTTCAAACTCCTAATATTTTCGGGCGAGCACACATTCACGAAGCAATCCCGGTCTATCCCGGAACTCTATTCTATCCTCAAACACTATTCCCTAGCGGAAGACAGACACGAACCAACATTGGTAAGGCTTCCTTCCTACACTATTTCAATACATTTCAATACGTAGTGTACAATGTAGACATCCGATACAACATGCATTTTTAAAAAGCACATACACACACACACACAACAGTTAAAGAAAGAAGGGCTACCGAAAGAGTCATTTTTATGAGGCGACTCGGGTGAGCTCTAATATTCTAATATTCTCTTCCCGAGGAGTAACCTGACCTCCGAACTCAAAAATCTCATCACACAAAAACAGTTTTTAAACTGATGCCTTTTCTCAATGTTTTGGGCTTAATCAAAACGGTGTGGCGACTCTACAAATCAAAAACACAACGAGACACCTCCTCCCGACAAATGCGAGATGCCAGGGCTCCGCGTGCGAGCTGTTCAGTGTGATAACGTGTGTTGAGTACACTTTGATGTCGGGATGCACGGGGCAGTCCCGGGATGTCTGGTTGACTCAGGAATGGGGAGTTTAACGGGTTCCGGTTAACCTGGAAAGGGCCAGTTAACGGATTTCGATTAACTTTTAGCGGAGTTTGTCGATCCGGATTTGGGTACGTACACTTTGTGACTTTTTTCACAATTGACAATAATATGATTTAACAACTTCTTTCAATAAGTCCTATTATCTTTGTTAATACATTATAGATAAAATGTAATGTTAAATACTACATCTTTCAATGTTTATCTTCTCAACTTAGTTTTAACGAACTTTTCAATTTTTTTATCTATGATCCTTGTGAAACATAACAAACATCTCATCCATTGAATAATCATTAGATGTGGCATCTCCAAAACTAGTTTATACCACTACAAGAAAAAAGGTTAATTACAACGTTTTTGTTAACAATGTTTCTTTAAAAATGTTGTTATTTACAGGTTTTTACAACGTTTTTAGCGTAAACGTTGTAAAATTATCATTATAACAACGTTTGTAAAAAAATGTTGTGGTAATGGAGAGGTGAAAACGTTTTCCAAACAAACGTTGTGACTTAGTTCAACGTACAACAACGTTTTCCAAAAAACGGTGTCAATTAGTACATCGTACAACAACGTTTTCCAGAAAAATGTTGTGGACGAAGTCGATTATACAACAACGTTTTCCAGGAAAACGTTGTGGACTGATTTCCCAAAAATATTATTCCAGCGCCTTCTTTGTTTCTCCGACAAATCTAGACTTCTCTCTTTCTCTCTCTAACAAGGCTACTCCGCCTCCACCATTGCTCCACCTCCACCATCGCTACCTAGTTCAACGTCATCCAGCTAGGTGAAATCTCTTTCTCTCTCCCATTTTCTCTCTTTCTCTTAACCCAGCGCCTCTTTGTTTCTCTTAACCCACAAATCGACTTCTCTCTTTCTCTCTATAACAAGGCTACTCCGCCTCCAACATCAAAAAAAAAATCCTAATTTCACTTGGTCCAAATTTTTCGCTCAATTTGAGGTTCTATGTCCATCTGTCAATTTCAATTTGAGGTTCTATATCCGTCTGTCAATTTCAATTTGAGGTTCTTTGTACGTCTGTCAATTTCGGCGAGACTAGGTTACAAAGAAGTAGTATTACTTCTACCATTACTTCATAGTTGCTAGTTTGACATTGATTGGGAGAAATAGAATTAATATTGTTATAGCTTGAGAAATTGTAGCTGGTTAATATCATTAGCCTTAAGTGGGTGTGTTAAATGAATGATATTTTGTTATTAGTTGTTAAAGCTATTATCATGTTTGATGGTTACTGTTATTAAGGTTTTTATTGTTCCATTATACTCCCTCAATCCCACTATTCTTGCTACTTTTTGGTAAACCTTTCGGAAGAATCTACTCGCAATAGAAAAAATTGTCAAGAAGATGGAGTCAATGTTGAACTTCAATATGTTCTCTTTTAGATATAAACCAAAAAGTATCATACGTGAAATTGTCTATGGCCAGTGAGCAAGTGTTATAAAAAAGGTTGATAGCACAACTGATAACACTTCCGGTAACACACACAACAGAGTATAAAAACAGTTTGTAAAACAAAGCAATAGTTTGTAAAATAAAATATTTTGCAGCGAAAGTAAAGTATAAACACAAGAAATAATTTTTCTCAAGTTATATAAATATATAACTTGAGGATGCCCTTAGGCGAAGACTTTATATTCAATATATGAGATGATTACAAAGCCGAAGTTGTTCCCTATCTATATATCAATGAAAGAACTAGGAACTAAGATCAATCACGAAGTTCTATCCTCCATGACACAATCAAGTCTCAAGATGTTGAAGGTGGTATAATTTGTGGACGGAAGAACACAAAGAGCCGAGGAGTAATTGATCTCTTTCTTGTGCAAGTGTGTGTGTGTGTGATGCTCGACATGTTGCTCTTGTCTACACCTTTGCTATTTATAGCCTTCAAATACTTGGAGGCTACTCTTGTTAACAGCCTTAGATTTGGATCGGATGGAGTGGAGAAGTGGTTGAGCTTGTTGAGCTAAAGACTTGGTCAATTTCCTTGTTTGTAGCAACCGCCTTTCTCTTAGTGCCCAAGTCCTAGCATTAGCTCTTTGTACCCAAAAGCTCTCCTGAGTTGTACTCTCTTGTTTGTCTTCAATCTCAGTTGTTGAACAAGTCTCCCACGTGCGTCCTTGGTTTAATTACAAGTTACACATAAATATCCATTTATGCATAACTCTCCATAAATCACGATCTTCCACCTTTGTAGCTCAATCTTCTCTTGGTTGTTATCTGTACATTATACTAACAACAAATATACATTTTGCAACTATAAATTATACATAAAAATAATATAACCTATGAAAGAAATGTCACAACTAAAAGAGTCAGACGTGTTGGGTAACACCTAAAAAGTGTTATCACTACTTCTGATAGCACCTACGTCTGGTAACACTTGAGAGTATTGGGCAGCACTTGTGGTAGCACCATCAGGCTGCACTTACAAACTCCCCCATAGTTGTACATTTCTTGCATTTATTTACAAACACCAAGGTGCTTGTACCGGCAACAATTTGTTAGCACAATATTCATTCCAAACACATGTCAATAATTAACTCCCCCATAATAAGGAAGCTAACTAAAAGAATTCAAAATTTTAAACCTTAAGCATTTAAAACCAAAAATTTTGACCAAAGTCAAATTTTAACAACTAGTTTAAAAATTCAAACTAAACTACCGAATAGAATCCCAAGTTTTAACCAAACTAAAACTAACATTCCAAAGCATTGTTAAAGTTTAAACAACCACATACCAAATTTAAAAACACAAATTTAAATTTTTTTTGATGCCACCATAAAAAAGATTGTTTCAAGGACACACCAACCACCAACAAACGGTGATAAATCCAATGTCAGACCAGTCTTCATCATCTTCCTCTTCCTCAACTTCCTCCATGAGAATGATCAGCCCCAGCTCCTTTGGCAGCACTTGTAATAGCACCATCAGCTCCCCCTATTTGTGAAGAAATCTAAGAAATGAAATTCACAATACCAGTTTAGGCTTTAAGCCAGCCATTAATATTGTTTTCAATAATAGGCATAAGCTTCTGAAGGAACTGAAGAACCACTACTTTGCTAATCATATTAGAAGTGTTGCCAGAAGTATTAACAGTACTTCCAGGCACACTTTCAGTAGCTGGTGTAGAAACTGAACCACTAACAATCTGAGGCTGAACCAAGGCAAATCACAAACTCTATTTCCCTTCTTCAATTGATGTTCAACTTAATAGTATTCAAGCCAAGAAGTAAACACATCCGAGGCTTCAACGGGAAAGGGTTGGAATTTAAGCACATTGAAAATGAGGGAAGGATATGGGAAGTAGGAAGGGTCCTTTTTCTTAGGCCAGGAAGCAAGATGCTTAAAAAATAATCTCCCAAAGTTAATTATACGCCTCTTTCCTAGTTTATATAACACTCTAGCTTGCTCCATCATCAAATATTGTTCATTCTTGGTTGGGAGCCAGTTAAAGATGCATAACTTGTGTAGCACGAAATAGAGTGTGGTAAGTCTAGAGGCTGGGAATTTGATCTTGGGGTCAACATGCCACTTAGAAACTTTGTTGTTTGTCAAAAACTTTTCCATAAAAACCCTATTGGGAATCATGCTTTCATCATCCATATTAGGCAAGCCTAAAGCCTTATTAATCATGGCAGGAGTAAAGCTATAGGTTCTGCCCCTAACAAAGACTTTGCCAAAACAAGGGGAACCCTCATTAAGGTTAGGATTGAGGTTGTCATAAAAGTTTCGAACAATACTTTCAACAAATGGACACAGATGGGTATTGGTTACCAAAAACTTTCGATCAGAAAGGAATTCAAACACACCATTCAGCTTCAAATTCTCAATATCTATATTCTTTTCCACCAAAAGTGGCTTCTTGCTATGAGTCAACTAAAATATCATATTTTCTTCCCTATGAAATTCTAAGGTTAAATGGGACTTAGGAAAGGCCTCATCATCATCATTATCAGCATTCACAGTAAACTCATCACTAGGGGAATCAGAAAGTTGAGGAGAGTGAGAATGTACCTCATGAGATGGTATATTGGGCTGAACAGAGGCAGGTGTTACCTGAGGTGTTACCTGAGCTTGGGTAGCACTTTTACCAGCACCCTATTTTCCTTTCTTCCTCAGCAGCTTCATAAGAACTGCCGCAAGAGGTGCACCTTCATCCTCAAGCCATTTTTCAAGGCTGTCATTAGAGGGCTCCTTTTCTTCTCTATAGTCTTCATCAGAGACGTGAGCAGAAGAAAGACTAAGGGAGTCTTCTGAAACTTCAACGGGATCAGAGGAGGTATTCGACTTGCTTTTGCTGAAAATAGCCTTGAGACGTTTGGAGCTTCATTTTGGTGGTCGTTGAGGAGGAATTTTAGCTTTCCTTTTCTTCTTCTTTTCAGGTGCAAATGGTATGGAGGGTTGTGGAGGAGACACGGCCGGAGATGGCAAAGCCAAGGGGAACGAAAAAGGCCTGATAATGGCTAGGACTAGGTTTGGAGATGCAATAGGGGAAACCCTAGGTGAAACCTCCATAGGCGAGGTAACCCTTGAGGTAATACAAGAGGTAGCACCCGAAGAGATTCCCATGAGCGTAGAACTCTTGGTAGATGATGACATTGTAAGTATTTTGGAGAAGAAGAAGACGGTGAATAGGGAGGGTTTCGAACGAATTTAAGAGAAGAGAGAGAGTAACGGCTAGAGAAAGAGAGAGAGGGAGATTAAAAAGGGATAAAGAAAAAAAAATGGGATGATTATCCAAATTAGGGGGTTTATCAATAATAAATGGTTCTCTAAATTGAACAAAACTCCCTATTTTCAAGCAAATGACCCCTAATTAATTACACAACTACTCCCATTTATAATCCAAACAAACGGTTGTAACTCCAATTATTTTTTTATGTAATTAAAAGGATAAATTTAAGTTAGGTAAATATCCTCTTAAAATTCGAATTTTGACTAAGTCATCCAACTTTTAAGAAATACAAGTTACCCACTTTGATTTATCAAGATAAAAAGAATTAGTTAAAAACTTTTTGAAATTCAAAAAATTTATAAATTTCTGATTTTCAAAAATTAACTAACTAAATTCGAAAATAAAGAATAAAAATTAATGTGGCACATATAAATGTGTTACTAGCAATAATCGTAATACAAAAATTAACATATGTATCAAAATAACCCTTTGAAAATTTTCTTCATTTTCAAGTACTTGAGGCATAACAAGTCTTGTTTTTTAAGCACTTTAGACATACACGTCTTTAAGTTTTTATTACTTCATAAACAAGGAAGCATCGTAGTAACGAGCTCCGTGCCCCGAGTTCTTTCGAAGTATAAAGACTATAGTGATTTGTACCTTTCAAGTAGGATACAATGTAGTAGCGAACTCCATGTTCCTAATACTTAGTACAAACACACTAGAAATTATTCCCGTTTGGCAAGAGAACATCGTCGCAGCGAACGCCGTACCCCGAGTTACTAAAGGTATAATACAATGTTTTTTGCCTTTTATCAAAAGATTAGTGACTTTGTCACTTTTGAGATTGAAGGGTATTTTGACAAAACATGTTAACCTAAGCATTAACCTACTAGAACAAAAAGGTCAGCATGTGCCCCCATCAGGGTTAAACAGAAAAGAATAAGTATAAGAATATTTTTTTTTTCAGTATCACAGTGTTACCGAAAGTGTTAACCACACTTGGGGTAGCACCTGTGAACTAGAAATTTTTCTAAAAAATAAATGACCAAGAGAGCTTTTCAAGTCTGAAAATCTATCTTGGTCAAGGGCCTTAGTGAATATATCAGCAAGTTGATGCTTTGTATCAAACCTTTGTCAACTAAGTCCCTGAGGAAATGGTGATGGATATCTATATGTTTTGTGTTAGAATGTTGAACATGGTTTTAGGAAATATTAACGGGACTAAGGTTGTCATAATACATGGTTAACATATTACGTTTTAGACCATAATCATCTAACATATGCTTTAACCAAATGAGCTGTAAACAACAACTCCCAGCTGCTACATATTCTGATTCATCAATTAAAAGAGAGACACAGTTTTGTTTACGACTATACCATGACACTAAATTATTTCCTAAGTAAAAACATCCCCCATTCGTACTTTTTCTGTCACCCATATCCCCCGCCCAATCCGAGTCACCAAAGCCTACTAGATTGGTATTAGTATCCTTACTTAGTGCTTATCTCCATGTAAAAACTTTGTTGTTTGTTTTCCCCCTTATGTACTATAAATAGGGGTTAAGGTTTTCATTTGTAAGCATCCTTGGAAGAAATAAAAACTTAGTATTAAAGCTTCGCATTAAAGCTTCTATTAAACTTCTATATGATTAGATGGTTTCATTTGTAATCATATAAGAATAGGGGTTAAGGTTTTCATTTGTAAGCATCACTTTGTATCAAATGGATTGTTCATAAGTCATAGTTTGTTAATGAGTCTTGTTGTTCTTATAGGTCTTCTATAGATCTACCATACACTCCCCCCCATCTTTAGTATACCACACACCTAAATCACATGTTCCAGACACATATTTGATTATCTTTTTAACAGCATTAATGTGAGAGACTTTAGGATTGGCTTGGTAACGTGCACAAACACAGATGCTAAACATTAAATCAGAGCGGCTAGAAGTAAAATATAGAAGGCTACCTATCATAGAACGGTAGAGTGTGGGATCAACATCTTCTCCTACTTGGTACTTATCAAGTTTGAGTGTAGAACTCATAGGAACTTTCGAACTCTTCGACCCCTCCAATCCAAACTTCTTCACTAAATTCCTTGCATACTTGCTTTGAGATATGAATATTCCATCACTTGTTTGCTTCACCTGCAAGCCTAAGAAGAAATTTAGCTCACCTATCATGATCATTTCAAATGTTAAAGTCATATCATCTACAAAATCTTTCAAACATGTTTGATTTGTAGACCCATATATTATGTCATCAACATAGATCTGAGCAATAACAAGTTCTTTACCATGTCTAAGTATAAATAATGTTCTATCTGCCTCACCTCTAATAAATCCATATTCAAGAAGAAATCTGGTTAAACGATCATACCATGCTCGTGGAGCTTGTTTTAGCCCATAAAGAGCTCTATCAAGTCTATAAACATGGTGTGGTTATGAAGGATCTTCGAAATCTTTTGGTTGTTCAACAAAGATCTCTTCATCCAAATAACCTTTTAAAAAAGCTGCTTTAACATCCATTTGATACAAAGTTATCTTAAGATAACAAGCAATGGCCAAGAGAAGTCTTATGGACTCAAGTCTAGCCACAGGAGCGAAGGTTTCATCATAATCAACACCTTCTACCTGTGTATATCCTTGTGCCACAAGACGAGCTTTATTCCTAACAATATTATCCTTCTCATCTGTTTTATTTTTAAAAATCTATTTTGTCCCAATAATATTAGTATTAGGAGGACGTGGTCCTAAAAACCAAACATTATTACGGGCAAACTGTTCAAGCTCCTCTTGCGTGGCTTGAATCCAATAATTATCTTTTAAGGCCTCAACTACATTCTTAGGTTCTATGGAAGAAACATAACACGAGTACTTTACCTTGGCATATGTGGTAGACATGCACACATATGTTACCATACTACGATAGTCAATAGGTTCCTTTTGCCTCATCCTTATGCCTTCATTCACTTCTCCTATCACTTGTGAGGTAGGGTGATGTCTTACTTGGTTAAAATGGAATTGTGGAAGGGCTTTAAATATTGTTCGAAAAATGCTTGACAGCCTTGATTCATCACTTAACCAAAGTGAATCCAACATGGTAAATTGAACTTGGACCTTTATAGAGGTCATGTATTGTATCACATTGATTATGTAGGGCTGGTTTATGATACCTTGTTGCCTTACTTGAGTTGATATTCATTGGTTGTGATATACATAGTGTATGAAATGAATGTTGCCTATGGTATTGATTGAACATGAGTATGCTTTACCATGTTATTATATTCTTATCCCTTTGGTGGATTTCATTTCAAGTAACTATTATGTGCTTGAACTTGTGATAATCAGCTAATGTTTAGGGGTATAACGGAATACGGTCAATTATGGAAAGTGTGACCTATTGTAATCGTATTATGTTATACCTGTGACTGTCCTCTTCTGTGGCCACAGATTGGGGTTATAGCATTTGTATTGAGCCAAAATCCTTACAGAGTTTCTAGTATCTTATATGGTTCCCTGAAAAATGGGTCTTATAAGATGTGAATATGCTCAAGAAGTTCACAAATGAGTTTAACTCCCGATGTTTTACGACTTATTTTCAGATGGGAAAAGGTAAACCAAGGTAATGTAAGGTGTTTACGGCTTTTCTAATGTGTTATATGCACCTTGTATGTGTTGCATCTTACTTGGCATATTGTTGCATTCATAATAACTTATTGAGATTATTCTCACCCTTCTCCCTTTAATGTTTTAGATCTGCATGAGACAGGAGGACCCGACCAGTGAGGACGGGGAAGAGTTTGTACAAGTCTTTTGGGTTGTTGGGTATGTTGTTGTCCTAGATGGGATGTGACTTTGTATTTTGGTTTTGCTCCTTGGTGGAGTTTATGTATATATACAACTTTGGTTTCAAACTTATATTTGTGAACTTTTGTAATATGTAACTAAAGTAAGTTGGTTATTAAAGTTGGTTTAACCCTTTTCCTCCAAGTGGAGATGACCCCAAGTTAGTGTTTGAAGGTTAATGTTAAAGTTGGTTTCTTTTCCAGTTAAGTCAAAAGTTTCAAAAATTTCAGGTGGTCTTTATTAGTTTGGACTCTCAAGCTCGGGACACTTGTTAGGTTTTGAGTTTGGGGTATCCACAGTTGGTATCAGAGCCTCGTCTAGAGGTCAAGGGTAGATGTCTAGTTTAAGGGGGAGTGTGTGATAACTGACGCCGAGTGTTTGATGCAGGTGTTTGTTCTAATGGCTGGGAATGAGGATGATCGGCATTGGTCACAGGGTAATGTTGGTAATGAAGGGGGAAATGGCAATCCTATTGCTGAAATGATGGACATGTTTCGAGTGTTTTTACAAAATATGGCAAATCAAGGTAGAGCTCAACAACAACCGGAAGGTAGGCAAGGGCACGAACTAGAAAAATTTGTGAAGATGGCACCCCTGAGTTTCAATGGGGATCCGGATCCGTTAAAGGCGGAGAGGTGGCTTGAAGCAATGAACATGATCTTCGCAGCAATGAAGAGCCGGGATGATGAAAAGGTAAGGTGCGTTGTCTTCAAGTTAGAGGGACCGACAGAGCATTGGTGGCACATAATGAAGGACACTTGGGACAGAGACCATACACCGCAGACATGGGAGAACTTCACACGCAAGTTCCGGGACCACATTATTCCGATGGTGACAAAAGACAAAAAGGAGGTTGAGATTCTTAGACTGGAGCACGGGACAATGACCGTGGCACAATACTCAGCCAAGTTTACGGAGCTAGCTCGTTATTGTTCACATTTGGTGCCGTAAGAAGAAAGGCGGGTATACCAGTTTGTGAAAGGGTTAAGGTTGGAGTTCCGAAAACAGTTGTTGACGCACGACTTCACGGACTTTCAGGTGTCGGAAGAAGAAAGGCGGGTATACCGGTTTGTGAAAGGGTTAAGTCTGGAGTTCCGGAAACAGTTGTTGACTCACGACTACACGGACTTTCAAGCAGCGGTAAATAGAGCCTACAGAATAGAGAATGATATTGAGGAGCATATAGGCAAGTCTGAAGGTGCAAGTGGCAATAAGCAGAAATTTTAAGGTTAAGGGTCGGGACAAAGTAGAGGACAGCCAAGGTTCTCAAATCCGGGGGTAGCAAGAGTTGAAAGTGTGACGACTTCAGCGGCTTGTACTCCTTCATGACAGATTGGGATTGTTTGCAGTTTTTGTAAAAAGCCGGGTCACTCGGAAGATAGATGTTGGAGCAAGCTTGGAAAGTGTTTAGAGTCTGGAGCAGATGGTCACTTTCGAAAGAATTGTCCCAAGCTTCGAGGGCAAGCATCCGGTAGTGGGCAGGGTGGACCAAGAGGAGGAGTCAAAAGAGATATAGAGGGAAAGCCTAAAGATAAAGTTCAGGGCCAAGTGTTTGCTTTAGGAAGAGGAGAGGTTGACCCTAACACTGTCATTAGAGGTATTGTTCCTGTCTCAGGAGTCAAGGCCCGCATTCTTATAGATCTCGGGTCTTCCCATTCATTTGTCGCGTCTCATTTTGCATTCGCATTGCACAAATTACCTGAATTCATGCCTTATGTGCTTGAGGTTTCGACTCCTATGGGAGAGTGCCTCACTTCATCTTTGGTATATAATGGATGTGATGTGTCTATTTGTTGGCATGTATTGCCGACGGATTTAGTAGAGTTACAAATCTGGGACTTTGATGTCATTCTTGGTATGGATTGGTGTGAATGTGTGCCCAAATTTTTGTGTGTTTGTTGGATTCACGCGAGTTTGAAGACATCCGGTTTAATTTCAAAAACGGAGTCGCCACGCCATTTTGATTACCTCAAAACTTTGAAAAAAAGGTTTTATGGGTTCGGAGGTTAAGTTACCCCTTGGGAAGAACGGATCGTCGTTCACCCAAGGTGCCTTGCCGGAGCAAGTCTCCCAAGATCCCATTAATCGTGCTTGCTTGCGTGCTTTCTTGTGTGCATGTGTTTGATGATAAGGAGGGAATGTCCCAAGTCGTCTTCCGGACGTACAAACCATTTGTTAGTTGTCACTCGGGATTTCTTGGATTTTATGTATTCGGGATTATGATCCCGCCCTCATCTTGGACTTGTGATCATCGCATTTTTTTTGGACCTTGGGACTTGCGTGATCGAGAGAATGACTCTCTTTGTAGTCAAAGATGAGGTTCTTTAGAAAAGGAGGGTCCTTAGCCCATCAATCCTACACTTTAAGATGGTCGAGCTCGTATAGATGCTTCATACTCATCTTAAGTGATAATCGGAGATATAGGGTTCAAAGGTGTCCCTTTTCTAAAGAGATTATGGAACCTTTATGGAAGGAACGATATAAAGATAGGATCTTTTACATCGGTCCGTTCCGAGGTTACTAATGGGGGAATGGGGGAAATGTATGTAAAAATGACATTTTTAATGAAAAGATGACATTTTTGGGTTGCAAATGATGCATTTGATTCAAAGAAAGGATCTTTATTGCAAATGATGCATAAAGATATTATTTTTATGCAAATGATGCATTTTTATGAAGAAATTGGAATTCATTATGCAAATGATGAATAAAGATTGCATTTTGAAAAGCATATGATGCTAGTTTATGGTAAAGACATGATCTTTAAAGCAAATGATGCTTGGAAAAGGGATTTAGAATGCAAAGGATGCATTTTGATTGAAAAGATTTGATTTTTATATGCAAATGATGCATAAAGATGACATTTTTATTGAAAAATGGGGGTTTTAGGTGCAAAGGATGCACCTTTATAGGGAAAGACTACATTTTTATGACAAATGATGTCTAATGCATGCAAAAGGGGAAGGGGGAATATAAAGATGTGATCTTTAATCTACCAAGTCCCAAGCAATATAAAGGCAATGCAATGAGCAATTTATAAAGCAATTAGGATGCAAGGTTAGGGCGTGCGAGGTTACCAATGGCTTCCTTCTTCTTTGGATGGAGCTAGGAGGAGAGGTTGATCTTGGATCTTTAAGGAGGAGGGAGGTAGCTTCTTGGCCTTCTTCTTCACCTTCTTGAACTTCTAACAGCCCTTGAGAGTATTCTTCATGTATTATGAGAGATTGATGCCTCTTGTGGATTGTTGTTGGTGTGTAAAATGGGTAGAGGAGGGCTCTATTTATAGGCAGTCTGGATAAGGCTAATGAGGCCATGCGGCTAGGGACCTCAAGCTAATGCAGCCGTGCGGCATTATCCATTGTGACTCAGCATTTCTAGAACCATGCAAGGTGGCAAATTCTAGAAACTTCATCCTAATTAAGAAAAACGTGTTTCTTAATTAGGAAGGCTCCTCTTCAGCCTTTAATTAATTTGGAACTGTTCCGGAATATTTTCGGAACACTAGGAAGGTCCGGGGAATTACCGGAAAACTTACCGAAATTGCCGGGAAATTTAACCGGAAGGCATGAGCTAGATTTGGGTACTTACAGAAGCCCCTCGGCAACGTCACTTGCAAGGCGAGAGGGGTTGTCGATAGAAAAGGATCCGATCTGGCGAATGCCGAGACGGATTGGGTGACCAAGGTGGTCGAGTGGCTGAACCTCTGGAAGGCTACGTACGTATCCCGGAGGAATCAAGCCAGACCGTAATTCGGAATAGGATCCGCTAAGGAATGGAGAAGAGAAACTGGTCTCTTGCTGGGGAAGTAGAAGAGAAAATGACCTAAGAGGTCAAGCAATTGATCCTACTGGGGATATGCTAGAAGTGACCGAGGTGGTCGGATAACAAAGTCTCCTATGAGGGACTACTTCATCACTGAGGAGTGACGGAGGAACAGGGTGACATAAGTGGTCGGATGGCTGGACCTTTTATAAAAGGCTACCTACGTATCCCGGAGGAATCAAGCCTTGATCGTAGTTCAAGCATCACTAGATAGTTAGGAACGATGTCTAGGATCCTTGAGGGTTTTGACAATTAATGGAGGCTGTCACCTGAGGAAACTAGAGCTTACGTCACTATCGAGAAGATAGAGGTAGCTAAAGCTGGATGACGTTATTTCTTTATGGGGGAAATAACGAAGACTAAAGCTTACGGCGCTATCTCTTTTTGACAGAGATAAAGGTAGCTAAAGCTAGAAGGCGTTATTTCTTTATGACGGAAATAACGAAGACTAAAGCTTACGGCGCTATCTCTTTTTGACAGAGATAGAGGTAGCTAAAGCTAGAAGAACTTAAGTATACTTCACTATTCGTGATAGAGGTATCTTAAGTTAAGAAGAACTCGAGCATACGTCACTATCCGGGATAGAGGTAGCTTAAGTTTAGAGGAACTCGAGCATACGTCACTATTCGGGATAGAGGTAGCTTAAGTTTAGAGGAACTCGAGCATACGTCACTATTCGGGATAGAGGTAGCTTAAGTTTAGAGGAACTCGAGCATACGTCACTATTCGGGATAGAGGTAGCTTAAGTTTAGATAACTTAGCATACGTCGCTATTCGGGATAGCGGTAGCTTAAGTTTAGATAACTTAGCATACGTCGCTATCCGGGATAGAGGTAAGCTCAGTTTAGAGTTTTGACAATTCGGAGGTTGTCACCTAGCATTATCCCGTTATAACGGAATTAACGGAGGCGACTGGGAAGAAATCTTAATTGCTTAAGAGATAAAGGATATCTTCTGAAAAAGAGGTTATCTTAGTTAAAAGATAACGGGAATTGCATGCCCAAGTGGAAGGTCCAGGGGCAGGATTATAATTTTCTGCTCAGAGCAAATGAGGCCGCCCGGCATGAGATGGAGAAAAAGGAGCCGTACGGCTAGAAGCCTGATTTTTCCAGATTATTTAAAATCAGATTTGAACGGGCCATTGGCATTGTGTTGCCGCCCAAGAACGCAGAGAGAGAGAGAGGAGGAAGAGAAATTTCGAATTCCTTCAATTTCCTTTGCTTCCTTTGATTTGAGATGGATCCGGAGGGCAATCCTATACCGAGGCAAGCAAGAAGAAATATCTCTGCGGCTGCGAGAAGGAGGAGAAAGGAGCTCGTGCGAACGGAAAGAAAGTATGACTTTCTTACGCCTCCGTCGGAGCTTTACCCGGGGAGAAGAGAGCACAAATCGACGAACCCACGTCCGGTTGGGGTAAGCATTCTTATTTGGCTCAATTCCGTTGATTTTGATTGAATTTTGATTGATTTAGGGCTTGACCCAAACTTAGGAATTTTCTAGGATTTTCCTAGGATTTTTGAATGATTTTGAGACATTGATGATTAACCTATGAGGCTAAGAACATGCAATGTGCAATTTGTTTGATAAAAATAATGGGAATGACCCACTTTTTCTCGCAAATAAGGTAAGAATGAAAAATTGTCTAAAGTGAGACGGAGTTCTTGCATGTGCTAGAACTAGGTCAAAATTTTGATTATCAATGAGAAACAAGATTTTGGAAGATGAAAAGGATTCATGCATGCCATTTTTTGAAAGAATAATGCTTATGTGCAAAGAATTTTCAAAATTGTGATTTTGTGCTTTAGGAAAGCAATGAGACTTGACATGACGCGTTTCAAGTGATGAAAGACGCCCCCTTTTTTTTCTGATGCAAATGATGCTAGAAAAACTTTATGAATGCTTTTCTTTTGAAAACATGTGTACTTTTTTTTTTTTTGAATATATGCATGCTTTTGAAAATGATGATGGACTGACACACTTCTTTGTTGTGCTTGTCTACAGGAGAACAAGTCTAGAGGACCATCAGAGATTGCAGTCAAGCTTTGGCAGAGGATGCCGGATTTCGAGAAGAACGGGGTGAATCCCAAGGATTTGGTGAGGGCTACCGGCCTGGATTCATTCGCGAGGCTATCGGCAGGGGTGTTCATATCACCTCTAAGAGCAAGGGCTTGATCCAGGCCCTTTCTGAGTTCTGGTGGGATAGCACCCATAACTTTCATCTGAGCTGGGGAGAGCTGACAGTGACTCCTGCTGATTTCACGGCTATTACTGGCCTACAGTTCACCGGGAGGCCCGTGACTTGGAGAGACCACATTACAGCTGAGGAATTTCAGAATTTGGTTGGATTTGAGCTGATTCCCAAGGGGCTGGGTATGGAGACGCGGAATGTCGAGGTGGCAGTCCAGAACTGCATGCAGAACTTTGCTGCTAATGATGTGACCGCCCAGCAGCTGGCTAGAGCTTTTGTGTGGTTGAGCTATCGGTCACCATTTTTGCTAATTCTGGGACACTGGCCATGACTTGCCTCCTCGACTCTCTGGTTGATTTGGATGGGATAGGGACGGTCTCTTGGGGAGAGGCCGGATTGGCGGAGCTCTACTTCTCCTTGGACATGTACAGCCGAAACAAGGCTGCTTCTATGGACTGTTTCTCATTTGCCCTCGAGGTAGTCTCTCTTTCTTTTCTCTTTTCTTTTTTCTGTCTTGAGACTTTTATGAGAGAGAGAATGACCTTTTTGATGTTTTGAACATGCAGGCCTGGTTCTGCGAGGTGATCGGGTTCTTTCCTTGGAACCAGCAGAGTGATATCACCATTTTCCCTGCTATGGTTCGCTGGAGGGGAGATGCGAGGGATAAATTCACGGGGAAGACCCGGATCACCTTCGACTACAAAATAGTGAGGCCGGTCATCAACAGGGATGGGCACGACGGAGTGGACTTCTACCCTTGGGGCAGGTATCCGGAGATTTTGCTGGGAGATGCCATTGAGGCGACTAGGCAGAGGAGATGGCTTACTGGGCTGACATGTGATGTCATATATTTGGGGGACCGTTTCTCGAGGCAGCATGGCCATGTCCCTCCATTGGACGCCATTACTCCTCAGGATCCTCCAGCACGGATGCTGCAGCCCAGGGATTGGCCAGAGGATGAGATTGCTAGGTACCAGGCAGGCGTGGCCGCTGAGGAGTACTTTGACATGGATACCCCTTACGCTGTGTTTGTAGAGCAGCGACTGAGGACGCCACAGAAGCTAGTGAAGCTGGCGGTCACTGAGGGATATGGGGAGGATGAGCCTACTGACCCGCCGATCCCTCCTGCGCATCTGTCCTATGTGGTCCATGGAGTTCCGAGGAGGATGAGGATTCCTGTCCCCGATACTAGGGAACCCCAGTATACCCTGTCGCCTGACAGCACTGTAAGTATACTTTTAGGGTCTTATTCCCATTTCAGCTTTTAGATTTTTCTGCTTTTTTGCAAATTTGAGATTTTCTGAGATTTTTCTGAGATTTTTCTCTTCTTTTTCTCAGGTTCCAGCTCGCACTTATGATAGGCTGATCAGGCAGAATAGGGGCTGGAAGGACATGTGCCGGTCCCTTCTGAGGAAGCTGGCCTGCGCTTCAAAGGCGGCAGCGGATGCACAGGAGCCCGGGCGCAAGAGACGGCATGTCGGGTGCACAGCGTCTACCTCATCGGCCTCGGAGTACTCTTCCAGGTGCCATGCCTCGGGGCGGGGACCCAACGCCGACATGCAGGCGGTGGCTGAGTACGGGCATGATAATGTCCATTTGTCTGACGTGAGCGACCAGGAGGACTTGATGAGGGAGGCTAGCGTTTATGAGTTGAGCAGTGATGAGGAGGAGGAAGAATCGGAGGCCTAGGAGGTCTCTAGAATAGATTTGGAACAAAAACAAACAATAGACAAGATTTATGCACACTTTGTTTATTTTTTGCTTTATTTGGGCGCCGATGGGGCGAAGACATTGTATTTATGCTTTATTTACTTTTCTAATTCATGCCTTTTTAATTTGCATATTATCTGAGCCTTGGGGCGATTTTTTGCTTGGAATCGGGGCTGAAACTGGGCCAAAATGATTTATAATGGTATATAAATGCTTGAATGGCTTCTGGATATGTTTTTGTACAGGTTTTGGTTGAAAAAGTGGGGTGAAAACTCCCTTGGGCAGCAACTTGGTTGCTGCAGAATTTTTTTTCTGCAGATGGAAAATGTAGCCGTGCGGTTTGGTCTTGAGGGCAAATGAAGCCGTGCGGCTCACAGTTCTGTCTGAACTGGTTATTTTCTGAATAAAAGCAAGGCTTGGCCATTTCATTTCATTTTCAACTTAGACTTGTCCCAATTGTTCCCAGAGCACATATTGGACTTAAAAGCACCACCTTTGGTCATTTTGCAATGGAGAAGCCCGTCAGATTGCAAAGGGGGAAGCGAGACCGTTTTCTGTTCGATCTTCAATCTTGGGTGAGACACAACTTCCAATCTCATAGGGGGCTGCTTGATTCTTCCTTCAAGATCAAGTCTTTATGGCATTTGAGGGATCTCCCGCCCGATTGGGACCTTTTGAGAGCCGCATCAAAGTTATGGGACGTCCGGAGACATGTTTACTGCTTTTCTTATAACGAGATTGTCCCGACGCATGAAGACTTCCGAGCCTTGATTGGGGGTCCCGAGATTGAGGCTATATCTATTCCGCTGGTCGGAGACGTGCCGGTGGCGGTAAAGCTTGCATCTTTTCTGCAGATTCCTTTGGGGGAGGCTGAGAGGATGATGGTAGCCCCGGACAGGATTGACCTTTCTGATATCCCGGGCAGGTTTGGATCTCCAGATATGGCTGCGACCACGGTGGCTATGGACGCATTTATCCTTTGCGTATTTTCTGCTCTGTTCACCGCTGAGTCCGTGGGGATCTGTCATAGTGGTCTCTTGGACATGGTTAGAGACTGCAAGGCTGGGAAGGATATTGTCCCGCTGGTTTTGGGAGAGACACTTCATGGGATTGACAGGATGGCTCGGGGAGACCATTTCATGAGATCCAGGAGTCCGGCTGTGCTGACCTTATGGCTGCAGGAGAGGCTCGGGGCTTTGCCAGGGGCTTTGCCGACTCAGTGCCCCTTGGGTGATTTCTCGGAGAGGTGCACCGAGGCAACAGGACCAGAGTAGCTGGGAGCTGACGATGACTAGGCTATCCACTTCGGACATCCGTTGGTGGATACCTCATTGGAGGTTGCAGACCAGGAGGATATTTCAGGAGTCCTATGCTGTGAGGGTTCCAGGATTCTGCTGGTCATCCTTCTACATACCCTGCTTAGTATCCAGGCAGTTTGGGGCTTTACAGGAGCCATTGAATGATTGGGTGTCATTGGATATGAGGGATCCAGCCAGCTTCTCTTTCTTCTCGAGGGCTTGGACATATACTGCTTTCCCACCCAGGGCTATCTTCAGGAGCAGGAAGAGTACCATCTTGACCACTGTCTACTTGGACTGGTACGAGAGGGAGATGGGAGCGACTCAGGTCATATTGGAGGAGAGACGTCAAGCTTTATTGGGGGCTGACTGTGACTCGAGCAGGACTCTGAGGGAGACTGAGGCTAAGGCGAGTCGCCATAACCAGTCAGGTGACTTGGTCAGAGACATGGAGGCTCGGTACAAGAGGTTGTCCGAGGTCGCTCCTTTGACTGAGGCTCAGAGGGAGGAAGTGCGGACTCGTGCTCGGGTAGAGAGAGCACTTATTGACATAGGTTGGTAGAGGCTCCAGTGAGAATACCGGAGGTCGGGATGAGGGATACCGACATCATAGATAAAAAGAGGAAGAAGACTCGACGGGGCCGAGGAAAAGGGAAAAAGACCAAAGAAGACTCAGCGAATGACGACTGACAGATCTTTTCTGAGGATTCCCTTATTGCCATTTTGCAAACACATTAGTTTATTTAGGCATTTTATTGTATTTTAGATCTTTGTAGCAGGTTAGCAGAGTCAAGAGGTAGACCGTGCTTGAACTCATCAAGAAGTTTTTAACTTGTAATGAACAAGAAATATTATCTTAAAAATTAATCGAGACACATTTCATGGAAATTCAAATGTCTTATTTATTGGGACCCGTTTTATGAAAACTGAAATACCCTTTATTATTTAGGACGCACTTCATGGAAGCTTGATTGTCCTTTTTATTGTTTAGACCGAACCATATATGGCTGCCTACGTTCCCCTTTTACAAGAAAGACTAAGGGGCTCAGGTCTTCGTAGTTCATTCTGGTGAACTATATATATATATATATCATATATATATATATATATATATATATATATATATATATATATATATATATATATATTTTATTTTATGTGCAGCCCTGTTTTTTGCCTAGACCGCCCTTTTTGGGTTTTCAGCCTAGCTGGGCATTACTCTTTTTTGCACTAAGATTTTTTATGTGCAACCCTGTTTTTTGCCTAGACCGCCCTTTTTGGGGTTTTCAGCCTAGCTGGGTATTACTCTTTTTGCACTTTTTTTTTATTATTTTTTTTTTCTTTTCTTCTTTTTTTTCTTTTAGACATAGTATCTTTTGAGCTTATCACCGTTGACTGGGTGGACAAAGGGATTGCCGTCCAGGTCTGCAAGCTTCATGGCTCCTCCCGATAGTATCTTCTGCACCACATAAGGGCCGGTCCAAACGGGTTCCCATTTTCCCAGGGGGTTGTCTCTGGTAGGGGGCTTCACTTTCAGCACTAAGTCACCCTCTTTGATGTCTCTGGCCTTGACCTTTTTATCAAACGCTCTGGCCATCCGCCTCTGGTAGGCTCGGGTGTGTTCCATGGCTTTTAGCTTTCTCTCGTCAAGCAGGGCTAACTCATCATGCCGGCTGCGCAACCATTCTACTTCATTGACACTGTTTTCCAGGAGGACCCTTAATGACGGGATTTCCAACTCCACTGGTAACACTGCTTCCATCCCGTAGGATAAGGCAAAAGGAGTTTCTCCTGTAGCTGTTCTGACAGATGTTCTGTAGCCCCAGAGTGCCAAGTGCAGCTTTTCGGGCCAATCACGACCACGGGTGGCCATTTTCCGGATGATCCGTTCGAGCGTCTTATTAGCAGCTTCCATGGCTCCATTAGTCTGAGGGTCTGTACGGAGACGACTTGTGGCGAGTGATTCTGAATTCTGACAGTAACCTATCGCAGTCCCCTTCAAAGTGTGACCCATTATCGGAAATGATCTCGTTGGGCACCCCATATCTGGACATTATGTTTTCTTTGATGAATTGGGCCACTTTTCTGGAAGTGAGGACCTTGTAAGACTTGGCCTCTACCCACTTGGTTAAGTAGTCGATGGCTACTAGCACAAATTCATGTCATTGCTTCCTGCCGGGGCTATTTTCCCTATCACGTCAATACCCCAAGTTGCAAACGGCCAAGGAGTCGTCATGCAGTACATGTCATGAGGCGGGAGATGGTTGAGGTTGGCAAACTGCTGGCACTTGTCGCATGCTCGGACGTGCTGGACACAGTCTGTTTCCATGGAAATCCAGTAGTAACCCATTCTGAGGATCACTTGCATCAGGGCTCTGGCATTCATATGAGGACCGCAGGGACCATTGTGGACTTCAGTCATCAATTCTTTGGCCTTTTCTTGAGTGACGCACAAGAGGAGTGGTCCTTGGTATCGCTTCTTGTATAGGTTGCCTCCTAGAATGACATAATGGGAGGCCAACCTTTTCAGGGCTTGCAAGCTCTTGGCTACACGACACCTTCTTTTGGTCTACCTTCTTTGTCTCCGAAAGCCGACTCTCCATCTTTGAGGAGCTGGTAAATTTGATTGTACCGGGGTTCCTTTATAGGCTCGGGTCCCAGTGTCTACTTCACAACAGAAGGTGGGGCTTCTTTTCTACCCACTCGGAAGGGTTGTATGGCTTTTCCCTCGGGGATCTCTACCAATGAGGCTAGAGTAGCTAGGGCATCTGCGAATCTGTTCTTTTCCCTTGGCATGTGGTGGAAGATCACTTCTACGAACCGTCCGATCCAACTCCTCCATATGGGCATGATACCGCTGCGAGGTTAGGGTCCACAGTCTTCCACTTGTTGGAAACCTGGTTGATGATCAAGTGAGTCTCCGTAAACTTCTAGCTCCTTGACATTCCTTTCTAAGGCGGCTTCCAAACCGGCAATGCGGGCTTCATACTCGGTAACATTGTTCGTGGCGGGGAAGTTCAACTTGAGGGCTATGGATGTATGCTCATCTTTTGGATCGACCGGTAGCATCCCGATACCGTTTCCTCTTTTGTTAGCGGCTCAGTCAAAGAACAAGCGCCATCGGTTTTCGAGGCTTGGCTGCAAAGATCCCTTCATGCAGGAATTGGGGTTCGGGCCCTCTGTCTCCATTCTTGGGAAAGTTTGCCATGTGGTCGACAACGCTTGACCCTTGATGCCCTTTACGGTCACATAGTTGATGTCGTACTCTGCTAAGAAGAAGGACCACTTTGCTAGACGCATCGATAGGGAAGGCTTATCAAAGATGTATTTGATGGGGTCCATTCTTGAGACCAAATTCACAGGGTGGGCTTGCATATAATGCTTCAACTTGCCGACTACCGGACCGATCTGCACGAGTCTTTTCACATCTTGAGTAATTGAGCTCACTTCCTGCGGCTTAGGGTGACAAAGTAAATGGCGTTTTCTATCCGAGAGTCTTTCTTCTCTGGGAAAGCATAGCCCCAAGCTGCCGTATCGGTGACGGTGAGATAGAGCGAAGAGGTTTGTCTATGTGGGGAGCATAGTACCGGAGGATGTACCAAGTATGCCTTGATCTGGTCAAAAGCATCCTGGCATTCTTCAGTCCATTCTGTGTCTACGTTCTTCTTCATGAGCTTGAAGATGGGCTTGCACATAGTGGTCAACTGATTGACGAAACGGCTAATGTACTGCAGTTTTCCCATAAAGCTCTTGACTTCTGTCTGAGTCCGAGGTGGCCTCATATCCATAATGGATTTGATCTTTTGGGGGTCAACTTCGATACCTCACTCCGTGACCATATACCCAAGCACTTTTCCCCTTGTCACTCCGAAGGTGCATTTAGCAGGGTTTAGTCTCATGGAATGTTGTCTCAGCCTCTCAAAGAACTTCCGCAGGTCAACAAAGTGCTGCCCGTCCTCGCCTTTGGAGTGGATTATCATGTCGTCTACGTAGACCTCAATCTCCTTGTGGATCATGTCATGAAAAAGCGCGGTCGCTGCCCGTTGGTAAGTAGCCCCAGCGTTCTTAAGCCCAAATGGCATCACTGTATAACAGTAAGTTCCCCACAGTGTGGTGAAGGCTGTCTTTTCTTGGTCTTCCTCGGCCATCTTGATCTGGTTATATCCTGCAAAGCCATCAACGAAGGTTTTGACTTCGTAGTTGGCAGTGGAGTCCACCAGGATGTCTATGTTTGGCAAGGGGTAATCGTCCTTGGGCCGGCCTTGTTCGGATCTCGGAAATCCACACGGCGGCGCACCTTCCCATTGGCCTTGGTGACGGTCACAATATTGGATAACCATGTCGGATATTCGATGACTCTAATGAATCCTACCCGCAGTAGCTTCTCAATTTCTTCTTTGACTGTAGAGACCATTACGGCTTGATTTTCCTCGGTTTACATTTCTTGGCTTAGCATGCGGTGCTAGGGGATTTTGTGCTCTACTATCGAGCTGTCTAGCCCGACATATCCTGTATGACCATGCAAACACGTCGACGTATTCCCGGAAGCGGATCGATCGGTCTGTCCCGTTCAACCCCACTGGAAGAAGTTTCCGATCTGTGTCTCTTTAGGTTCCTCGACGGTACCCAAGTTCACACTTGTCAAAACCTCCTCGGCGGCTTGGGCCCGGTTTTCCTCTTTTGAAACACCTTAAAGATTTCTTTAATGTATTGTTCATTTAGTGTGTTTGCATCTTGTTCAAATGATTCATTATTAACTGTTGTTGAGTTTTGAGTTAATTTATCATTTGTTAAGTTGGCAATAAGAGGATACTCAGAAAGATCTGTCATTTCATTCAAAATAAGGGGAAAGATGACATCGATTACATTTTGATAGTCCTCAGGCGTGAGGCCTTCGGATGACTCAGAGGACTGGAATTCAAAGATTCTGACTCGGCGAACGAGACAACGGGGTGTTTGACACGGCCGGGTTGAGAAGGACGAGGCACCAATCCAAGCTCCACTATCATTTCTTTGTCGGGCGCTATTGGTCCTGAGAACGTCTCCCAATTCTTCAACGGCATCTCTGTCTTAGTTACCAAAGTGCGGGGATCAAAAGGATTTTCACCACCGTTTCCAATTACGGCAACTATCTCAGTATCTGAGCTGAAGTCGATCAAATCCGGGATCTGTGCTTCTTCATCAAACAACTGTAACAAGCCCCACTCACTGTCTTTACTATTGGCAGCTTCTATCTGGCTGATCTTCGGAAGAGCTAACTCGAAAGTAGAGAAGTCCATTACCACGGATCTTGACTCTTTGGCCATTGTGCGAGTTTCCTTTGAAGACATACTCGTTGTGAACGGTAGTGGTAGCCCCGGGAATGTACGGCAAGTCAAGGAACATTCTTCGAACAGGATTGGTGGCTTTCCCCTTACTTTCTCAAGATTCTTGAAGGGTTTTACGCAAGGAGATGCGGTGATCACTTTTATCGTGTTGTGTCCCGCCTTTTGTAAAGTAATGGGTCGGGGATAAGCGTAGGGATGAAGTTTGGACCCCTTTAGCTTTTACGCCATTCGGTTTGTACCCCAAGCCGTATACGGTAGTCTGCTCCTTTGCATCGATGATTGTATTGCGACCACTGAAGTCTTCTACCCAATCCAAGTCCCGGAAGATAACCCATTTTTCTCATCATTCTCATGGCGGGAGGGATTTTATCGGAAGTAGTAGTGAGGTCGGTGCAACACACTTGCGCTTTAGAAGGAGCTACGAGAGAATCTGTCAATGCCAACCCTTCGTCATCATGTTTGATTTCCAATATCGGGATGTCTCCAAGCTTTGGTTCCTTCTACCGTGACACCTGTCTCCATAAATGGTGGTGATAGTACCATCATTTGACTGAAATTTGACGCACTTGGTGCAAAGTAGAGGCTACCCCATTTATCCGGTGGATCCGGGGCCATCCCAGAGAGCGGTAAATGAAATCGGAATATCAATCACTTAAAAATCAATGTCCATGACCTTTTTTCGAACCATAGCTTGAGAGTAGCAATCCCCAAAGCGATCGTGCCGTGGAGTCATAAGCCTTAATAGTCGACTAGAAGGCTTCAAATCGTTGGTTTCGAGTCCAATAAGTCCATCATCTTGGCTGGCAAGACATTCATTTCCGACCCTCCATCGACTAATACCCGTGGCAATCGACGCTCTTCTAACTGGACTGTGATGTAAAGAGGCTCGTTATGACTAGCCCCATACTTTGGCAGGTCCAAGTCAGTGAAGGTAATGATGTTTCCGTAGTGGATACTTCCAATCATTTGGACGACCTCATCTGGGGTGACATCTATGGGCACCATGGTCTTGGCCAAACTTTCTTCTAGCTTCAGCTTATGAGGGTATGAAGAGGTTAACAGGGACCACAAGGAGATATTGGCTTGGGTACACTTCAACTGAGTCAACACTGGATCCTCTTTGTCAGAGTCTGGCTTTTCTACTTCCGGCTTATAAGGCCTCTTATCTGTCTTTGGCTCTGAGACGGTATTCTTTTTGTCACCCTTAGGCTGCTCAATACTCATCTGTCCAGACCGAGTTATCACATAAACATTAGATTTTCCCGAGTCATTATTCCTACTGGAGGATTCTGTTAGCTCTTTCAAAGTCAGAGGCGGGCTCTTGCTGGCGTATGGCCAATTCTGCTGATTAATCTGATTAATGGCACTACTGGAGGCGTAGGCTGCTTCTCGAATCTGATCCCAAGTTAACGGATTTTTGACCTTCTCAAGGTTGTGATTCTCTGATTGGCTTAGCAGTTGGCTGGTTTCGGCTTTACCTTCTCTGTTTAGAGCCTTCACAGTCTCATTCAAACTTTTCAAAGTCAACATGCAACAGGAGTTATCACTGTCAGGGTTTGGAACTTGGCGAATGGCCTTCTCATCCGGGCCCAACAATTTTTTCAACAGAGTGGGATCACATTCCTCGTCACAGTCAAGCATGTCCCTTCTCTCCCTAGGGGTCAGCCTTCTGACGGCATCTTTGACCTTGGCCAAACATTTTCGGAAGTGGGAAATTCCATCATCAATAAGGATTTCTGCGGGGTCAAACCTCATGGCGATTTTCTGTTCTTCACTGTCGGGAAGGTTTTCTGGGCTTTTTGGCTTCTGGGCTAACCACTCTTCTACTGTTCCTTCCGGCACTTCGACCGTGTCTTCATCAGTATCACTGCAGTAACTCTCGCGGGAACTTTCGTCTTGACTCTGATGACCAATGAGGGCAAAAGCAGGTCGGGATACCTGACGCCATATAAGAGGTATCTTGGACTCCTCCTCTGACTTGGGAATTACCAAGAAAACATCGTTGTCGTCACAGGACATAAAGGGGACTGGGGTCGCCTCGAGACTTAAGACTCTTTCCAGGGCATCCATACACTCTTCTTCGGACAAGGTCTTAGGAGTGACTACTAACACCGTAACAGAGTCTACTCTCCCTGATGAGAGTTTGGCTTCAGCGACGCTTATGTTTTCCAGATCGGTGGGTGGAGCCCACTTTCCTCTTTCAGCTAGGGCTTCAATTAAATCCCTCCATTCACCGATCAAGTCTTTGTAAGGAGTATTGAAATCTAGGATGTAGGACTCGTATACTGCCTCATCTAAGCTAGCATCCTTTTCCTTTTCCGAGCCATCGCACAGGATGCAAATACACTTTGAAGTGATTTCATCCCCTATTCCAGGTCTGTGGTTTTCTACCTCATCTTGCCCTTTAGGTTTCACTTCTGCTGACTCCAAGTCCATTCCTTCTACTGAAATGTCATCATCACTGTAAATCCATCCATTCCTATTCTCGTTTCCGACTGATTCTTCACTACCACTGTCTGAGAGATAGGCAAATTCACAGGCGTTGACGAAATTAGAGAGGTCAGGGGGTAAAGAGATTTGGATTAGGCTGAAAGGAGGGAAAGAGTCCCACGGGGGGATGCAAAGGCTGTAAGGGTGTCGGGACCCTGACGGCTCGGGATGTTGGGGAAGACTGAAAGGGAACAGTCTTTGGCAATGGATCATATGAGGATGGAGGAGGGGATTGGCTATAGGCTAGCTCTACTTCCCTAGTCATCTGGTTACCCAAACCAGTGCTGTTATCTGTCGAATCGGACATTCTGACTCTACGGGTGACCAAGGCGAGGATTCTGGCGAACTGTCTGAGAATTCTGCGCTAGCAAGTCGCTGACCCGGTGTTCTCACCCAATTCTTTCTCGTTGCGGGAAAGGGATAGGAAAGGTTTAGACTCAGGGTAGGTGTTTAGGCTGAAGGCTCAGGCAATATGCAAATTAGAATCTTCCAGTTTACTTAAAATAGTGTCTTTTATTAATATCTATTTGGTTGGAAAAGGGGGTTTGCCCTTCTTTTTCGTAACTACTCTAGATCCTGGATCAGTGGGTTCCGTCACTACGTCTATAAGCCCCTCGTATTCCACCTGTATTTCGACCTCCCAAGGTGGACAACCCCGGGCGAGGGTCCTATAGGGCACGCGGATCCCACCGACCGAGAGTAAAGAACGCTCCTAACGGGTCTAGCGGGTCATAGGAACTTTCAACGCACGAGCGATGCGAATTATAGTCAAGGCAATACCGGGAAAGTCTCGTCTTTCTGCCTTGATAGGATTTTGGCAGATTTTCGCTTGAGCGAATGACGTTTTGACTTTCGGTAATGTCCGAGAAGATAATAGGCATGGGTCGGGCGGCAAAAGCCGGATGACACAGTGTCACATTGAACTTCGTTGCATACGCCGGGCGTGAGTTAGAATCGAAGTCAATGCCGGGTCAAGATCTTGCCAATTTTTCCTTGTCGGAATTTTAGCAGAGCTTCGCTTGAGCGAAAGATCTTTTGATTTGTTGGCAAAGACTCGGTCTTGACTCTTACGCATTCCGTGCAGGTCAAGGTCAATAGTCAATGTCGGAGTCGAGATCTCGCCAATTTTTCCTTGTCGGAATTTTGGCAGAGTTCTTCTTCCGTTATGAACTAAGGCTTGACCTTTACGAGGGTATGCAACTGGGCTATATGACACGGACTAGACCAAAAACCAACCAAAAGTCACGGTTTTGAAACGTGTGACACGGATCGTGCATTGGTCGACACGGGCTGCCATGGGGAGGTTGGGATGATTCCGTGCGCGCCCGGGAGCATCGTAAGGCTGTCCGTGACTGCAGCTGGAACCACCCTCGGGTTTGAAGGACGTGCGTGCAAAAGTGTACAGGATATATCAGGTGCGCGTAGTGTGCGGTCTCCTAAAAATGTTCCTTTTTGAGTTAAAACAGAGATTTTCATAATGTGTTTTAAAGGAATGATTTTCGGGACGGGGAGAATGCAACACATAAGCACGTAAATTTTCTGGGAGCCCCAGTCAGTCATGGAGCTGAGTAGCCCCAAGCTGCTAGGACTGCCAGATTAACCATGATTTTTCCTGGTGGAATTGCCACTGAGGTCGCCCGGTCAGAATCCAATGAGGATTGAGTCGTACGACTGCATGGATCAACTTTCCAGGTTCCACTCCTTTTGCTATTTTTCGGGTTGTTTCCCGTTCAAAGTATGCACAGATTCCAAGATGCAAATGATGCAATGTAAGGTAAAGAAAGCAAGCATGATTAATGAAATCGACGACGGGAGTCTAACCGCTCAAAGGGAAAAGCTTTCTTTTATTTTTTTTTTCAAATTTTTTTTTTCAAAAAGGGATACTGGTACGTGGGATTGTTAAACCACCGGTTATCCCAACTCCCACATCAGGGAGTGTACAGGAAGGGTAAGTGGTTTCCACCTATATACCGAGTATCGATTTTTGTTTTGAAAATAAAAGCTTTTCTCCTTTGGGATGTCCCCAGCGGAGTCGCCAAACTGTGAATGTGTGCCCAAATTTTTGTGTGTTTGTTGGATTCACGCGAGTTTGAAGACATCGGGTTTAATTTGAAAAACGGAGTCGCCACGCCATTTTGATTACCTCAAAACTTTGAAAAAAAGGTTTTATGGGTTCGGAGGTTAAGTTACCCCTTGGGAAGAACGGATCGTCGTTCACCCAAGGTGCCTTGCCGGAGCAAGTCTCCCAAGATCCCATTAATCGTGCTTGCTTGCGTGCTTTCTTGTGTGCATGTGTTTGATGATAAGGAGGGAATGTCCCAAGTCGTCTTCCGGACGTACAAACCATTTGTTGGTTGTCGCTCGGGATTTCTTGGATTTTATGTATTCGGGATTATGATCCCGCCCTCATCTTGGACTTGTGATCATCGCATTTTTTTTGGACCTTGGGACTTGCGTGATCGAGAGAATGACTCTCTTTGTAGTCAAAGATGAGGTTCTTTAGAAAAGGAGGGTCCTTAGCCCATCAATCCTACACTTTAAAATGGTCGAGCTCGTATAGATGCTTCATACTCATCTTAAGTGATAATCGGAGATATAGGGTTCAAAGGTGTCCCTTTTCTAAAGAGATTATGGAACCTTTATGGAAGGAACGATATGAAGATAGGATCTTTCACATCGGTCCGTTCCGAGGTTACTAATGGGGGAATGGGGGAAATGTATGTAAAAATGACATTTTTAATGAAAAGATGACATTTTTGGGTTGCAAATGATGCATTTGATTCAAAGAAAGGATCTTTATTGCAAATGATGCATAAAGATATGATTTTTATGTAAATGATGCATTTTTATGAAGAAATTGGAATTCATTATGCAAATGATGCATAAAGATTGCATTTTGAAAAGCATATGATGCTAGTTTATGGTAAAGACATGATCTTTAAAGCAAATGATGCTTGGAAAAGGGATTTAGAATGCAAAGGATGCATTTTGATTGAAAAGATTTGATTTTTATATGCAAATGATGCATAAAGATGACATTTTTATTGAAAATGGGGGTTTTAGGTGCAAAGGATGCACCTTTATAGGGAAAGACTATATTTTTATGACAAATGATGTCTAATGCATGCAAAAGGGGAAGGGGGAATATAAAGATGTGATCTTTAATCTACCAAGTCCCAAGCAATATAAAGGTAATGCAATGAGCAATTTATAAAGAAATTAGGATGCAAGGTTAGGGCGTGCGAGGTTACCAATGGCTTCCTTCTTCTTTGGATGGAGCTAGGAGGAGAGGTTGATCTTGGATCTTCAAGGAGGAGGGAGGTAGCTTCTTGGCCTTCTTCTTCACCTTCTTGAACTTCCAATAGCCCTTGAGAGTATTCTTCACGTTTTATGAGAGATTGATGCCTCTTGTGGATTGTTGTTGGTGTGTAAAATGGGTAGAGGAGGGCTCTATTTATAGGCAGTCTGGATAAGGCTAATGAGGCCGTGCGGCTAGGGACCTCAAGCTAATGCAGCCGTGCGGCATTATCCATTGTGACTCAGCATTTCTAGAACCATGCAAGGTGGCAAATTCTAGAAACTTCTTCCTAATTAAGAAAAACGTGTTTCTTAATTAGGAAGGCTCCTCTTCAGCCTTTAATTAATTTGGAACTGTTCCGGAATATTTCCGGAACACTAGGAAGGTCCGGGGAATTACCGGAAAACTTACCGAAATTGCCGGGAAATTTAACCGGAAGGCATGAGCCAGATTTGGGTACTTACAATTGGTTGAGTCATTATCATGCTTTGGTTGATTATCATAGGAAGCGAGTTTCATTTGCTATGCCTGATAGGCCTACTTTTGTTTTTGATGCGGACAAATCTATGTTTGGCATTCATGTTGTTTCTGCTATAAAGGCTAGAAAAATGTTATCTAAAGGGTGTGCGGGGTATTTGGCTTATGTGGTAGATTCGGGTAAGAAGTCCCCTTATTTAGCTCATGTCCCCGTTGTAAATGAATTTGGTGATGTGTTTTCTACCGAGTACTCTATGCCTCCTGATAGGGAGGTCGAGTTTTGTATTGATCTAGTACCCGGTACTTCACCTATCTCTAAAGTGCCCTATAGAATGGCTCCGGCTGAGTTGAAGGAGTTAAAGACTCAATTGCAATAATTGTTAGACCGGGGATTTATCCGTCCAAGTGTGTCACCGTGGGGAGCTCCTGTCTTGTTTGTCCGAAAGAAAGATGGTACCTTGAGATTGTGCATAGATTACCGTCTGTTGAACCAAGCAACCATTAAGAACAAATATCCTCTCCCGCACATTGATGACCTGTTTGATCAACTCCAAGGTTCCGTTATCTACTCAAAGCTTGATTTGAGAAGTGCATACCATCAGTTGAAGATTAGACCCAATAACATTTCCAAGAAAACTTTCAGGACGAGATATGGTCACTATGAGTTCGTGGTTATGCCTTTTGGTTTGACTAACACTCCAGCCGTGTTTATGGATATGATGAACCGTATCTTCAAGCCGTACCTTGATAGCTTTGTTGTGGTTTTCATCGAAGACATTCTTGTTTATTCCAAGCCCCGGGAGGAGCACGAGACTCATTTGAGGATTGTCCTTTCTCTTCTTCGTGAGAAGCAGTTGTTCGCCAAGTTCAGCAAGTGCGAGTTTTGGCTTGAGCAGATATCTTTCTTGGTGCACGTGGTTTCTAGTTCGGGGATATCTGTTGATCCTTCCAAGATTGAAGCCGTTGTCAATTGGAAGCAACCTTCAACTGTGACAGAGGTTCGTATCTTTCTTGGGTTAGCGGGGTTGAATGTGCGCTCGCCGAAATTGGATTTCGAAAATAAAGGAGTCGCCACGCCGTTTTAAGAGGAAACATTGAAAACCTTTTTGAAAGAGAAAATGGGTTCGGGGGTCAAGTTACGTGTTGGGAAGAACCGAGAGTTCACCCTACACGCCTCGTCCGTAGACGAGTCTTTCAATTGTTCAACATTCAAATCATCCAAGTGTGTGTGCAAAGTGTATATGACAAGATATGTATTAAAATGCATAAGAGTGCTTTGTTTTATTACTCGACAAGGGGAAGTACAATTTGTAAGCCATTGACTCTGGGAGGCCACGTCCCACTTTACATCAGATAGGACAGATTACAGAGGAAAATAGGTTCTCTGTAAAGGACACCATATGTCGCGTGACACAGGACTCCACATGTCCAAATGTGTCGCGTGACACATGGTTAACTTGCAGAGACTCACAACAAACAGATTGCAAAATTTCTAAATGAAATCAAACTACAACTATAAACTAGATCTGAACACTACGAATCATTATCATACTATTAACATGCTAGGATAATCAACTGCACCAACTTACAACTGAAACATGGTTCCTGCAGATGGTCACGACATGTCGCGTGACACAGGACTTCCATTGTCCAAATGTGTCGGGTGACACAAGGTTACCATCTGCAGGTACCTCACACACTGAGATGCAGATCCAACAATTACACAACCAAGCAAACAATTATATCAACATCAATTAGAACAACACAAAATAGATACGAATCAATCAAAGGAGTGTGGATATGGGAGATCTACACTCCCTTGACATCCAAATTACCAATACAAGTAGATCACATCATAATTAGGCAATTGGACACAAGCATAGACTATTTAAACAGAGAGATTGCAGTTGCCACTTGATAATTCGAAGCAGATGGAGCCTGATTATCAAGTGGAGAAAGGAGAAGAAACAATTTGAACAAAGAGATGTGGGAGAGAGAGGGGGAGAAGTGAGTTACCCTTGTAGTCCTCAACTCTTACACCAAGTTAGGTGTAGGAGTCTTCAGTTCAGCTTCTGAAGAGGAGATTCCACCACGAACTTGGATCTGGATAGATGGTTCAAGGTCCTTGATGATGTAGAGAGAGAATTGGGTTGAAGAGAGGTGAGAGGTGGTGAATTGGAAGGGAATTGGGTGGTTGTTTGTGAAGGAGGAGGAGAGAGGGAGTTTCTGGCGTAATTTGGGCAGAGTAGCTTTAGGGAGGTGAAATTCGGATCCAAAACTGAGAGGGGTAGGGTCTTATTTATAGCTGCAGTCTATGGTCAATTTGTGTCGCACGACGTAACGTAACCACTTTCCATGCTTCGACTTGTCGCGTGACACAAGGTGACCATAACCGTTTTTGGCGCCAAAACTGATTCTGGAACCTTCCTAGGTAATACCCAAAAAGTCCAAAACAGTTTTATTCTCTTTAGGTCCTTTAACTCGAGCAAAGTACAAAAAAGTACTTCCTTCGCGAGAAACTTGTGAAGCGTTTCCGGAAGTCTCGGGACGGATCGAGAATTTACCAAAACGCCCCTAAATGCAATTTTATCATATTAAAATGCATCTGGAAAGGTCGCAAATTGGATTGGCGTACTTACAGAGCCCCTCGGCAACATCACTTATGGAAGAAGTGAGGTTGTCGATACAATAAGGACCCAATCCCAATGAGCGGCTGGAGGATAAGGCGGAGGGCTAGACGGTGACTGGGGAATCGGATGGTTAGACGGTGACTGGTGAGATCGGATGGTTAGACGGTGACTGGTGAGATCGGATGGCTGGACCTTTGGGGAAAGGATTCCTACGTATCCCAAGCGGGAATCAAGCCGGTCGTAGTTCGAGAGAAACTAATTGAGGGGGGCTGATCATAGGAGAAACATATTTGAAGGTCTCTCGACCTAAAAGGATCATTTGAAGGTCTTTTGACCTAAACGAGATTATTTGAAGGCATCTCAACCTGACAGGGATTTATTTGATGGTCTCTCGACCTAAAAGGATCATTTGAAGGTTTTTTGAACTAAACGAGATTATTTGAAGGCATCTCAACCTGACAGGGATTTATTTGAAGGTCTCTCGACCTAAAAGGATCATTTGAAGGCCTTTTGACCTAAACGAGATTATTTGAAGGCATCTCAGCCTGACAGGGATTTATTTGAAGGTCTCTCGACCTAAAAGGATCATTTGAAGGCCTTTTGACCTAAATGAGATTATTTGAAGGCATCTCAACCTGACAGGGATTTATTTGAAGGTCTCTCGACCTGAAAGGATCATTTGAAGGTCTTTTGACCTAAACGAGATTATTTGAAGGCATCTCAACCTGACAGGGATTTATTTGAAGGTCTCTCGACCTAAAAGGATCATTTGAAGGTCTTTTGACCTAAATGAGATTATTTGAAGGCATCTCAACCTGACAGGGATTAATGCTTCTAGCAAAGTAATTGACTGAGACATGATTTCATACCTGTCTTTGTGCTCACTTTGTAGCGCTGGAGAGTCTGATGTTATTGTTCATGCTGTTTGGGATAGATGTAGCTGCCGGAGGGTCCTATGCTACTACTGGTGCTGACGGTTGACGGGTGCGGGGTGGTTTCTGTTGACGGTTGACTTTGGGATCTGGGACCTAGCCTGCTGTGACGGGGACTTTGCTTGCATGTGATGGATTTTTGTTGTGATGGGGCTTTGCTTGCTGCGACGGATTCTTGTTGACGGGGCTTTGCTTGATGAGACGGGGCTTTGCTTGCTGTGACGGGGCTACGCTTGCTGTTACGGGGGGGTTTGCTTGCTGGGCAGCTGATTTTTATTGACAGTTGACGGTGGGGCTATGGATTTTGACGTGCACTGCTGGGGAGATTCAAATAGACACAGACTTTTTGTCTCGGCTCTGCTTTGAAGGACAATCTTTGAGGTCTGCTCAGTTAACTGTTGTACCTGCGGGGAAAATGACACTCGAAACACTACAATCTAACTATGCTATTTTGTTAGTGAGGATTAAACTATGTTAGCTTGTTTGTCAGAGTCTGTTCGTTCCGGGGATGAAAGGAAAAGGGTACGATTTATTGTATTGACAGGTTGGCTTTGCCGGGTTTATACATGAGATTAGGGAACTGCTTTGGGTAATTGTGTATGACATATGTATGAGGGTTCGTATGCATTTGAACTGAATGAATCCCTCTCTCGGGCTTATCTGCAGGCTGGTGGTTTTGGTTATTTGTGGCTTGTGACAAAGTCGGGGCGTACCCTGGTACCGATCAGATTGCAAATTGCCGATGTCTGGTGTTGGTCACAAGATGTCGCACGACTCAGGTCTGCTGAGGCACCTTCTGTCGCGGGACACAACAAGTCATGCTGACAAACCCTCCAATCTAGGCTTCCATATCATTTCAAAACTTCTCCCTTTTTGCTTAGGGTATGGGACTCAGTAGCTCCATCCTGAGGCATGCCTTTAGTAGCAAATCAATTCCCAAGGGTCGGGGTTAGAGAACCATCCTCTGGAACCGGACAAGTGCACAAATCATTCCCTTCCTCTGGCCAAGCCCCAGTCTAACACCCAGTTTCACTGTAGTCAACACAATCGTGCAACTCAGGGGGAGGTTACTCTTCAAATTTCAGCCAGTCAGTCGGCGGACAAGACATAGGAGCGATTTATGAGCGGGGGCGCATCTTTCGAAATGGTGGGGATGGTTTCCAAACTTTCTGTATGACACTCTTGCTTTAGGTTTGACTTTTTTGAGAGAGTATAAGCGTTACAAGGTGTGGAAAGTGTATGGAAGCCCCTGCTGACAGAAATACAGTGTTTAGCTCTATATATCCCTAAAAGTGTAGAGAGGAAGACTTATCGAGACACTTGAAAACTTGTTTTATTCACAATGATCACAATGCTGCTTAAAACCCTTTATTGATGTTCGGGTTATTCAACCACCAAAGCCGATATGAGCAAATATTTTTATCAATCCTGAGGAGAAAGCCCACTGATATCGAGAATCAAACTCGGAAAGATGAACAGTGTACGGGCATGGTCCTGAAGGAGACCAGATTTTCTGAGTTCTGTTTGTGCTTTCGACCGAACCAGTTATGGTTGCCTACGTTCCCCTCCATAAGAGGAGCTCAGGTCGCCGTAGTTCGGGTTATCCCGAATGAAAAGAATGAACGGTGAAATTTGGGGATTTGAGGACCTTCGAGAATTTTTGAGAATCGAAAGGACGTGTCCTCTTAGAGTGTCGATGGGAGACACGGATGTGAAGCCCCAGTGGGACATCCACGGCGAGTGTTTACGGAGGAGAAATGAAATATGCTCACATGCAACGTCGAATGAACTAATAGGATTTGCACAATCTTCGCTTGACAGTCCTTTGAGCCGGGATGGACTTGGCTCTTCTTTAAGCAATAATCTGTTCTGGAATGAAACTGCTATCAGGTAGGAACTGCGAATGGGCTTCGGGATTTCGATCGGTCTTTGGGTAATTCAGGACATCATGACCTCTTAAAACGAGAGGTCGGCTAGGCCTTTTGTTGGTTGGACCTCTAAAGATGAGAGTTTGGCTTGCAGGGAAGTGTGTTTGGGATTTCTAAGGTGAGGGAAAATCTGTGGTTGCCTCTTTGTTGCCTCTAAGAATAAGAGGTCAATCTTGGCTTTGGCTAAAGGCAAAGGTAAGGGTAATGGGAATGTCCTCTAAAAATTGAGAGGACGGCTTGGGATCGGTTAGAGGTAATGGTGAGGGATATCCGTGTTGTCTCTTTATTCACTTTGAGACTCCTCTTGAGTAACGACTCGCTCCTTTGACTTTTTCTTTTGAGAGGATCGCTGGGGACTAGGCTCTCTTTCTTTTCTTTTTTTTTTTTTATTATTCTTTTTTTGTATTTTTGTCTCTCTCTTTTTTCAATTTTGTTTTTGAGAGGAGAATCTCAGCTAGTCCCCAGGATGGATCATTGTATTCTGCCATTCTTGAGCTTGGAGACGGCCAGTCTTCTTGTAAATCACGGGAGTCTCAAGGATAGTCCCTCTTCTTCTGGCGATGGCTAAATGGGTTTCAAAACATGCCGATCTTGAATTGAAAGGGATATTATTTGGTGAGGGTACGGTAATGGTTTTCCTAAGGGTGAAGGTTTCAACCGCAGTCCCTACCGGATGATCCAAACGAGATCGAGCCTTCAATTGCTTCCTTAAGTTTACTCTGCGGAAGATCCATGCAAATTCATTGGGCAACGAGATAGCGAAGACAATGGAAGATATGTGAGCACAGGAGCCGCGGGGTGGGGATATCAGTCGATTTTCTCACTCTGACCGATTTAAACATTAGCCATTTCAAAGCGTTAGTCGGTGAGCAGCACAAGTGATCATTTGGAATAAGACCATTTCAATCGAGTGTAACGCAGGTGTACTAGTAATGTCTCGAGTCTAGCAAGAAGAGAAACAAAGATTTTATCACTGCAAAGCAAAAATTGGTCCAACTTGGACTCGAAAGACTCATGTCCGAAAGAGGGACATTCTAGATCCTATGAGGACTGATTGACTTCTTCAACATTGGATGGAAGGGAGAGTATCGTTGCCATCGGTAGTGTGAGGATCCTTTTCAATCTTTCTGTCCTTCATAAGTCGCCCTTCTTAGCTTTAGCAATCTGAGCAAACAACCGGGCCTCCCGCTTGCGAGGAAAAACAGCTTCAAGGGTAACTCGCAACTTTCCAATGGACACACCATTCGCACTCTGCTGACCCATAGGCTACGAACCTCCAGACTGGTGGGCCATAATCTTCTCTGCGCCGGGAACGAGATCACACACCCAACTTGCCGTAGCCTTGCATAGGTGAAGAGGTGAGAGCGTGTATAAGGAGGAGGGTAGAGAATCTTGAGGAGGTACGGGAGAGGGGAGAGTAAGGAAAGAGATGGACTCATGCAACACTTATTATTGTTCAAGTAGAAATCAGTGGCTTTTAAGTCCTATAGACGATTGGAAAAGGCTAATCATTTATTCACACAATTTAGACCTCGGGGGAACCTATGGACACATCATCCACAAATACACCAAACATATTGGTTCAAAATTAATAACAGGCGATAATACCTAAACAAAACCAAAGCATTTATGGGACGGACGAGTAGCCCCAATTTCTGGAGAAATTTGGGCAGCATAACGGGTATTCCTGGAGAATTTCAAGGAAAAATTCGGCATGACCTCTCGTCGGTGCACGTTGACAAAGCGACATGATCTCTCGTTAGAACATGCCGTGGGAATGACATGTCCTTTCGTGAAACCATGTTGCGATGGCAACATGCCCACACGTGCTAGGTTTTGGGATAGGTAGAAAGGTCTATTAAAAATTTTGAAACAACTCATTTTAGCATATTTGAAAAATGGCGTGTCAAAAACCAACCGTTTTGGGTGAGGTTTAAATGTGTGGTGCCACCTATAACGTGCTAGGGGGATAGGTTTGATATTAGGCGCTCAAGCGTAGGCGAAATTCATGGCCGTCCGCGATGCCGTCAATCGCACCCGAGGGTTCTAAATCTACGTGATGTAGTGTGCGGGATGGCTATGTTCCTTTATTTTGCGAAAAATGATTTTTTTTTTTTTAATTTTTTATTTGAAAAGGGGGTGATAAAAGAAAAGAACACACACTCACACACCCCACAGAGATACAATAATCAGAGATCAAGAATTTAATTGTGGGGGACTGCCCCACATCACAACTGAACTGGAACTCACAAACTGCAGGTAGGCCACTTCTGTCGCGCTACACAGGACAACCAAAACACATTGCGTCGCGTGACAGAAGAAGTCCCATTGCCAGAATCTGAACAAGAGTCAAAATCAGCCCCAGCTTCCAAGCACGATGCAATATCTCAGCCCCAGCACTAGCACAATCTTAACAGGAATCAAGGAAGGGGAATAAAATAAAGCACCCAGTGAATTTTCATACATAAAATGTCACAAAACAAGGCACACACAAATGAATGAGAATGATGTTGAACATAAACGAAAGTTTGACCCACTTTTGAAAATCAAGTTTCAATTCCTCAGCAGAGTCGCCACTGAATGTGCGCTTGCCGAAATTGGATTTCGAAAATAAAGGAGTCGCCACGCCATTTTAAGAGGAAACATTGAAAACCTTTTTGAAAGAGAAAATGGATTCGGGGGTCAAGTTACGTGTTGGGAAGAACCGAGAGTTCACCCAACACGCCTCGTCCGTAGACGAGTCTTTCAATTGTTCAACATTCAAATCATCCAAGTGTGTTTGCAAAGTGTATATGACAAGATATGTATTAAAATGCATAAGAGTGCTTTGTTTTATTACTCGACAAGGGGAAGTACAATTTGTAAGCCATTGACTCTGGGAGGCCACGTCCCACTTTACATCAGATAGGACAGATTACAGAGGAAAACAGGATCTCTGCAAAGGACACCATATGTCGTGTGACACAGGACTCCACATGTCCAAATGTGTCGCGCGACACATGGTTAACTTGCAGAGACTCACAACAAACAGATTGCAAAATTTCTAATTGAAATCAAACTACAACTATAAACCAGATCTGAACACTACGAATCATTATCATACTATTAACATGCTAGGATAATCAACTGCACCAACTTACAACTGAAACATGGTTCCTGCAGATGGTCACGACATGTCGCGTGACACAGGACTTCCATTGTCCAAATGTGTCACGTGACACAAGGTTACCTTCTGCAGGTACCTCACACACTGAGATGCAGATCCAACAATTACACAACCAAGCAAACACTTATATCAAAATCAATCAGAACAACACAAAATAGATACGAACCAATCAAAGGAGTATGGATATGGGAGATCCACACTCCCTTGACATCCAAATTACCAATCCAAGTAGATCACATCATAATTAGGCAATTGGACACAAGCATAGACTATTTAAACAGAGAGATTGCAGTTGCCACTTGATAATTCGAAGCAGATGGAGCCTGATTATCAAGTGGAGAAAGGAGAAGAAACAATTTGAATAAAGAGATGAGGGAGAGATAGGGGGAGAAGTGAGTTACCCTTGTAATCCTCAACTCTTACACCAAGTTAGGTGTAGGAGTCTTCAGTTCAGCTTCTGAAGAGGAGATTCCACCACGAACTTGGATCTGGATAGATGGTTCAAGGTCCTTGATGATGTAGAGAGAGAATTGGGTTGAAGAGAGGTGAGAGGTGGTGAATTGGAAGGGAATTGGGTGGTTGTTTGTGAAGGAGGAGGAGAGAGGGAGTTCTGGCATAATTTGGGCAGAGTAGCTTTAGGGAGGTGAAATTCGGATCAAAAACTGAGAGGGGTAGGGTCTTATTTATAGCTGCAGTCTATGGTCAATTTGTGTCGCACGACGTAACGTAACCACTTTCCATGCTTCGACTTGTCGCGTGACACAAGGTGACCATAACCGTTTTTGGCGCCAAAACTGATTCTGGAACCTTCCTAGGTAATACCCAAAAAGTCCAAAACAGTTTTATTCTCTTTAGGTCCTTTAACTCGAGCAAAGTACAAAAAAGTACTTCCTTCGCGAGAAACTTGTGAAGCGTTTCCGGAAGTCTCGGGACGGATCGAGAATTTACCAAAACGCCCCTAAATGCAATTTTATCATATTAAAATGCATCTGGAAAGGTCGCAAATTGGATTGGCGTACTTACAGAGCCCCTCGGCAACATCACTTATGGAAGAAGTGAGGTTGTCAATACAATAAGGACCTAATCCCAATGAGCGGCTGGAGGATAAGGCGGAGGGCTAGACGGTGACTGGGGAATCGGATGCTTAAACGGTGACTGGTGAGATCGGATGGTTAGACGGTGACTGGTGAGATCGGATGGCTGGACCTTTGGGGAAAGGATTCCTACGTATCCCAAGCGGGAATCAAGCCGGTCGTAGTTCGAGAGAAACTAATTGAGGGGGGCTGATCATAGGAGAAACATATTTGAAGGTCTCTCGACCTAAAAGGATCATTTGAAGGTCTTTTGACCTAAACGAGATTATTTGAAGGCATCTCAACCTGACAGGGATTTATTTGATGGTCTCTCGACCTAAAAGGATCATTTGAAGGTTTTTTGACCTAAACGAGATTATTTGAAGGCATCTCAACCTGACAGGGATTTATTTGAAGGTCTCTCAACCTAAAAGGATCATTTGAAGGCCTTTTGACCTAAACGAGATTATTTGAAGGCATCTCAACCTGACAGGGATTTATTTGAAGGTCTCTCGACCTAAAAGGATCATTTGAAGGCCTTTTGACCTAAACGAGATTATTTGAAGGCATCTCTACCTGACAGGGATTTATTTGAAGGTCTCTCGACCTAAAAGGATCATTTGAAGGTCTTTTGACCTAAACGAGATTATTTGAAGGCATCTCAACCTGACAGGGATTTATTTGAAGGTCTCTCGACCTAAAAGGATCATTTGAAGGTCTTTTGACCTAAATGAGATTATTTGAAGGCATCTCAACCTGGCAGGGATTAATGCTTCTAGCAAAGTAATTGACTGAGACATGATTTCATACCTGTGCTGTGCTCACCTGTAGCTGCCGGAGAGTCTGATGTTATTGTTCATGCTGTTGGGGATAGATGTAGCTGCCGGAGGGTCCTATGCTACTACTGGTGCTGACGGTTGACGGGTGCGGGGTGGTTTCTGTTGACGGTTGACTTTGGGATCTGGGACCTAGCCTGCTGTGACGGGGACTTTGCTTGCATGTGACGGATTTTTGTTGTGACGGTGCTTTGCTTGCTGCGACGGATTCTTGTTGACGGGGCTTTGCTTGATGAGACGGGGCTTTGCTTGCTGTGACGGGGCTCCGCTTGCTGTTACGGGGGGGTTTGCTTGCTGGGCAGCGGATTTTTATTGATAGTTGACGGTGGGGCTATGGATTTTGACGTGCACTGCTGGGGAGATTCAAATAGACACAGACTTTTTGTCTCGGCTCTGCTTTGAAGGACAATCTTTGAGGTCTGCTCAGTTAACTGTTGTACCTGCGGGGAAAATGACACTCGAAACACTACAATCTAACTATGCTATTTTATTAGTGAGGATTAAACTATGTTAGCTTGTTTGTCAGAGTCTGTTCGTTCCGGGGATGAAAGGAAAAGGGTACAATTTATTGTATTGACAGGTTGGCTTTGCCGGGTTTATACATGAGATTAGGGAACTGCTTTGGGTAATTGTGTATGACATATGTATGAGGGTTCGTATGCATTTGAACTGAATGAATCCCTCTCCCGGGCTTATCTGCAGGCTGGTGGTTTTGGTTATTTGTGGCTTGTGACAAAGTCGGGGCATACCCTGTTACCGATCAGATTGCAAATTCCCGATGTCTGGTGTTGGTCACAAGATGTCGAACGACTCAGGTCTGCTGAGGCACCTTCTGTCGCGGGACACAACAAGTCATGCTGACAAACCCTCCAATCTAGGCTTCCATATCATTTCAAAACTTCTCCCTTTTTGCTTAGGGTATGGGACTCAGTAGCTCCATCATGAGGCATGCCTTTAGTAGCAAATCAATTCCCAAGGGTCGGGGTTAGAGAACCATCCTCTGGAACCGGACAAGTGCACAAATCATTCCCTTCCTCTGGCCAAGCCCCAGTCTGACACCCAGTTTTACTATAGTCAACACAATCATGCAACTCAGGGGGAGGTTACTCTTCAAATTTCAGCCAGTCAGTCGGCGGACAAGACATAGGAGCGATTTATGAGCGGGGGCGCATCTTTCGAAATGGTGGGGATGGTTTCCAAACTTTCTGTATGACACTCTCGCTTTAGGTTTGACTCTTTTGAGAGAGTATAAGCGTTACAGGGTGTGGAAAGTGTATGGAAGCCCCTGCTGACAGAAATACAGTGTTTAGCTCTATATATCCCTAAAAGTGTAGAGAGGAAGACTTATCGAGACACTTGAAAACTTGTTTTATTCACAATGATCACAAGGCTGCTTAAAACCCTTTATTGATGTTCGGGTTATTCAACCACCAAAGCCGATATGAGCAAATATTTTTATCAATCCTGAGGAGAAAGCCCACTGATATCGAGAATCAAACTCGAAAAGATGAACAGTGTACAGGCATGGTCCTGAAGGAGACCGGATTTTCTGAGTTCTGTTTGTGCTTTCGACCGAACCAGTTATGGTTGCCTACGTTCCCCTCCATAAGAGGAGCTCAGGTCGCCGTAGTTCGGGTTATCCCGAATGAAAAGAATGAACGGTGAAATTTGGGAATTTGAGGACCTTCGAGAATTTTCGAGAATCGAAAGGACGTGTCCTCTTAGAGTGTCGATGGGAGACACGGATGTGAAGCCCCAGTGGGACATCCACGGCGGGTGTTTGCGGAGGAGAAATGAAATATGCTCACATGCAACGTCGAATGAACTAATAGGATTTGCACAATCTTCGCTTGACAGTCCTTTGAGCCGGGATGGACTTGGCTCTTCTTTAAGCAATAATCTGTTCTGGAATGAAACTGCTATCAGGTAGGAACTGCGACTGGGCTTCGGGATTTCGATCGGTCTTTGGGTAATTCGGGACATCATGACCTCTTAAAACGAGAGGTCGGCTAGGCCTTTTGCTGGCTGGACCTCTAAAGATGAGAGTTTGGCTTGCAGGGAAGTGTGTTTGGGATTTCTAAGGTGAGGGAAAATCTGTGGTTGCCTCTTTGTTGCCTCTAAGAATGAGAGGTCAATCTTGGCTTTGGCTAAAGGCAAAGGTAAGGGTAATGGGAATGTCCTCTAAAAATTGAGAGGATGGCTTGGGATCGGTTAGAGGTAATGGTGAGGGACATCCGTGTTGTCTCTTTATTCACTTTGAGACTCCTCTTGAGTAACGACTCGCTCCTTTGACTTTTGCTTTTGAGAGGATCGCTGGGGACTAGGCTCTCTTTCTTTTCTTTTTTTTTTTATTATTCTTTTTTTGTATTTTTGTCTCTCTCTTTTTTCAATTTTGTTTTTGAGAAGAGAATCTCAGCTAGTCCCCAGGATGGATCATTGTATTCTGCCATTCTTGAGCTTGGAGACGGCCAGTCTTCTTGTAAATCACGGGAGTCTCAAAGATAGTCCCTCTTCTTCTGGCGATGGCTAAATGGGTTTCAAAACATGTCGATCTTGAATTGAAAGGGATATTATTTGGTGAGGGTACGGTAATGGTTTTCCTAAGGGTGAAGGTTTCAACCGCAGTCCCTACCGGATGATCCAAACGAGATCGAGCCTTCAATTGCTTCCTTAAGTTTACTCTGCGGAAGATCCATGCAAATTCATTGGGCAACGAGATAGCGAAGACAATGGAAGATATGTGAGCACAGGAGCCGCGGGGTGGGGATATCAGTCGATTTTCTCACTCTGATCGATTTAAACATTAGCCATTTCAAAGCGTTAGTCGGTGAGCAGCACAAGTGATCATTTGGAATAAGACCATTTCAATCGAGTGTAACGCAGGTGTACTAGTAATGTCTCGAGTCTAGCAAGAAGAGAAACAAAGATTTTATCACTGCAAAGCAAAAATTGGTCCAACTTGGACTCGAAAGACTCATGTCCGAAAGAGGGACATTCTAGATCCTATGAGAACTGATTGACTTCTTCAACATTGGATGGAAGGGAGAGTATCGTTGCCATCGGTAGTGTGAGGATCCATTTCAATCTTTCTGTCCTTCATAAGTCGCCCTCCTTAGCTTTAGCAATCTGAGCAAACAACCGGGCCTCCCGCTTGCGAGGAAAAACAGCTTCAAGGGTAACTCGCAACTTTCCAATGGACACACTATTCGCACTCTGCTGACCCATAGGCTACGAACCTCCAGACTGGTGGGCCATAATCTTCTCTGCGCCGGGAACGAGATCACACACCCAACTTGCCATAGCCTTGCATAGGTGAAGAGGTGAGAGCGTGTATAAGGAGGAGGGTAGAGAATCTTGAGGAGGTACGGGAGAGGGGAGAGTACGGAAGGAGATGGACTCATGCAACACTTATTATTGTTCAAGTAGAAACCAGTGGCTTTTAAGTCCTATAGACGGTTGGAAAAGGCTAATCCTTTATTCACACAATTTAGACCTCGGGGGAACCTATGGACACATCATCCACAAATACACCAAACGTATTGGTTCAAAATTAATAACAGGCGATAATACCTAAACAAAACCAAAGCATTTATGGGACGGACGAGTAGCCCCAATTTCTGGAGAAATTTGGGCAGCATAACGGGTATTCCTGGAGAATTTCAAGGAAAAATTCGGCATGACCTCTCGTCGGTGCACGTTGACAAAGCGACATGATCTCTCGTTAGAACATGCCGTGGGAATGACATGTCCTTTCGTGAAACCATGTTGCGATGGCAACATGCCCACACGTGCTAGGTTTTGGGATAGGTAGAAAGGTCTATTAAAAATTTTGAAACAACTCATTTTAGTGTATTTGAAAAATGGCGTGTCAAAAACCAACCGTTTTGGGTGAGGTTTAAATGTGTGGTGCCACCTATAACGCGCTAGGGGGATAGGTTTGATATTAGGCGCTCAAGCGTAGGCGAAATTCATGGCCGTCCGCGATGCCGTCAATCGCACCCGAGGGTTCTAAATCTACGTGATGTAGTGTGCGGGATGGCTATGTTCCTTTATTTTGCGAAAAATGATTTGTTTTATTTTTTTTTATTTTTTTTAATTTTTTATTTGAAAAGGGGGTGATAAAAGAAAATAACACACACTCACACACCCCACAGAGATACAATAATCAGAGATCAAGAATTTAATTGTGGGGGACTGCCCCACATCACAACTGAACTGGAACTCACAAACTGCAGGTAGGCCACTTCTGTCGCGCTACACAGGACAACCAAAACACATTGTGTCGCGTGACAGAAGAAGTCCCATTGCCAGAATCTGAACAAGAGTCAAAATCAGCCCCAGCTTCCAAGCACGATGCAATATCTCAGCCCCAGCACTAGCACAATCTTAACAGGAATCAAGGAAGGGGAATAAAATAAAGCACCCAGTGAATTTTCATACATAAAATGTCACAAAACAAGGCACACACAAATGAATGAGAATGATGTTGAACATAAACGAAAGTTTGACCCACTTTTGAAAATCAAGTTTCAATTCCCCAGCAGAGTCGCCACTGAATGTGCGCTTGCCGAAATTGGATTTCGAAAATAAAGGAGTCGCCACGCCGTTTTAAGAGGAAACATTGAAAACCTTTTTGAAAGAGAAAATGGATTCGGGGGTCAAGTTACGTGTTGGGAAGAACCGAGAGTTCACCCAACACGCCTCGTCCGTAGACGAGTCTTTCAATTGTTCAACATTCAAATCATCCAAGTGTGTGTGCAAAGTGTATATGACAAGATATGTATTAAAATGCATAAGAGTGCTTTGTTTTATTACTCGACAAGGGGAAGTACAATTTGTAAGCCATTGACTCTGGGAGGCCACGTCCCACTTTACATCAGATAGGACAGATTACAGAGGAAAACAGGATCTCTGCAAAGGACACCATATGTCGTGTGACACAGGACTCCACATGTCCAAATGTGTCGCGTGACACATGGTTAACTTGCAGAGACTCACAACAAACAGATTTCAAAATTTCTAAATGAAATCAAACTACAACTATAAACCAGATCTGAACACTACAAATCATTATCATACTATTAACATGCTAGGATAATCAACTGCACCAACTTACAACTGAAACATGGTTCCTGCAGATGGTCACGACATGTCGTGTGACACAGGACTTCCATTGTCCAAATGTGTCACGTGACACAAGGTTACCATCTGCAGGTACCTCACACACTGAGATGCAGATCCAACAATTACACAACCAAGCAAACACTTATATCAACATCAATTAGAACAACACAAAATAGATACGAACCAATCAAAGGAGTGTGGATATGGGAGATCCACACTCCCTTGACATCCAAATTACCAATCCAAGTAGATCACATCATAATTAGGCAATTGGACACAAGCATAGACTATTTAAACAGAGAGATTGCAGTTGCCACTTGATAATTCGAAGCAGATGGAGCCTGATTATCAAGTGGAGAAAGGAGAAGAAACAATTTAAACAAAGAGATGAGGGAGAGAGAGGGGGAGAAGTGAGTTACCCTGTAGTCCTCAACTCTTACACCAAGTTAGGTGTAGGAGTCTTCAGTTCAGCTTCTGAAGAGGAGATTCCACCACGAACTTGGATCTGGATATATGGTTCAAGGTCCTTGATGATGTAGAGAGAGAATTGGGTTGAAGAGAGGTGAGAGGTGGTGAATTGGAAGGGAATTGGGTGGTTGTTTGTGAAGGAGGAGGAGAGAGGGAGTTTCTGGTGTAATTTAGGCAGAGTAGCTTTAGGGAGGTAAAATTCGGATCCAAAACTGAGAGGGGTAGGGTCTTATTTATAGCTGCAGTCTATGGTCAATTTGTGTCGCACGACGTAACGTAACCACTTTCCATGCTTATACTTGTCGCGTGACACAAGGTGACCAAAACCGTTTTTGGCGCCAAAACTGATTCTGGAACCTTCCTAGGTAATACCCAAAAAGTCCAAAATAGTTTTATTCTCTTTAGGTCCTTTAACTCGAGCAAAGTACAAAAAAGTACTTCCTTCGCGAGAAACTTGTGAAACGTTTCCGGAAGTCTTGGGACGGACCGGGAATTTACCAAAACGCCCCTAAATGCAATTTTATCATATTAAAATGCATTTGGAAAGGTCGCGAATTGGATTGGCGTACTTACAGGGGTACTACAGAAGGTTCATAGAGGGTTTTTCTCGCATTGCAACTCCGTTAACTAGATTGACTCGGAAAGATGTATCTTTTGTATGGGATTCTAAATGTGAAGCAAGTTTTAATGAATTGAAGAAAAGATTGACATCAGCTCCCACTCTTACCCTTCCAGACGGTTGTGACAACTTTGTTATCTTCAGTGACGCCTCGAAGGAGGGTTTGGGATGTGTGTTAATGCAAGGTGGGAAAGTGATTGCTTATGCCTCTCGGATGTTGTCACTGGCTGAACAGAATTACCCTACCCATGACATGGAATTGGCTGCGATTATTTTTGCGTTGCACAAGTGGAAACATTATCTTTATGGGACGAGATTTGAGATCTTCACGGACCATAAGAGCTTGAAGTATTTATTTACACAAAAGGAGTTGAATAACCGACAACGAAGATGGTTAGAATTCTTAAAGGATTTTGATTGCGTGATTTCATATCATCCGGGGAAAGCAAATGTAGTTGCGGATGTGAAGAGTCGAAAAGCTTACTTGTCAACTTTGAGTTCACGAGAGTCAAGACCTGAGTTAATTTTTGCGAATGTCCGAGCCGTTCCAACTTTGTATGGAGATTTGATGGAAGCTCAACAAATCGATTCGGAGTTGAAGAAAATTTTGGGACAAGTTCAAGATGGTAAAGCCGGGGATTTTGCATTGAATAGAGATGGACTCCTAACTTTCCAAGGCCTAATTTGTGTTCCTTCATCATCGGTGATCAAGAAGCGTGTATTAGAGGATGGACATAAGTCTAAGTTCGCCATTCATCCGGGTAGTACGAAAATGTATCAAGACTTGAAACGAGGATATTGGTGGAAATGGGAAGGGATTTCAATGGATTTTGTAACGGGTTTGCCTCTTACCGCGAAGAAGATGGATCCTATTTGGGTTATCGTGGATAGATTGACGAAGTCAGCTCATTTTCTTCCTGTGTCAACTATATTTTCGATGGAGAGGTTAGCTCAGTTGTATAAGAAAGAGATTCTTAGACTGCATGGAGTTCCAGTTAGCATCGTTTCAGATAGAGATCCGAGATTCACTTCGAGATTTTGGAGGGCATTATATGAAGCTTTGGGATCTAAATTATGTTTTAGCATGGCATTTCATCCTCAAACAGATGGGCAGACGGAACGAACTATTCAGACACTTGAGGATATGCTTCGGGCTTGTGTGATGGACTTTCAGTTGTCTTGGGAGGATCATCTACCATTGGTTGAGTTCGCCTACAACAACAGTTACCAATCTAGCATTGAGATGGCTCCTTATGAAGCGTTGTATGGTAGGAAGTGCAGATCGCCTATGTGTTGGGATGAAGTGGGTGAAGCCAAGCTTTGGGATTCGAATTTGGTTAGAGATTCGACGGAAGAGATCAAAGTTATCCGAGATCGTTTGAAGACGGCTCAGAGTAGGCAGAAGAGCTATGCCGATAATAGAAGGCGGGACTTATCTTTCAAGTTGGTGACTTTGTTTTCTTGAAGATTTCTCCGAGGACTGGGATAAAAAGGTTTGGGAATAAAGGGAAACTAGCTCCAAGGTTCGTTGGGCCATTTGAGATTATAGAGAAGATTAGGAAACTAGCTTACCGGTTAGCGTTGCCTCCCTCCTTCTCATTGCTTCATGATGTATTCCATGTTTCGATGTTAAGAAAGTATTGCCACGATCCTTCCCACATTTTGAGTTCACCTCCCGAAGAGATTCAAGCGGACATGTCCTATGTTGAGGAGCCTTTGAGAATCTTGAAGTTCCAAGTGAAAGAAATGAGAACCAAAAGCATCCCGGTAGTAAAAGTTCTATGGAGGAATCATACCATTGAAGAGGCTACGTGGGAGCTAGAGTCAGAAATGAGAGAAAAGTACCCTTCATTGTTTGAGAGTGCAAGTAAGTTTACCTAAAATTCGGGGCGAATTTTCTTTAATGGGGAGTGAGTGTCACGACCCTAATATTAGGAACTATTTTATCACACGTGGAGCACGTGGGGTTGGGTTGGTAGTATTTCATTTTATACCATTCATGCTATATGCTAAGTTTTATGTGTTCAAATATGTTTTAAATAACTTATGTGAAGTTAGGATGAAAATGAATTAAAATTAATGTTAAAGGGTCTAAATAGAACAAAATTAAAGTGTGTAATGATTTTATAATACTTGAGATTTTAAAGTAAAATGTTGTATATGATTGAGGTGCTTGGGTGTAAAAGATGATAGTTAAGGTTGTTAGTTTTATTTCTTAGGTTCTTAGAGGAGCTTTAGTGTAACATGTGATATTATCCATGGAATTAGAAAAAGAGAAAATCATTTTTACCATTATCCTCAGTATTCTTCCTTCTCAAATCATTCATGGAGAACCAAACCCTAACCTCCCTTCCATAAATTCTACACCCTTCAATACCTTTCCGTTTTCAAAACAAATCGCGTATTCTTGTTCGTGGTGGCGAAGGGATCGTTTAGAGCCGGAAAAATAAATATTCAATTTCGCATTATTTAGTAAGTTATTATGACTTTTCTTCAAAACTTGTTCATTTTATGATTATTGTTGTTTTTGTTGTAGCCTAAATTATTTTGGGAATTTTTGTTATATGTTTCCTTGAGTTGAAATGGTAATGGAAGAAGTTAGAAGTTAATTGGTGATTGTCTTGGTAAATAAAGGTAAAGGATAGTAGCAAATGTGAATTTAGTGTTGAAGGAATGGATATAGGTTGTTGTATGGATAAATTGGCCTTGTTCTTGAGTAACAATGGTGGTAATATGAGGTTAATGCCTTGGATATGGAGTAAAATGAGTATTCAATAGTTTGGTATCATTTTGGTAATGTTGGTGATACTAAATTTCTGGCCTTGGCACGAGTCGTGATCCTTGGCACGAGTCATGCCCTTTGATCACTCATGAGAATGAGTCGTGTAAAACTTGTCACCTGTGCTGATTAAAATGGGGCTGCAAAGGCACGAGTCGTGCCAGAGGGCAAGAGTCGTGCCCTACCCTTATTACTCTGAATAATTTTCTAAGGCCTAGAAACCTATTCAACCTAGAACATAATTGAACCTTCTTTAACTTAGATTAAAGTAGAACACTTTAGCTACCCAATGATGTCTTACTTGGTTAAAATGGAATTGTGGAAGGGCTTTAAATATTGTTCGGAAAATGCTTGACAGCCTTGATTCGTCACTTAACCAAAGTGAATCCAACTTGGTAAATTGAACTTGGACCTTTATAGAGGTCATGTATTGTTGCACATTGATTATGTAGGGCTGGTTTATGATACCTTGTTGCTTTACTTGAGTTCATATTCATTGGTTGTGATATACATAGTGTATGAAATGAATGTTGCACTATGGTATTGATTGAACATGAGTATGCTTTACCATGTTGTTATATTCTTATCCCTTTGGTGGATTTCATTTCAAGTAACTATTATGTGCTTGAACTTGTGTTAATCAACTTATGTTTTGGGGTATAATGGAATACGATCAATTATGGAAAGTGTGACCTAATGTGATCGGATTACGTTATACCTGTGACTGTCCCCTTCTGTGGCCACAGATTGGGGTTATAGCATCTGTATTGAGCCAAAAGCCTTACAGAGTTGCTAGTATCTTATATGGTTCCCTGTAAATGGGTCTTATAAGATGTGAATATGCTCAAGCAGTTCACAAATGAGTGGAGTTTATCTCCCGATGTTGTACGACTTATTTTCATACGGGAAAAGCTAAACCAAGGTAATGTAAGGTGTTTACAACTTTTCTAATGTGTTATATGCACCTTGTAAGTGTTTCATCTTACTTGGCATATTGTTGCATTCATAATAACTTATTGAGATTATTCTCACCCTTCTCCCTTTAATGTTTTAGATCGGCCTGAGATAGGAGGAGCCGGCTAGTGAGGACGGGGAGGAATTTGTACAAGTCTTTTGTGTTGTTGGGTATGTTGTTGTCCTAGATGGGATGTGACTTTGTATTTTGGTTTAGCTCCTTGGTGGAGTTTATGTATATATACAACTTTGGTTTCAAACTTATATTTGTGAACTTTTGTAATATGTAACTAAAGTAAGTTGGTTATTAAAGTTGGTTTAACCCTTTTCCTCCAAGTGGAGATGACCCCAAGTTAGTGTTTGAAGGTTAATGTTAAAGTTGGCTTCTTTTCCTGTTAAGTCAAAAGTTTCAAAAATTTCAGATGGTCTTTATTAGTTTGGACTCTCAGGCTCGGGACACTTGTTAGGTTCCGAGTTTGGGGTGTCCACAGTGTCGCCATTCAAGTGCTGGCAACACTCTGTCCAACACCAGAGAGTTTTCAGATATATATTTGTATTCTGTGTGGTTTTGAGTGTTAGATTGTTAGTGAATATACAGAGAGAGTTCTATATTTGTCGTTCCCCATGTTAATGATTATATATCATTAAGGGAACTTTCGACCTTGTATTTAAATCATTTTATAAAGAAAGGTCTTGCCCTCCTGGCACCCATCAAGTTATATATTTATATAACTTGATAAAATTATATTTCTTTTGTATCTTTATTTATTCTTCCGCTGCTATTAGAATTATATATTATTCGGTTTTTTGAATTGGTGTGTGTTGTGTTTAGTGTTTTCGACACTAAGAACAACACTTGTGAGTTTCATCTCACTTTTGCTAAGCCATAGACAATTTCAATTGGTATCAGAGCCTAGCACTTGATATACTAAGTGTTTTGATCCATTTGTCATGGCTTATGATCCTGCTAATCCTAATCAAAAGAGGTTACCTATTTTAGATGGGTCAAATTATGCTTATTGGAAGATTCACCTTCGCTCGCATATCAATTCAATTGATCTTCGAGATTGGCAATCTATAATTAATGGTTATTATGTTCCAATGCTTCCTCCGGATGAAGATGGTGACGTACAAGTCAAACCTGAATTCGAGTGGACAATTGAAGAGAATAATCTTGCTAGTTTCAATGAAAAGGCACTAAATGCCATCTATGAATGGGTTGACATGCATATGTTCAAACTCATTCAAAATAGTCCCTCTGCTAAAGATGCTTGGGATACTTTACAAAGATTTTTTGAAGGAGATGATAGTGTCCGAAAAACAAAGATTAGGGGTCTTACTAGTAAATATAAAAGATTAAGAATGGGTGAAAACGAAGATATTTCATCTTATTTTGAAAAGTTGATTGATATTTCAAATGCTTATCAAGTATTAGAAGAACCTTTTAATAATAAACAACTTGTTTCAAAAGCCATTCGTACTCTTCCCGAACGTTTTAATATTAATGTTTCGGCCATTGAAGAGGCCCATAATCTTTCGACAATGGATATTAATTCCTTGATGAGTATTTTGAAGAATTTTGAGTTGAATTTGAATGAACAAACCGAGGCTTCAAAAGGCAAAAATATTGCCTTAAAAGTCGAATCTTCAGACACTTGTGTAGATGATGAAGATGAAGCCTTTGAGGAATTAGATGAGAATACTAGTGTAGCTTTACTTGCAAAGAAATACAATTCCATGCTTAGGAAGTTTAACAATGTGCAAGTTAAAGTTAAGGACCAACAATCCAAAACGCATAGTTTTGTACCGAGAAGAGTCCCTCCTCCGAACCAAAAAGACACCTCACTAAGACGAGCATCCTCGGAAAAGTCCCGGTCCGACCCCAAATACATTGAATCTATTCAATGTCACACTTGTTCCGGTTGGGGTCACTATGCCAATGAATGTGCAAACACCTTAAGAAAGGCGGGCAAAAATATGTGGGTATCTCTTAGTGATGGAGAGGAGGAAGGAACGGAGAAAGATGAAAATCTCGAGTAAGTGGGTATGTTGGCCATGGTGGAGGAGCAGCCTTTGACTGAAAGTGTTATCTCAAGTGTTGTTCAGAATATGACAACACCTGTCGCAACACTTTTGGCTTTGTCTGGATGTGTTGCCTCAAGTGTGGTCCAGCAAATGGCAACACTTGACACAACACTAAGCATGTATGATTCATTAAATGATATTTGCTTGCATGGTTCAGTAGATTTCAGTACAGATGAGTCTATAGAGGATGAGCTCAATAAATATGAGCTTATTAATGATTTAAAAAGTCTCTATGAGTCTCTCCTCGTAGAATGGAAAAAGGAGAACAAGATGGTGATATTCTTGACAAAGGAAAATCATGATCTTAAAGACTCCTTGACTCGGCTAGAGGTTCAACTCACTAAGAAGGATGCGGATCTTGATAAACTCAAGGCCAAACTCAAACTAGCCTAATCAGCCTTCAAAAAACTCAACACAAGTTCATCAAAATTGGATGAAGTACTCAACTTGAGTAAGCCTCTTAAAGTTGGTATTGGGTTTCAAGAATCTCTAGAAAATATTACTTCTTCCTTGCTTAATGATGAAACTAAAACTCATTTTGTAAAAGAACAAGTTAAGGAAAAAGGAAGTACTTCTAGTAATACTTGTGATCAAACCATTGAGTGTGAATACTGTCACAAACCTGGACATAAAAAATCATATTGTTTTATTCTTCAAAAGAAAAAGTCAAATTTGCAAGTGTTGCCTCAAGTGTCGTCAAACTCTTAGGACAACACTCGAGACAACACAGGATGACAGAAGTTCAGAATTGGAAAAAAGGTTTGGTTACCCAAAGAAAATCTGAAATATTATGTTGCATACACTGCTTTAAGGACTAACATTTCAGGTGCTTGGTACTTCGATAGTAGTTGTTCACGTCACATGATGGGAACAAGATCATTCCTAACAGAATACCAACCTATTCAAGGAGGCTCGGTAACCTATAGAGGAGGAGGCAAGATTGACTTCATAGGAAAAGGAACACTGGATGTCATTGGTTTTCCTCCTTTAAAAAATGTCTTGCATGTAGATGGTCTACTTGCTAATCTAATTAGCATTAGCCAATTATGTGATGACAATTTGGAGGTAAAATTCAATAAAAATACATGTGAAGTTTTTGATAATACTAACTTTTGTGTCATGACTAGAACAAGATCGAGTGATAATTGCTATCTTGTTGGTAATAAACAAATGTGCAATTTGACAAAACCTGTTGACATAAAATTATGGCATCAAAAGTTAGGTCATTCTCATTATAGGAGTCTTGAGAAGATTATCAAACTCAATGTGGTTAAAGGTGTTCCCAAGTTAAATCTCAAGAATACCATGTTGTGTGGTGACTGGCAAAAAGGTATGCAAACTCGTATTGCTCATAGTGTTGGACAGCACAATGAACAACACTCAGGAACAACACATTGTTTTTAGCTTTTACATATGGACTTAATGGGTCCAACTGAGGTAGAAAGCTTAGGAGGTAAGAGGTATGTTTATGTAATTGTGGATGATTTTTCTAGGTTTACGTGGGTCTATTTTTTGAGAGAAAAATCTGAAACTTTTGATAAATTTAAACACTTATTTTCCAAAATCAAAAACATGTTTTGTTCACCTATTTTTCATATAAGATCGGATCATGGTAAAGAGTTTGAAAACATCTCCTTCTCAACTTTTTGTAGTATAAAGGGGATACACCATGAATTTTCAGCACCCAAAACACCACAACAAAATGGTGTTGCTGAAAGGAAAAATAAGACATTGTTAGAAATGGCTCGTGTTATGCTAATTGCTAGGAATATTTCTAAAGGTTTTTGGGCCGAGGCATTAAACACGACATGTCACACTACGAATAGAGTTTTCCTAAGACCCGGTATAACCATGACACTCTATGAGATTTTAAATGGAAAGAAACCTACAGTTCACTATTTTCACGTGTTTGGGTGTTTATGTTATGTTTTAAATGATCGGGAATATTTAGGAAAATTTGATTCGAAGAGTGACAAAGCTATCTTTATTGGCTACTCTCAAAACAGTCATGCTTACCGAGTCTATAATTTAAGGTTAAATGTGATTCAAGAATCGATAAATATTGAATTTAACGATTATTTGAGTGCCACAGGTGAACCAGCCAAAGATATACCTCTGACATTGCTTGAAGAAGCTGAACAATGGGTGGAACAGAAACAGGTTCAATAACTACAGCCACAAATTCAGGTTTTGCTCCGAGTGTTGCCCCTGAAATGGCAACACTTGAGATAACACAGGAGGTCCGAACAGTGGCTGGAAATAATGGCTCAGAAGAAGAAGATGGATTGGTGCATCAACAAGGCAGGAGAGATCCCCTAGCAAGAATTAGAAATTACCATCCCATTACTCAGGTAATTGGTAATGTTAATGAAGGAGTTCGAACAAGAAATAAGGAGCCAGTTGACTATAGAGATATGGTAAGGTATGTGTGTATGTCCACCACATACTCTAAGGTAAAACACTCATGTTTCGTTTCTGCTCTTGAGCCTAAAAATGTGATTGAGGATTTAAAGGATAATTTCTGGATACAAGCTATGCAAGAAGAGCTTGAACAATTTACCCAGAATGAGGTATAGTGTTTTGTTCCACGTCCTTTACATACTAATATAATTGGAACTAAATGGATTTACAAAAACAAATCTGATGAATTGGGTAACATTGTTCGTAATAAAGCCCATCTTGTGGCTCAAGGCTATACACAAGTGGAAGGAATCGACTTTGACGAGACCTTTGCACCTGTGGCTAGAATTGAGTCAATAAGACTTCTTTTAGCTATAGCTTGCCACCTTAAAATCACATTACACCAATTGGATGTTAAAGCGACTTTCTTGAATGGGTACTTAGATAAATAAATTTATGTTGAACAACCTAAAGGGTTTGAAGACCCATTCCACCCAAACCATGTATACTGACTTGATAAAGCCTTATATGGCTTGAAACAAGCTCCATGTGCATGGTATGGGTGTCTAACAAGCTTTTTAATTAAATATGTATTTGTTAGAGGCGAAGCCGATAGGACATTATTTATTCTAAGATAAAATAAAGAACTTGTCATTGCTCAAATCTATGTTGATGACATAGTTATTGGATCCACATCTAAAAATTATTTGCAAAATTTTTTGGAGACTATGACATCAACTTTCGAGATGAGCGTGATAGGTGAACTTAACTATTTCTTAGGATTGCAGGTAAAATAGTCAGATGATGGAATCTTTATCTCTCAGAGCAAGTATGCAAAAATTTTGGTAAAATTGTTTGGATTGGAGAGTGCAAAGAGTTCAAAAATACCTATGGGATCATCCCTTAAGGTGGCCAAAGACCAGGAAGGGGAGGATGTTGACCCAACTCTGTATAGATCCATGATAGGTAGTCTTCTTTATCATACTGCCAGTCGCCCCGATATTATGTTCAGTGTAGATGTGTGTGCTAGATATCAGTCTGCTCCTAAAATTTCTCACCTAAATGCTGTCAAGAATATCATTAAGTATGTGTCCTGGACTAGTGAATTAGGAATCTGGTTCACCAAGGACACGAATACTAATTTGGTTGGTTTTAGTGACTCTGATTGAGCAGGGGATATAGATGATAGAAAGAGTACAAGTGGGGGTTGTTTTTTCTTAGGTAATAATCTTGTGTCATGGTACAGTCGCAAGCAAAACTGTGTCTCTCTCTCGACTGCTAATTCTGAGTATGTAGCAGCCGGGAGCTGTTGTTTACATTTAATATGGTTAAAACATATGCTTGATGACTATGGTCTTGATAGTAATATCTTGACCATGTACTGTGACAACCTAAGTGCAATAAATATTTCCAAAAACCATGTACAACACTCTCGCACTAAGCATATAGATATCCGCCATCATTTTTTGAGAGATTTAGTAGAAAATGACTTAATCCAAATAGAGCATATTGATACCGAACATCAACTTGCTGATATTTTGACCAAAGCCCTGGACCATAAGAGATTTTCAAGTTTGAAAAAATCTCTTGGATTGTGTTTTCTATAAGCTGTTGTCTCAAGGTGTTGTCGTCTGTGTTGCCAACACAGACAATAACACTGTGTATTTTTGTATATTTTAGATAAAAAATAAAATAAAATTTAGTTTAAACCCAATGGGTGGCATTTACTGACCTTTTTGTTCTAGTATGTGTATATACTTAAGTTTAACATTTTGATAAAATTCCCTTTGTGCTTAAAGTGACAAAGTCACTTATGATATTGTTGATATTTAAAAAGGCAAAGGTTGTTAAAATACTCCCAAAGTAACTCGGGGCACGGCGTTCGCTGCGACGATGCTTCCTTGCCAAAACGGGAGTATAATGTATTGGTTTTATACTCAGTATTAGGGACATGGAGCTCACTACTACAGTGTACCCTACTTGAAAGGTATAAAATATAATACATATGACTTTACACTTTAATAAAAAACTCGGGCCACGGAGCTCGCTAATACGATGCTTCCTTGTAAATAAAGTAAGTGTAAAATCTGTTTAAAATTGCCTAAGGATTTGATGAGTTATATATGTTGAAAATATCAAGGGGATTTTATTCAAAAATGTTGTCTTTTGTGTTACACAACATTGCTAGAAACACATTAGTAGATGCTACATTATTTTTTATTTCTTCTTTTTATTTTTGTTAATTAAATTTTGAATTTCCAAAAGTCTATTTTCATATATTTAGAGTTTGTGAAATTTAAAAGGTTTTTAGCAAAAATCTTTAAATTTTCTTTAACTAACTATAATTATGAAATATCTATTATTGTAAAGTTCATTTTCTTTTGAACTTGTTTTTCAGAATTGAAAATCAAAATTTTATGGATATTTCTGAAATTATTTTTAGTTATTATAAATTTAAAAAAAAAATCTTAAAATTTGGCCGGATAACAGTGGAGTGAGTTTGTTGAGATAAGGGTTTTTATTGTGTTTGAATGTGTCAAATCAACCCATATTATTACTCTTACCTATCCTTTATTTACTTCCTTTCTAAAACCCTCACCTTCTCTCTCTCCTCGTTGTTCTCTCTCTAAACCCCCTCTGTTTCATCATCTTCTTCCTATCAATTTCCATGGCTAGCCCATCGAAATCTCCTCAAATCTCCTCTCCCATGGACATTTCTCCTCTTGCTCCCTCGAGTGTTACTTCAAATGTCGCCGTTCCAATGGAGACATCACCCACGACAGCACTCTCTGCAACACCAAACGCATCCCCAAGTTTGGAAATTATAGTGTACAATCCTCTTCCAACTCCCTCTCCAATAAGCCTTCCTGAAGCTTCACCGTCGATTGAGTAAGTTTTGCACCTTCCAAGAAAACCAAGAAAAGGAAGGTTCTTGATGATTCTTCGAAAATTAGGGCTGGAGGCTGTCGTCAGTCGGAGAGGATTAAAACCTTGGCAGGCGACTAGAAATTGATCCCTATGATCGAAGTCCTTATTTAGAAGCCTACCAAGAAGTCGCTAAGGGGTGGTCAGGCGGTAAACAAACAGAATAAGCTTTGGTTACGAAGGTTACCGGGGTCTAGGTTTATGGATGGTGTTTTCATTCAAAGTGAGAGTGAGACGGATAAATCCAACACTGCTGATGATCCAGTTGAGGTTGAAGATGATTCAAGCTCATCTCATGATTTATCATCCGAGGAAGGTTCGGACCCCAATTTCAAAGCAACAAAGGAGACCTCTTCCTCAACTGATGATGATAATGAAGCATGGTTGGAAGATAAAGTGACTCTTGCTCAAGCTCGGTTCAGAGTGGTGAAGAGGAAGAAAACTTAGATAGGTGTCGCCCCCAGTATTGCCAATCCAATGGCAACACCTGAGACAACATCTGCAGCCAAGACTAAACCACATTCAAGCTCTCCTTCTTACTCTCCTATGTCTTGGCCTGAGGTAACCCCAACTCCCTCTCAAGAGTCTAAATCTGATTTTGAATCTTTTGGATACTATGAACTACCATTTCTCTCCGAGGAGTTTTATTGTGAATCTAACTTGGACAAATGGGTCCAAGACCCGGAGAAGAGAAATTTAAATGAGAGAAACATGAATGAGGTTCAGTTCAAAAGTCAAGGAGTTTATCAATTTCTTGAGGATAGAAACTTTTTGCCAATAGTTACCAAAGTGTTTGTGTATGTCGAAAGCATTGTTAGGAATTTCTATGCTCATCTTAGGGAAGACATTGAAGATAGGAGCACTCCACACTATGGAAAAATATTGTGAGAGGAAAGATTTATGATTTTAATCCCTCCATTATCAATAGAGCCTTCGGTCTCCCGAGTGTTGAAGATGAGAGTTTGAATATAGAACCCAATGGCCTAGCAATTTTTCTGACTGGTGGAAGAGTGTCTGTTTGGAGTGACCACTTTAAGGCAACCCTTCTTTCTTCCCTATTTAGTGTTCTCCATAAGATTTTCATTACCAATTGGCTCCCTACGGCCAATGAGAACACGGTTACCTTTGGGCAAGCCACATTGTTATACAAATTGGGTAAGAAGCAAAGGATAAATTTTGGGAGATTGGTGTTTGCCCACCTTGCTACATGGGCTAAGAAGAAGAAAACCTCATTCTATTTTTTCCCTCTCTTATTTATAATGTCCTCATTTTTCAAAATTTGAAACCTTGGAATGCGGACAATATCTCTGAAAAGCATGTATTCTATAAGATAAGCAAACATTTCACTGAAGGTAATAGGCACAGAGATTTGCCTTGGGTTTTAGTTTCTTCATCAGCTCCTTCTGCTGCCCCTGCTTCAAATGTCGCCCCAAGTGTTGCCCCTGCGGTTGGCAACACTCAAGGCATGCAAGTGGAACATATCGATTCAGTAATGCAGGGATGGCTTGAGATGCGCTTAGGCATGGTAAAAATGGTGGATTTGATTTCTTCCAAAATAGGGGGAGATCAATCATAAAGGCATGATGTAGATGGAGCTAGACCTAGTGGTACAAATGCAGAAGAGGGAGAAGATGCTGGTGATAAAAGTGCAGAAGGGTGATATGTGGTTTGATAGTTTGAAAGGTTGAATTGTGGTTGTTTTCAAAACAATTTTAATCTGCTTTTGTTGGTTGCATTAAAGAATTTTATTTTTGTTTTTTTTTTAATTATATTTTGGTTGGAGGTTTTGTTTAAACAACTTGAAACTTGGGTGGTTGTTATGTTTATTAATAATTTCATTGCTTAGTTTTGTTCTTTCATGTTCAAAGGGGAGTGTGTATATGATGGGGGAGATTTATTGATATGACTAACTGTTTATGCAGGTACATCACATTGTATTTTGTGAAGAAATCCGTAACTATGGGGGAGATTGTAAATGTTAGAACATGTGTTGCCATGTGTGTTGTTCCCTGTGTTGCCATACCAGTGTTGCCATTGGTGTTGCCACATGTGCTGCCAAATCTCAACACCAGAATAGTTACTGTATTTTTCATAAATAACAACCTGTAAATTAATGATTTTATATCAGTTGTTAGTCTGCTATGTTTGAGATTGAACAGGTCAATAGAAGATGCCTAGGCGTGATTTACGAAGTTGAAGAATGTTACACATAAACACATTGTTTATGTGTAAAAGTGTTGATAAAGTAAATGGGTTATTGGTAGCTATTCAGGGGGAGCTAAGGATAGAGTACAAGGTTGCTACAACATTGGCGTACAAGGGAAAGAAGCAAAGAAGACTTGGTCTTCTACAAAAGAGACGAATGGAGCTAAAATCAAGGGAACAAACTCAAGGCTGTTTAGTTGGTCATTTGGAGTAGGCTCCAAGTTTTGGAGTCCTATAAATAGTGCATTCGATCAACATTAGTGATCATCCAATTCAGAAAACAAAAATCTGCACAAGAAAGAATTCTTCTCTTCAGTGTCGCCATTCAAGTGTTGGCAACACTCTGTCCAACACCCGAGAGTTTTCACATATATCTTTGTATTATGTGAGGTTTTGATTGTTAGATTGTTAGTGAATATACAGAGAGAGTTCTATATTTGTTGTTCCCCATGTTAATGATTATAAATCATTAAGGGAACTTTCGACCTTGTATTTAAAGCATTTTATAAAGAATGGTCTTGCCCTCCTGGCACCCATCAAGTTATATATTTATATAACTTGATAAAATTATATTTCTTGTGTATCTTTATTAATTCTTCCGCTGCTATTAGAATTATTTCCATTATTCGGTTTTTTGAATTGGTGTGTGTGTGTTTAGTGTTGCCGACACTAAGAACAACACTTGTGAGTTTCATCTCACTTTTGCTAAGCCATAGATAATTTCAGACCAGAATTTCTTCGTAGAGATTCTTCAACCTATCTATGAGCTCATCCTTGTTTAGCTCATCCTCATGAGAGTTTCCTGTATCAAGGTCAGTTGAACCCATGAAGCAAATAGCATTAGAAAAACTGAAGTGGTTATACCTGCTGAGTGTGATCTCAGGTGTTACCAGAGGTTCAGTAACACTTGTGGTAGCACTTCCAGTATCCATGTCACATATAGTGACCAACATTGCTATCACATCTGGTTCTTCATCTTGGGTTGTTCCCTCATCTTCATTATCACTCAGGGACACCCACAATTTCTTTCCCATCTTCCTTAAAGTATTTGCACACTCGTTTGCATAGTGTCCCCATCCAGAACAGGCATGACATTGAATTGAATCAATGTACTTAGGATCAGACCTAGACTGATCAAAAGATGCCCTTCTTATTGGATTGGACTTTTGGGAAGATGGAAATGACCTTTTTGGCATTGAATCATACACTTTGGTTTGTTGCTCCTTTGCTTTTACCTGCACATTCTTTTTGTTAAAATTTCTAACCATAGAGTTATATTTCTTAGCAAGTAAAGCAACACTAGCATTTTCATCCAATTCTTCAAAAATCTCTTCGTCCTCATTTTGTTGAAAATCTGAGGAATGAATTTTCAAAGCTACATTCTTGCCCTTAGTGGCTTCACTTTGTTCAGCAAGATTTAGCTCAAATATTTTTAAAATACTCATTAAAGTATTGAAATCCATAGTAGAAAGATTGTGAGCCTCTTCAATAGATGAAATTTTCATATTGAAATGCTCAGGAAGGGTTCTAATAGCTTTTGAAACCAGTTGTTTATTTGTGAAAGGTTCATCTAAAACATGACATTCATTTGCAAGATCAAACAACTTTTCAAAATAAGATGAAATATTCTCATCTTCACCCATCCTTAATCTTTCAAACATTCTAGTAAGCCTTCTAAGCTTAGTTTCACGCACACTACCATCACCTTCACAAAACCTTTACAAAATATCCCATGCTTCCTTAGCTGTGGGAGTGTTTTGAATAAGTTTAAAAATATGAATGTCAACCCACTCATAAATGGCATTAAGTACCTTTTCATTGAAACTAGCTAGACTATTCTCTTCGTTAGTCCACTCGGATTCAGGCTTGACTTGAACATCACCATCCTCATCCGAGAGTAATATAGAAAGAGAATACCCATTGACAACAGATCAACATACCCTAAGATCAATTGATTTGATATGAGAGCGAAGGCGGATCTTCCAATAAGCATAATTCAATCCATTGAGAACAGGAAGTCTCTTTTGATTAGGATTAGCCGGATCATAAGCCATGACAATTGGATCAAGCACTTAGTACGTCAAGTGACCTACTCTGATACCAATTGAAATTATCTATGTCCAGTTAGAAAGTATTATCAAAAAGGTTGATAGCACAACTGATAACACTTCTAGTAACACACACAACATAGTATCAAAACAGTTTGTAAAACAAAGCAATAGTTTGTAAAACAAAATATTTTGCAGCAGAAGTAAAGTATAAACACAAGAAATAATTTTTCTCAAGTTATATAAATATATAACTTGAGGATGCCCTTAGGCAAAGACTTTATATTCAATATATGAGATGATTACAAGGCCGAAGTTGTTCCCTATCTATATATCAATGTAAGAACTAGGAACTAAGATCAATCATGAAGTTCTATCCTCCACGATATAATCAAGTCCCAAGACATTGAGGGAGGAATAATTTGTGGACGGAAGAACACAAAGAGCCGAGTAATTGATCTCTTACTTGTGCAAGTGTGTGTGTGATGCTCAATATGTTGCTCTTGTCTACACCCTTCCTATTTATAGCCTTCAAATTCTTGGAGGCTACTCATGTTAACAGCCTTGGATTTGGATCGGATGGAGTGGAGAAGTGGTTGAGCTTGTTGAGCTAAAGACTTGGTCAATTTCCTTGTTTGTAGCAACCGCCTTTGCTTAGTTCCCAAGTCCTAGCATTAGCTCTTTGTACCCATGAGCTCTCCTAAGTTGTAATCTCTTGTTTGTCTTCAATCTCAGTTGTTGAACAAGTCTCCCACATGATTCCTTGGTTTAATTACAAGTTACACATAAATATCCATTTATGCTTAACTCTCCATAAATCACGATCTTCCACCTTTGTAGCTTAATCTTCTCTTGGCTGTTATCTGTACATTATACTAACAACAAATATACATTTTGCAACTATAGATTATACATAAACATAATATAACCTATGAAAGAAATGTCACAACTAAAATAGTCAGACGTGTTACCTAAAAAGTGTTATCACTACTTCTGATAGCACCTACGTCTGGTAACACTTGAGAGTGTTAGGCAACACTTGTGGTAACACCATCAATCTGCACTTACAATATGTATTACTATGTCTGATTTATTCCATTAGTACTTTTTAAATATTGTGTCATTGTTGCTTATCCATTTATTACATTTACAGCCTATAAAAATAGTGTTCTCGGTGAACTCATAATATTATTAACTATTGTAGTGTTCTCGGTAAACTCATAATTCGTATTGGATGGATAAAGCGTGGGTGAATCTGCCGAGGTTTTCACTCTAAGCTCAAATAGTTGTTTGGTAATTGCATGCTATTTTATGCTAGCTATGTAATATGTTTAATTTTGTTTGTAGGCCAATTGCGGATTGTAGGGAAGGAGTAAGAAATTTTGTAGCCGTAAGTTTGGAAAGGCTAGGAAATCCCTCTAAAATTCGATGTCCTTGTACTCGATGCAGAAATATGGATTACCGAACTAGTGATGATGTAGTCTCACACTTGGTTATGTTTGGGATGGATAAGACATACAATGTTTGGATTTTTCACGGGGAAGAACGTCCCAGTACTTCCTCCAAAATGACATGTGATCTCGATGATACATACAGGATGTTTGTTGATGCCCATGTAAACGAGGAAGAGATTCCAAATTATATTGAAGCAAGGGGAGATGGGGGGGTTTTCAAAATTATTAGAAGATGGAGAAACTCCCTTGTATACAGGTTGCAGTGACTATACAAAGTTGACAGCGTTGGTTGTGCTTTTCAAACATAAAGCTGATAACGGTATTTCTAACAAAGCATTTACTGAGCTTCTCAAAATCTTAGGTGACATGTTGCCACAAAATAATGTACTTCCTAGTTCCACATATGCTGCAAAAAAAATACTTAAGATGTTTGACTTAGGTTACAAAGAAATACATCATGTGTTAACGATTGTTGTCTATTTAGAAAAGACCTAACAGATCTAGACAATTTCCCAAGGTGTGGGAAATCTAGGTGGAAAATGGTAGGAAAATGAGATGAGCATAAAATTAAAAAGGGGATACCAGCCAAGGTGTTGAGATACTTTCCGATAATTCCCAGATTTAGAAGGATGTATAGATCATCGGATAATTGTGAACAATTATTGTGGCGTAACAGTCGTCATAGTAAGGATAACAAAATGCGACATCCTGTTGACTCGCCTCAGTGGCATTCTATTGATAGTAAATGGCCTTGTTTTTCGTCTAATCATCGGAATTTAAGACTTGGACTTGCTATAGATGGATTTAATCCTTACCGTAATCTAAGTTCAACACATAGTTGTTGGCTCGTGATTCTTGTTAATTACAACCTCCCCCATGGCTATACATGAAAATAGAAAATATGATGCTAAATTTGCTAATCCTTGGTCCAAGACAACCAGGAAATTATATTAATGTATATTTAAGGCCATTGATTGAAGATTTGAAAGAATTGTGGATAAGTGGGGCTAAGGTGTAGGATGCATATACGAAAAGCATGTTCAATTTGAGGGTCTTTCTCATGTGGACGATTAATGATTTTCCAGCTTATGGAAATCTAGTTGGGTGCACGACTAAGGGTAAGATGGTATGTCCTATTTGTGGTGTTGATACTAGTTCAATATGGCTACCTCACAGTAGCAAATGTGTGTATATGGGTCATCGACGATTTCTTGTATCCAATCATCCTTAACGAAAGAAAAAGAGTTGGTTTGATGGAACACATGAGAAGAGGGGGAAGCCTCCTATATTGTCTGGTTCTGAAATTTTAGGAGTTGTTAGTGGGATTGAAAATGATTTTGGAAAATATGATGAAATGAGCAATGAAGAAGAACCAACACAAGGAAGGTCAAAAAGGTAAGAGAAACAAGAAAAGGAAGAGGAAGAATAAAAAGAAGAAATTTAAGGTCCTTATTTGAAAGAAAAAATAAAAAAAAAATTAGTTGTCCTACTACGAGATATACATTTTTTTGTACTTTGTTGTTAATTAAAGATAATGATACAGTTAATAGTTAATAGTTGATAACTAATAAAATGTCTTCTTTTCAGCATTTACTGGTTTGCCACTGTTTGGATTTAATGCACATTGAAAAAAATTGTGGTGAGAGTTTAATTTGCACTTTGCTTGATATAAAAGGAAGATCGAAAGATGGCCAAAATGCTCGCAAATACTTGGAAAGTATGGGAATTCGGTCAGACATACATCCAAGGCTTGGCGAGAATGATAAGATACTCCTTCTACCAGGCCAACATACTTTAACTAGTTCTGAGATGGAGACATTTTATTGGCAACTAAGAAATTTGAAAGTTTCCGATGGGTATAGCTCAAATATTGCGAACTGCTTTGCACAAAATGACAAGATACTTGAACTCAAGTCCCATGATTATCATCTATTGATGCAACAGTTATTATCGGTCGCATTGAGAGGAATTTTACCAAAAGGGCCAAGAAATACATTACTTCATTTTTTGCTCTTTTTTCTATGATATAAGTCAAAGAGTGTGAAATTGTCTATGGCCAGTTTGCAAGTGTTATCAAAAAGGTTGATAGCACAACTGATAACACTTACGGTAACACACAATAGAGTATAAAAATAGTATGTAAAACAAAGCAATCAGTTTGTAAAACACAACAGTTTTGCAGCGGAATATAAAAATAAACACAAGAAATAATTTTTCTCAAGTTATATAAATATATAACTTGAGGATGCCTAAATGGCGAAGACTTTATATTTACTATATGAGATGATTACAAACCCGAAGTTGTTCCTATCTATATATCAATGTAAGAACTAGGAACTAAGATCAATCACGAAGTTCTATCCTTGCCACGACACAATCAAGTCCCAAGACGTTGAAGGTGGAAATAATTTGTGGGAGGAAGAACACAAAGAGTCGAGTATTAATTGATCTTTTCTTGTGCAAGTGTGTGTGTGATGCTTGACATATTGTGCTTGTCTACACCCTTGCTATTTATAGCCCTCAAATACTTGGAGGCTACTCATGATAAAAACCTTGAACTGGATCGGATGGAGTGTTGGGCTTGTTGAGCTAAAGACTTGGTCAATTCCCTTGAATGTAGAAACCGTCTTGCTTAGTGCCCAAGTTCTTAGCATTAACTCCTTGTACCCACGAGCACTCCTGTGTTGTACTCTCTTGTTTGTTCATCAGAATCTCCCGTGTCCTTCTTCAGCTGTTACGAGCTATGCATAAATCTCCATTTATGCATAATTCTCTTCTTGACTCGTTCCACTACTTTTGTAGCTCTAACTTCTCATGGTTATTTACCTGTACATTGTACTAACCACACATATATTTTGCAAGTATAGATTGTACAAATATTCAATATAACCTATGTAAGAAATGTCCAACTAATAAAGTCAGATGTGCTGGGTAACACCTGAAAAGTACTATCACTACTTGTATTAACACGTACGTCTGATAACACTAGAGGGTGTTGGCAGCACTTGTGGTAACACCATCAAGCTGCACTTACAAACTCCCCCATAGCTGTACATTTCTTGCATTTCTTTACAAACACCAAGGTGTTCGTACCTGCAACAATTTGTTAGCAAAATAACTATTCCAAACACATGTCAACCCATAATAAGGAAGGTAACTACAAAAGATCAAACTTTAAAACGTAACCATACAAACCAAAATTTGAACAAAATCAAATTTTAACAACTAGTTTTTTTAAAAAATTTAATCTAAGCTACCAAACATATTCCCAAGTTTAAACAAACCATAAAAACAATCCAAAGTATTTGTCAAAGTTATCAACCGCATACAAAATTTAAAACACAAATTAAATTATTTTTGATGCCACCATAAAAAAGATTGTTTCAAGAACACACCATCCACCAAAAAATGATTCCACCTACAATACCACATTAGTCTTCCTCTGTTTCTTCCCCTTCTTCCTCAGCTTGGATTTCTTGAGTATGACCAGCCACATCACCTTGGGCAGCACTTGCAGCAGCACCATCAGCTCCCCCTGTTTGTGAAGAAATTTGAGAAATAAATTCTAGAATATCTGTCTGAACCTGAAGCCAGCCATTAATATTGCTTTCAACAACAGGCATGAGCTTGTGAAGGAAGTGAAGTACCATACTTTTTTTTATCATTGCAGAAGTGTTGACAGAAGTGTTGATAGCACTTCCAGGCACACTTTCATCTACTGGGTTTGGAGTAGATCTAACAGGAGTAGAACTAGACCCACTGGCTATTTGAGCCTGAACCCAAGGCAAATCACATACCCTATTTCCCTTTTTCAGTTGATGAACAACAATATAATAAGCAGGCCTAGAGAAAAATACATTCGAGGCTTCAATGGGAAGGGATTGGAATTTTAGGACATTGAATATGAGGGAAGGATAAGGAAAGTAGGCAGTGTTAGTGTTATGCCCTAGGCCTATGATTGATAGACTTATGTGTTGACATCATTTATTATTATATGAGATGTTTATCATTTGATTATTATATATGTTTTGTATATTTGTTTATAATAATATCCGTCCATAATTATTAAGAGAATAATTAGTATAATTGTCAATGGATAATCATACGATGATTATATGCATAGAGATGCACATTGAAATTATGGGTACTTGTTAGAGAACAAGTGACTGGACTTGACCCGCGTGAGATTTATGTCATGGTCAAATGTCATAATGAAATCTCATAAGGTTACTTCATTTAGTCCCTAGACCTGATATTATCATGACTTTACATATGATGAAAGTCATGTTTGATTTTAGTCAAACGATATCTTAACACGATATTCATAAAGGCTAATTTTGGCATGATCGGATTAATGGTGGGAAGGATGATAAGTCAAGATGGAATTTGTCCCTCGATAGAGAGATGTTTTGCTTGAGCCCCTCGATGAGTGATAATGATGAAAGTGTATGGCTGTACCCCAATATGATTGGAATTATCATTATACTCAAGAATCGAGAAAGCATTGAACAAAGACAAATTGACAAGGACCATGACTTGTGTTCAATATAACATAGTGAGACAAAGGGAGAAATGGAAGTGTACCGTTGGAAACGTGAACTCTTACGTTACATTATTTGGGTAAACATAATGGCTTGCTAGAGTCCGCTTATGTCTTATGAGGGTCGATATGATCGAACTCATTGCCAACATAATGTAATCCTATTGGGTCACACACAACTAGAATGAATTGATTAAATCATTGGAAGAATGATTGAGAAACTCCTCACTGGCCTTGTTAGGCCGTGCGACACAACAGGCCATGTACTGTGTGTGGTCGTGCGACACAACAAGCCACTGAGGCGGTTTGACAGAATCCTTTCCTAATTTGATTAGGATTCATATTCTATACTAATGTAGTATAAATATGAATGTCTGTCAACCCTAAACAGCTAGCCGAAATTCTCAAAAGAAATTCACAAACATATTCTCAATATTATTCCAAGGTTTATAGGATCTAGCAATCTTCAAGAAATTGTTCTTGGATTCATTCAAAGGTGTGGATACCGAAAGAGGGTCTTTGCTCGTTCATCGATCAAGGCCTAGAGTTCAAGCAAGTTGAAGAACGAAGTTTGTGATTCGAAATCACATAATCAAATCGTTCGATAGCTCAAGAATGGAAAGCGTTCAAGGTTGGTTACATCTATCTCATAGTTTTTCAAGTTAATTGTATAGAACGGATCCTAGAGCTTCTTGGTTTTTATGTTTTTAATGCTTAATTCCGCTGCGCATGGACCCGTAAAACCCAACAGTGGTATCAGAGCTCCGTTCGTATAATTAAGTTTGAATTAACATGATAGAAAAGTAATATAAAATCATTTATATGTTCTTTTGCATGTTTTGTATGCGATAGATTAATTGTTTTTGAAACAATATGCCTAATTCGTGTTCAAATGATATTGAATTAAATCTGTTGAAAGTCGTTTGCATGATTTAATTGCTCTGTGATTTAGAATTGATTGAATTCTAGAAATCTGGAAAACAGTCATCCTGTGTCACGCGACAGAACTAGCTTCTGTCATGCGACAGAACTTGCTTCTGTCATGCGACACTTTTAGCCCAATCTGGGCAGTATCAGTTTGATGAACAATCTGGTTAATCTATGAATGTGTTTACAATCTGATATGTCTATGTGCTAATCTGGATTCTATAAAATTGAGTTTATAGGGCTATGCTAGATTAATTCATTGTTTATGCATGCTTAATTGATTAAAATATGATTTTATTAATTATTGCGATGCATGATTTACTTGTTCTTACGTGCTAAGAAATTTTATGTTTAGTTGAAACATTGCATTGTAGTTTCCTAATATGTTTAGATTTAGACATTAAAATTTTGGTTTTATGATTGTTTATGGTAACAAGTCATAATTACACGAAATTTAAAAGGAAACTGATTGTTTATAAAAGGTAGTGATTATGTTGCCAAATCAGAGCTGATTTCTGATTGTGCATGTCTAGGAGAGTTCTGTCTAAGGAAGAGTTGGTACTTAAGTAGTCCTTGTGGCTCACCTATCTTCTTGGGAACTTACCTGGTGCACGATTATGACTATCTTTACTGATATGCTTATAATCTACCTTAAAGAACCTTCATTTAACTTTTAAGTTCTTTATGCCAATTCATGATTAAAACACTTGAGACCATTCAGATAGTTTTGGGTGGGCTTGCCATAGCAAGATGCTTTGATTCTATTCGAATGCGAGCAAGATGAGGAAATGGTGGTTCCTATACGTTTAAAGTGAATGAACTTAATTGGGTTATCAAAATGATTTTGGACCCAAGGCATAAGATGAGATTAAAATATGCCTAGACATATGATGTCTTGAATGAATCTCATAAAAGATCTAAGAGTCATATATGTGATATGATTGATGTTTTCTACCTAATTAATTTAATTTTGAACGGTTTGCCATAGAAAACTTGAAATTGAATTAAAGTTGGATCTTAGCCCATTAAATGTATATTATGCTTATTTGCATTTGAAGGTGTATAATTTAGTGGGAGCATTTTATATAAATGTGTTATACTTTTCATATGATATGTTTACTTATATGTGTTCATATTTTATGTATATCTTTTTGTAGAATAAATGGTATCAAACAATAATCACTTTTCACTGCGATCTGTCCTTGAGAAGGAAAAGTTGGAAGAGAATGGTACAAACTATATGGATTGGATCCGTAGTTTGAGAATTGTTCTCAAGCAAGAAGAAAAATTGTACGTTCTCGAGGAACCTATTCCACCTGAACCTGCTGCCAATGCTACAAGGGCAGTGAGGGATCAATATCTGAAGCACAAGCGTGACTCTACAGATGTTGGTTGCCTCATGCTCTCCGCCATGTGCAAGAACCTTCAGAAGGATCTTGAGCACTTGGGGATAGTTGATCTAAAGAATCGACTGATGGAAATGTTCCAAGTTCAAGCTAGGCAAGAAAGGTACAACACAGTTAAGATCTTGACCTCATGCAAGATGAGTGAAGGACAAGCTGTTGGTCCCCATGCTCTTAAGTTGAAGGGCCACATTGAGCATCTTGATAGGCTTGGTTTTCCAATTAGCCAAGAGTTGGCTACCGACATAATATTGAATTCATTACCCAAAAGTTTTAGTCATTTCATAATGCACTATAACATGGGTGGAATGAATAAAAGCCTTTCCGATTTAGTTCAAATGTTGAACACTGCGGAAACCAATATTGTCGAGAAGAAAACCGATCAAGTGTTGATGGTTAACAAGGGGAAAGGTTTCAAGGGTAAAGGAAAAGCAAAAGTTGCTAATCCTAAGGCAAATGTTGCTAAACCCAAAGAGGCTTCCAAGCCTAAAGAGGCTAAGCCCAAGTCCCAAGAGGACGCAGTCTGCTTCCATTGCAATGAGATTGGACATTGGAGGAGAAACTGCGCAAAATACAAGGAAGCACTGAAGAAGAGCAAAGGAGTTGCTTCGACTTCAGGTATCTTTGTTATAGATATATTCCTATCTACTTCTAGTTCTTGGGTATTGGATACCGGATGTGGAACTCACATTTGTTTAAATGTGCAGGGTCTAAAGAACAGAAGGATGCTTAAGGAAGGTAAAGTGGACCTACGTGTGGGGAATGGAGCAAGAGTTGCTGCATTAGCCGTAGGAACTTGTGAAGTTACTTTACCTAGTGGATTAATACTTGTTTTGAACAATTGTTATTACGTTCCAGCCTTAAGTAGGAATATTATTTCGATTTCATGTTTGGATAATGAAGGTTTTAATTTTCTTATATGTGATAAGAAATTTTCCATTTACAAGAGTGATATGCATTATTGTACTGCTGTTTCATTCAATGGCCTTTATATTCTTGATGTTGAAAATCGTGATAATGACGTCTATAACATTAACAAGAGATCTAAACCCAATGATGTAAACCACACTTACTTATTGCATTGTCGTCTTGGCCATATAAACGAGAAACGTATTTCTAAACTCCACAAAGATGGATTTTTAGACTCACATGATTATGAATCTTATGAGACATGCGAATCTTGTTTACTTGGCAAGATGACCAAGGACCCATTTACCAAAACCGGTGAAAGGGCGGGCGACTTATTAGGACTCATACATACCGATGTATGTGGGCCTATGAGTAGCGATGCTAGGGGAGGATTTCGATACTTCATAACATTCACTGATGATTATAGTAGATTTGGATATGTTTATCTAATGAAACATAAAAGTGAATCGTTTGAGATATTTCGAATATTTCAAAATGAGGTGCAAAATCAACTTGGCAAAACTATTAAGGTACTTTGATCCGATCGAGGTGGTGAATATTTGAGCCAAGAATTTGACAGTCATCTTAAGAGTTGTGGAATCGTTTTAGAACTCTCTCCACCCGAAACACCACAATGGAATGGTTTGTCTGAAAGGAGGAATAGAACTTTGTTGGACATGGTTCATTTTATGATGAGTCAAGTTGAGCTTTCTTTATCCTTTTGGGGACATGCACTAGAAACTGCTGCTTTCACTATAAACAGAGTTCCTACCAAATCGGTTCAAAAGACCCCATATGAGATGTGGCATGGAAGAAAACCTAGTTTGTCTTTCATGAAGATTTGGGGTTGCGATGCATATGTCAAGAAGTTAACTTCTGACAAGATAGCACCTAAGTCTGATAAATGTGTTTTCGTGGGTTATCCTAAGGAAACCAAAGGATACTATTTCTACAACCGAAATGAGAACAAAGTGTTTGTTGCTCGAAATGGAACTTTCTTAGAAAAGGAGTTTCTTCGCAAAGGAACCAGTGGGAGTAAAATAGATCTCGAAGAAATTCGAGAACCCGAAAACAACATTGAACCAATGGTAGAGACTGAACCAAGTTCACAAAGAGTTGTGGAACCAGTTCAAGATGCACAAGTTCTTCGCCGAAGTAGTAGGTCACGATCTGAACCCGAGAGATATGGATTTCTCATTACGGAAAGTGATGAAGTGGAGTTAATCGAAAATGATGAACCTACTTGCTATCAAGAGGCGATATCCGCTCCTGATTCGGAAAAATGGCAAGAGGCCATGAAGTCCGAATTACAATCCATGGCTGATAATCAAGTTTGGAACTTGATTGATCCTCCCGAAGGTATAAAAACCATAGGATGTAAATGGGTCTTCAAGAAGAAGACCGACATGGATGGGAATGTGCACACCTACAAGGCTAGGCTTGTAGCTAAGGGATATAGGAAAATTCATGGCATAGACTATGATGAAACCTTTTCGCCTGTAGCTATGCTTAAGTCTATTAGAATTTTAATTGCCATAGCCGCATATTATGACTATGAAATATGGCAAATGGATGTCAAAACAGCTTTCCTAAATGGGAAGTTACTTGAGGATGTATACATGATACAACCTGAAGGTTTTGTTAATCCAGAAAATTCTAACAAGGTGTGTAAGTTGCAGAAATCAATTTGTGGATTAAAGCAAGCTTCTAGGAGTTGGAATCTACGTTTTGATAAAGCAATCAAAGAGTTTGGCTTTATCAAGAACGAAGATGAACCTTGTGTATACAAGAAAATTAGTGGGAGCGTAGCACTATTCTTAGTGTTGTATGTCGACGATATCTTACTCATTGGAAATGACATTCCTGCACTACAGACTGTCAAGTCTTGGTTGGGAAAGTGATTTTCGATGAAAGATATGGGCGAAGCTGCATATATCCTTGGTATCAAGATCTATAGAGATAGATCCAAGAGGATGATTGGTTTAAGTCAAAGTACTTACATTGACAACGTTCTTAGAAGATTCCAAATGGAAAATTCTAAAAGGGGAAACTTGCCAATGTTACATGGTATATCTCTTAGCAAGAATCAAAGTCCTAAGACTAATGATGAGCGAAAGAGAATGAATGGTATTCCATATGCTTCGGCAATTGGGTCTATCATGTATGCTATGTTATGTACTAGACCCGATGTCTCGTGTGCTTTAAGCATGACGAGTAGGTACCAATCGGATTCCGATGAACCACATTGGATAGCAGTCAAGAATATCCTTAAGTACTTACAAAGAACTAAGGATGTATTCTTGGTCTTTGGAGGAATGGAAGAAGATCTTGTAGTGAAAGGCTACACAGATGCTAGCTTCCAAACCGACAAGGATGATTTCAGATCGTAGTCTGGATTTTTGTTTACGCTTAATGGAGGCATTGTGAGTTGGAAAAATTCCAAGCAAAGTACCGTCGCTGATTCTACAACCGAAGTTGAGTACATAGCGGCATCCGATGCAGCTAAGGAAGCAGTTTGGATCAAAAAGTTCATTAGTGATTTGGAAGTCGTTCCAAGCATTAGAGACCCTATTGAACTTTATTGTGACAACAATGGTGCCATTGCACAAGCAAAGGAACCAAGGTCACACCAGAGATCCAAACATATACTTTGACGTTTCCACATTATCCGAGAGATATGTGAAAGGGAAGACGTAAAGATATGCAGAGTAGACATTGATGACAACGTGGCGGACCCATTAACTAAGGCTCTCCCACAAGCTAAGCATGATGGTCATGTTAGGTCCATGGGTATTCGATACATGGTAGAATGGGCCTAGTGCAAGTGGGAGACTGTTAGTGTTATGCCCTAGGCCTATGATTGATAGACTTATGTATTGACATTATTTATTATTATATGAGATGTTTATCATTTGATTATTATATATGTTTTGTATATTTTTTTATAATAATCTCTGTCCCTAATTATTAAGAGAATAATTAGTATAATTGTCAATGGATAATCATACGATGATTATATGCATAGAGATGCACATTGAAATTATGGGTACTTGTTAGAGAATAAGTGACTGGACTTGACCCGCGTGAGATTTATGTCATGGTCAAATGTCATAATTAAATCTCATAAGGTTACTTCATTTAGTCCCTAGACCTGAGATTATCATGACCTTATATATGATGAAAGTCATGTTTGATTTTAGTCAAACGATATCTTACACGATATTCATAAAGGCTAATTTTGGCATGATCGGATTCATGGTGGGAAGGATGGTAAGTCAAGATGGAATTTGTCCCTCGATAGAGAGATGTTTTGCTTGGGCCCCTCGATGAGTGATAATGATGAAAGTGTATGGTCGTACCCCAATATGATTGGAATTATCATTATACTCAAGAATCGAGAAAGCATTGAACAAAGACAAGTTGACAAGGACCATGACTTGTGTTCAATATAAAATCGTGAGACAAAGGGAGAAATGGAAGTGTACCGTTGGAAACGTGAACTCTTACGTTACATTATTTGGGTAGACATAATGGCTTGCTAGAGTCCGCTTATGTCTTATGAGGGTCGATATGATCGAACTCATTGCCAACATAATGCAATCCTATTGGGTCATACACAACTAGAATGAATTGATTAAATCATTGGAAGAATGATTGAGAAACTCCTCACTGGCCTTGTTAGGCCGTGCGACACAACAGGCCATGTACTGTGTGTGGTCGTGCGACACAACAAGCCACTGAGGCGGTTTGACAGAATCCTTTCCTAATTTGATTGGGATTCATATTCTATACTAATGTAGTATAAATATGAACGTCTGTCAACCCTAAACAGCTAGCCGAAATTCTCAAAAGAAATTCACAAACATATTCTCAATATTATTCCAAGGTTTATAGGATCTAGCAATCTTCAAGAAATTGTTCTTGGATTCATTCAAAGGTCTGGATACCGAAAGAGGGTCTTCGCTCGTTCATCGATCAAGGCCTAGAGTTCAAGCAAGTTGAAGAACGAAGTTTGTGATTCGAAATCACATAATTAAATCGTTCGATAGCTCAAGAACGGAAAGCATTCAAGGTTTGTTACATCTATCTCATAGTTTTTCAAGTTAATTGTATAGAACGGATCCTAGGGCTTCTTGGGTTTTATGTTTTTAATGCTTAATTCCGCTGCGCATGGACCCATAAAACCCAACAGGCAGGGTCCTTTTTCTTCGGCCAGGAAGCAAGATGTTTGAAAACAAATCTCCCAAAATTGATTCTTTGCCTTTTCCCTAGTTTATACAACACCCTAGCTTGCTCCATCGTAAGATATTCTTCATTCTTGGTTGGGAGCCATTTAAAAATGCACAACTTGTGCAACACGGAATAGAGTGAAGTAAGTCTAGAGGCAGGAAACTTAATCTTGGGTCGACTGGTGTTGAGGTCGAAACCTAACGGTTTATTTAAATTCCGCAAGCGCACGGGCTATTGCAATATAGCGGGTGCAAGTACGGGTCGATCCCACAGAGACGGGATTTACTTTGAAATTATTTTTGTCTTTATTATAATTATAGAAGAGATTGGGGGAGATAAAGATTGGTTTTGGAAATAGAAAGAAACATATACAGAAAATACTTTAAATAAAACTTTATAAAATGAAGCATTCTCGAGATTGGAAATCATACACATAATTTGTTCATCAAATAGTCATTGTCTTAGAAAATAAAGGTTTTCATAAAAATTAAGGATGGTATGTTAAGCCTACACTACTTCGGGTTAAGACAGTAGCGTTTGTATTCTTCACTAATTATGTCCTAACTGTTTGAGATTTCCGTTTATGGTACTCCTGCCCTGTCACAAACGGGCATTCCGGTTTATCTCTAGCTGACCATAATTAGTAAGAATCCATTAAGAACGAGAGTCAACATACTTTCCATTAAATGAACATCCCTAGGTCGTTGAACTACTTTCGTGATCAATGGAACGCAGTTTCGTTATATGGTTTCTTCAATCGAGATTCTCTGCTAGGTCCTTCTCTCGATCGACTGAATCAGACAAGTTGGACGTCTCCAAAATGTAAGTCATTTAGAGATTGATATAAAGAAATTGTTTAGATGAAGATAGAAGACAAGACTTTCATATTTTAAAATGATGAACGGTTTATGCTTTGAGTTTCAAACCCCAAGAACAAGGGGGATTACTCACTAGCCATGTAAAATAGATAAGCAATAATAATTTAAGAGTAGAGAAAGAGAAACTTATGATGAAAATAAGAGATGAATGACTGGAAATAATGCTTCACTTTATTGCTTCTCTTCCAAAGGAACTTGAAGAACAAAAATAGACTTGAATCTTCAAAGGATCTTTGGAAAGTAATGTAATAAGTACTTGTATCTAATCTCCAACAATTTCTGATGAAAATTCTATCAAAATTCGGTATCTAAGACTGAGTACAATGGGTATTTTTATAATTGAGAGGAAACTCTTCAAGAAGGTGCCTTCAAAAGGTGTCTTTTAATTCTGCAAACGCGATTTGCACGGCCGAGTCAAGGATTTTGCACGGCCGTGCTCCCTTGGCGCCAATTTTGGATTTTTGTATAGGCAAATAGCACGGCCGCTCTGGCTTCTGCTGCACGGCCGAGCACTTTTCAAGACACGGTCACTCTGCGTTTTGGGGCCAAAAATGGCTTAGGGCTGGCCATTTGCACGGCCGCTCCCTTTTGGCTGCATGGCCGTTCTGTCTGAATTTTGGCTTGTGTATTTGATTTGTTTGTTGCTCCTCCATGCCTTTGCACCAAAGTGTCCAAGCATCCTTTCAATCATAATAGACTCCAAAAACCTGTCTAAAATGTATAGAAAATACCAAAAAGCGTAAAATCTAATAAATATGAAAAAGGAACTAAAATATACTAAAAATGAGATGAAAATGGTAATTTAACTAAGTAAAAGTATATAAAAATTTAGGATAAATGACTATATAATAGTCACTTATCAAACTCCCCCACACATAAGCTCTTGCTTGTCCCCAAGCATGTTTAGGATGAAAACACGGAAAGGGAGAAAAGAAAAGAAAAATAAGAATGATCCCTCAGAAATAATGTAGCAAGCCCTAATTGCCTTTTGGATTTTCGAGTGATTTTTGAGAAAATGAATTTATTACTTCCATTTTGGCAAGGAAGCATCGTCGCAGCGAACGCCGTGCCCCGAGTTACTTAGGATGTAATAGATTTCTTTTTGCTTTTAAGATTTGGTGACTAAGTCACTCTTTTAGCAACAAGATAAAATGCCTAACCTTGATTTGATTTGTGGAAATGGAAAGATGGGATTTTGATATTCTCTTGTCTCGTCGTGAGTAAAAACTAACCTCTTTTACTTGGTCGTTATGCAGTTCTTACCCAAGACGACGTGGATAAAATTGAAGCAAGGATCATGGACGGGGCCATCCGAGCGAGTGACAGGGGCACCAAGAAGAAGGAGAGGGCTGCGACCCGTGCCATACTTGATCGTCAGGAGAAACAGACGACGAGGAATGAGCAACTCCCCAAAGACCCTGCTGGTGCCATCCCAATGATCGAGAGGGAGCCCGTCGTTGAAGGGCTGAACACTGGAGGCCGTCAGGCCATTGTTGATGCATCTGAGAGAGCAGTAGGTATGGAGATTGATTCAAACGTGGATACTGGTGGAGCTCAAATGGCCGTTGCCAATGAGGCCGAGCATATTGAGGTGGAGAGCACGGATTCAAACCCCGAACTTCGTGAGCCCGTTGGTCGTGCCTCCAAAAAGAGAAAAGGGCATCTCGTCGACCCTCCTAGCACATCGGACCCGTCTACTCCAAGGGCCGATGCTCCAGGCTCGTCTACAGCCAAGTTGATGCTTCTAATAAGGGAATAAGCATTTAATAAAATTTAAAATGTACAATTTTAAAGAAATATTTTCAAAATTTTAATAAGAACAACCAAGTGCTAAAGATGATCAATAAAGATTCAATATAATCAAATGCTTTTTTTTTCTTGATAAAACCCTATATTTTGCTATACTAACTTATGAGGCTTTTAATTTATTTCCTAAAAATATACCTATATTTTTCTTCTTATTAATTTTTAAGTTTATAGAAAATATGAGAGGAAAGACAAAGGCATTATTCTTGGGCAAAATGGCAAGCATAAGGAATAATAATATGGATCATCATAGAGATTATTTTTTTATTTTTTTATATACTATACATGCATAAAAAGAAATGAAAATGCAACTAAGTCAAAAAGAAAAAAAAAATTACACTAGAAAGCAAGTAAATCTAGACTAAAAAGCAAGTAAAAGATAGATATACCCCCCCCCACACTTGAAATGAGCATTGTCCTCAATGTTGCAAGGAACAACGTCAATCTTGGGAGAGTAAAAAGAAACTTACTGAAATGGTGGTGGTGGTGGTGGAAAGTTGTCCCAATGGCTTGTCCCATAATTATAAACATCGTCAATCCTTCCTTGGACATGTTGAATATGACCATCCATTTGGCCGAGTTGTTGAAGAATTTGAGCATTTTGTTCAAGCAGTTGGCCTTGTTGGACAAACAATTGGTCAAAACTTTGGTAGAAATCGGGTGGCATTGGGGCTTGCATATCTTCTTCTTCTTCTTCTTCTTCTTGGGCTTCTCCTTGGATAGCATTTGGAAATCTCCAAGTCTCGGGCTCTTTGATTCGGACGGTGGGAAGATTGTTGTTTGGGAGCACAATGTAGGGCATTTTTCCTGCCCCTACTAACCAGTTGAACCTCTTACCTCAACCCAATCATCCAGAATCACAAAATCAAAGTTCTTGGCAAACAAAGTAATGATTCCTCCAATATGAATCTCTCCGCTATAGGTTGGAGAAATGATATCGCCAATCAATTCGAAGAGGAAATTGCAAATATTCAACCTATTACGCTCCCAAACAAAAAACCATAATAAAAACAACTCCTTTCTATTGACCGTTCCTTTATCCTCCCTAGCAAAGACGGTACAAGCGTAGATTCTATGCATGAGGCGGAGGGATGGGTGAATGATAGAGGAGGCTTTGGCGCTTCGGGATTTAAAAGAAGGAAGGCCGGTTATTTGGTTTCAAAAGACATTCTCATTAAATTCAACGGGCATATCGGGAAAAGATTCGGTTCGGAAAGATAATCCCAAAATTCTACTAATTTCAGCCCCAGTTAAATGAAGCTCTCTTCCGCAAATGCGAAAGTCAAAATGGAAGTCATTATAAGTTCTTCCCGTCAATCTACAAGTATCCTCCACAATCCTACTCTTCACCGTGCTAAAAAATTCTAGGGTAAGAACTTCATAGGTCTTCTCATGTTTTTGGAGAATTCCCTTGGATCTTAACCCCATATGAAAGGTCAAAACATCATCATAAATTCCTAATGATCTTAGGGCAGGTCTGTCGGGAAATTGGGTTGGCCTAATCCTTTTAGAACTTAGGGTAATAAAACGTGCCGTTTCTCTCGGGCTTCTAAAATCAATCTCCAAGGTATTTGTAAGTGCTCCAATTTGAGCTTGTTAGAATTTTCGTTAGAAAATTAACGAAAGTTATAACATTTCTAACAATTCCTAACAATCCTAACTTTTCTAACAAAGTGAGGGTAAAATGGGCATTGTTATTTAAGGTTAAACCTTAAAAAGAATCTTAAAAAAGAAAAACAAAAGAATAAAACCACAAATAGAAATCTTTGGAAACATAATCTGGTCAATTTGAATTTTGAAAAGAAATATTCCCCTTGTCCAAAGCTGGAGCTGCATTTAATGAACAGTGCACGCTGAGGGGACTTATCCGCGCGGACATCTTTGTCAATTTCAGAGGGCTATAAATTGAGCCCTCCAGTCACAAAAATAAGGAGGAACAACACATTTTGCACCGAACCTCTGGCGAAATATAGAGAGAAAACAGTGAGAATTCACTTGAATTGTCACCATTTTCTCTCCAATCTTTCCCAACTCATACTCATCCACTCACTCTCATATTAAAGCCCTAAACACTCATACACTCAAGCCAAACACTCAATAACACAAGGAAGATTGGTAAACCCTCCTTCTCCTAACCCTAAATCTCAACCATGCATGCATCTTCAAACTACAAAATGTAGTTCTTTCATCTTCTTGCTCTAGATCTAAGAAGATCACCATGGAAGACCATCTCCATGGATGATCTTCTACAAAGATCAAAATTATTTTCAAGTTTTCTTACTTTCTTGCAAAGAAAACTCATTTTCAAAACCCTAAAAACCATTTTCAAGCATAAAATCTCATTTTCAAAGGATAAAAATCCCCTTCCCAAGCAAATGAAATGCTTAGTCCTAATGTACCCCAAGGATGGTTTGGTATAGTTGATTCACCACTAAAATGTCTAGTGATCACTAACCAAAACCTAGGGAAATGGGGACAAGCATGGATGCAAAACCCCCCTTAAAATCATATTTTCTTTCTTGAGAAGTTGCTGTTCAGTAGCAATTTTCCCAGACCTCAGTCCATTGTCTTAATTTTTGGACACAGATGAACTTGGAATTTGGTGTTGACTACAAAACACTTTTTGTAGCCAACATCCAGAGATTTCCAGACATATTTATACCTTATTTTTTGGGTGAGTAAAACTCCTCTTTTCAAATTTTCTTTCAGAGGCTAGTTCATCAGCTTCTGGAAATCCAGATCTCATATCTGAGGTTTCCAGAAGGTTTTGACCCCTCAAATCTTCTCCAAAATGGAAAATTCTTTCGCACAAATCTTATTTAAGGTGTCTAGAACAACTTTCATTCTCTGAGTTTATCCATATTATGAAGTTTTAAGACCCTTGAATCCCTTTCAAAATCAAAGGTCCACTGCCTTTTTCATTCTGGCAGAAATGGCTCTCAACTTCAAAAGGTCTTTTGAGTACCAAATCTCAATCCAAAAATCCCCCAAAAAATCATGGGATCAGTTTAAAGTCTTGAAAAGATATCCCTATTTTTACTTTTCTGAGTTTTAAAGTATTTTGGCCAAAACACACACAAACACACACACACACAAATGATTTTCAGCTTGGAAGACTCGTTTCACGAGGCGCGTCGGGTGCACACTAACGTCCTTCCCGACGCGTAACATGACCTCCGAACCTAAATCTCTGATCTCGGGCTTTTTTCAAAGTTTGGCCCTCAAAATTAAAATGGCGTGGCGACTCCGTTTCGTTGATTTTTTCAAACAAAAATGGGAAAATTTTCGGATACACATTCATCACAGTGGCGACTCCGCTGGGGACTAAGCTTTTTTTTAAAAAAAAATGGTATTTGGTATATTGGTGGAAACCACTAAATTTCCCGTTATCGCCTCCTAACACGAGTCGGGAATAAATTGTGGTCTAACAATCCCACGTACCGGTATCACCGTTTTCAAAATTTTGACTGTCGGAATAATGTCCCTAACTGTCGGAATTTTCGTGCTTACGTGCTTATGTGCTCATAAAAAAAAAATTCAAAAAAAAAAAGATTTTCAAAAAACAAAGAAGAAGAAAATTCTCAAAAAAAAAATAAAAAATCATGCATCATATTTTTAAGACACATAAAAAAATCTCTATTTTACTCAGAAAAAGAATATAGACTGCTTGCACACTACGCGCACGTGACCGTACACTGCACACTACGTCCTTAACCCGGGGAAATCCTTGTCGCGGTCCGTTTGGTCTTATTACGCCTCTCGGATGAGCACAGGACTACCCAAACATCCCATGGAGCCTCGTGTCGACCATGCACTTGTCCGTGACACACTTTGTCCGAGACCCGGTTGGTTTTTAGTCTGCGTGTCATGCCCTGTCCGTGTATAGACCTTTCCTTTCAAGCCTTTGTCGGCATACCGACTCAATATCTTTCGGGGACCCTAATCGGTCGAAGTTGCCGGTTTTCCGCCGCGAGACTTTGACCAAGATATTGACCGGCGCCTTGACTTCGGTCTGACCGGCACAAATTATACACGACTCCCGCATTGACACTGAGTCATCAAGGATTAATGAATATTCCATGCCTTATTACGGCTTAACTGACGACAAGTCAAGATCAATCGTGGACATTTATCAGTCCAAATCATGCCGACTCTTCGTCGAGCCCTCGGACATGATCTTGACTTTTGACGTCAGCTTTGTCCGTAATTTACATCGAATGCTCGTTAAGACTCGATTACCCGCCAGACTTTTAGGATCGTTTTTCTTTCGGTCGGTGGGACCCGCTTGCCCTATAGGACCCTCGCCGGGGCATCCACCTGGGAGGTCGAAATACAGGTGGAATACGAGGGGCTTATAGACGTAGTGACGGGGCCCACTGATCCAGGATCCAGAGTAGTTTGCGAAAAAGAAGAGCAATCTTTTCCAACCGATTAGGTTAATAAAGCGTGCTTTAAGTAAACGTGAACAAATAACTGCATGTTGCATGAGCCTAAAGCCCAAACACCTACCCTCCTTCCATTCCCAGACATCTGAACCTTCATGTCCTTTCCCCCTTGACTCCGCACAAAGCTTGGTTTCGGGCACCGGGTCACCGTTTGATCGGTTGGGAAGAGTCAAGCGCATCGTCAGCCTCACCGTTTGCTCCGACTCCGGGTTTCGGAATGCGCATCGGCCGGTAATGATGGGGATAACGTCACTCCGCCTCCGGGACCCCTCGGACGAGCAACGGTGGAATCGGTTAGCGAGAACGAGATGAGGTTACGACGGGAAGCACGGCTAAATAGCCTTATGGAGGCTATTAAGAGTCACGGTCGGCCGCCGGCCTCAATCCCGATGGCACCTTCATCGTGGAAGAAGACGAGGATGCCAACCCCACTCTCGGTCGCCACGATTACACCGGGATGCCGCCACCCACCTCCTATGGTGCCACTACGAGAACCCATGCTCCTCGATTTTCGGGACGGCCGGCTCCCGACCACGAGACCACCGGATCCATGCGGCAGACGACACAAATCGGTGGGGGCAAAATCGGTACGGAATGTCTTCTCATGGTTGGGGCTATCTCGGAATGCCACGGCTAATCGGGATCCCTCCTCGGTTCGGAATCGATCAATCCAGGACCCTCGCGGCAACGGCCACGGTTCGGAATGCCGCCACGACTTGGTTACGGGCCACGGTCAGAGCCCCTCCTCGGAACGCAGTACTAGTTCGGCCGCTCCTCACACAAATCCATTCCTCACTCGAGACTTCTATGGGTTACCAAGCCTCCATCCGGTGTCATCCGAATCACCGGGACCGCAGTACCCAGGGTTACACACCTTCGCCTGGCGGCCATGCAATTCAACAATCGGGACGGCGGCCCGCACTCGAAGCCTACTTACGGGCCCCACTCTGGAAATCCAAGTTATCCGGCTACATCGGGGCTGCCCCACCTACTTTGCCGGTTGAAAATCAACGGCAAGTCGCGAGTTCTACCCTTTTGCTCGAGGCTCCTACTCATGCTCCCAGGGTAACTCGGCCCGGGACGGGTTTTCACCTACGTCCGGATCGGCCGTTCCCTCCACCGATCTGCCTCCGGTGGTAGCTCCTCTCTCTAGCTCGGCCACTAGCTTGAATGCCACGGTTCCGCCACAAGACCCTCATCGGCCTGGTTCATGGAACAACACAAGGAAATGAAAGCACGGATCGGCGACGGCGCAGAAGTACGCCTTCCGGCCTACGAGACCGGACTCCATTGTTCCTCTGCCCCACAAATTCGTGATGCCTAATCTGGATCTCTTTGATGGGACCGCATGTCCAAAAACCCATTTGGACACATATACCTGGCAATGAAAGCGAAAGGATGTACCAATCGGCGGTTGGGCGACTATTTGATCTATCCTTGAAGTCCGAGTGCCTTAAAGTGGTTCTTCCGTTTGAAACACGAAGCCGGGGCTACATGGGACCAGATTACCAATGCCTTCACGAGAAAAATATAAGGCCAACTTGGAATGGGAAACAAATAGGGTTGACCTACAAACAACGGTGCGGCGTCTGATGAGAATGTTGGGGACTTCTACAAGCGGTGGAATGCGAAACTCGGTGAAATGGCCATCCCTCCTTCCGAAGAGGAACAAGCTGGACATCTTCCGGTCATGCTTGAAACCACATCGAGAGCCTCCCTCGGTCACTTCCCATACTCGAGACTTACGGGCCATGGTTAACTCTGCGGCTAAGTTTGAAAAGGCCTACAATCGGCCAGCCATGCTGCACTGCCTACGAGATATCGGGCTCCTCCTGCAAACACCGCCCTGCTCCTGCTAAAGGCAAAGAAATGATTAACTATGCGGGACGGGAATGCAATAACACGACTCCTTTTGCTCCCGGGAAAAGCAGTAGAGCCCGGACCGCGGGTCATAAATCTCGAAAACTTTGGAATGCCTGAATGACATCTTTAGGGTTGGTGAAAGAAGGCTTCTTTGCGGCCTTTGGAAAATTTCCAACCCGAAATCCGAATGCTCCCGTGGATACTACAAAGTATTGTGCCTTTCATCAAGCTCACGGACATCGGCGACGGCTTGCTTCACTCTGAAAAAGGCAATCCGGGGGCTAATAGAGCAAGGAAAGTTGGAAGGCCCGAAGGGCCTAACACGATCAAGAATCCTGCGCGAGGAACCATAATCGAGTGAATATGATTGAATGCGGAGAATCTTCGCATGACCATGAAGATCTTGATGAAGGTCCCCAAATACCGTGGCCAACCTCGTCGAGGATCCACGGGTCGGATTCCCCTCGGCCTTGAGGATATTGAGCGAATCAACCCATCTTGGTCTCATGTCGAGACTCCTTGCAAGAATACGAGGCCCGCTATTTCTCGGATGAAGGGAAGGCCGATACCAGAAGAAGCTGGGGCATTTCCGTTCAAAATATGAGAGGACCATTTACACAAGATGGTTAGAACAATCGAGAAGAATCGAACAAGAAAGCTTCCGGCGGGCGCTGTCTTGGGGCTTATCGGCAAAGAGGCCGAAGAGCATGCGGAGCTAGTACACTTCTGCAAATTGGCTTTGGGAGAGCCGAATATGATCCAGAAAACAGTGAAGAATCGGAAGAGGAGGATTCCTTCTATATCCTACACAGTGTCAAATACGTGCCACCCCCTCACTCTTCCCCCGCAATTTACGGGAGGAGAAGGCGAGTCACAATTACCACTTAGGGAATGGGAACATATGACAATTTTGCGGTTGCACGCACCCATATTCCCCAACGGGTTTGATCAACGTTCCCTCTCGGCGAAATCCCGGTAGTATGGGAAGAAGATTCAGTGACGGCGATGATGATGATGATGACGAGTGAAGAGTCAGCGAGGCCCCGATCCGGAAACAATGCGGAACAATCATGCCGAGAAATGAGCCCATGGGAGCCGGGCACAATGGTGGTTATCAACAAGCGACGACGAAGAAACCGGAAGACGAATACGAGACCGAGGACATGAAGGCCATGAAGTTTCATGGATACGAGCACGTGGATGTCTTAGAATTCAACACGCCTACCATGCTTTGGGGAAAGGGTTTTCGGGTGTCGATCCGGGTGATAGTCGAAGATACGATCGAAAGAGGAAAATTAACTCCCATCCACCCAAATGAGAAGATAACCATGGTTAGATCAAATCCACCCAGAACAAAGTAACACTCCTTGTCGGGGTTACCCAGAAGAGGTCACCTTCCCGAATGTATGTCGGCTTTCGGAGAAGTCCTAGAAGCGGCATGATACGGATGCGCCTCCCACACGAGAACGCTATAATCATCTCCAACTCCGAGTATTACGAAGGGAATCGGAATGGCTGCACTATCCAAGGGATGAAATCGAAAAGCCGCGAGTCAGGACAATAGCGACTCTTGTTGCATGATAACTATGAGCAAGGCCGGCCATGAGAGTGAATCGGAGGACGCCCTAGCTCTGTGGACCATCGAGGGGCAACAACACAACCCCAAACCCAGCTTTGTGACTTGGGAAGCGGTTATAAGGGCCGCCCGGGGAAGGAGCCGATGCGGCTCGGCCCCTCACTTTGTCACTAGACTCAGTCAGACCAATGGCCAATAGCCAAAAGGGCTCCCCATTGACCACTAGCGGCATTGAAGAAATCCGGTCAAGAGACGGCTGATGAGGAAGTTAATCTGTTGACCCGATGCAGGCGAGATCTTCCAAGGAAATCCCAAGGCGAGATAAGAAGGCCACGAGATCAAGCACCAAAGAAGATCGCCGCCCCTATGCTAAGGCAGTGAAACTCCAGGACCACGAAAAAGAGGATCCGTGCTCACCCGGTTGAAGCAAACACGAGGCCAACATTTCCCTCTGGTCTCTACTCACCTCGTCCTATTCCCATGTGAAGTGGAAGAAAGCACAGCTCGCACTCTCGTGCCTATTGATGCTACTCCCGATGATGTGGTACAACTAATTGGAAACATCCATTACGGGAATATAATCACTTTCCACGAGATCTCGACCTCCCTCAATTTGGGGTGATCATAATGAGCCTCTCTTCATCATGATCCAGTGGATGAACGACGCCTCCCTCGGGTCTGGTTGATAATGGGTCGGAATGAACATTCTTCCGGCAAAGATCATGAGCTTGCTTGATATCAAGACTACGAGACTTGAAGCCTTCTTCTCTCACGGTCAAAGCTTACGACTCAACATCGGCGAGTCCTCGGAGTTGCTACTTTAGACCTCTGGTTTGGACGAAATTGATACTGTGGAATTCCGGGTTATCGACATCCCGATTACTTTCAATGCCTGCAGAAGACCTTGGCTGCACCAAGTCAAAGGGGTCGCCTCAAGCCTCCACCGGTGTGTGAAATTCGTCTCGAATGGGGATCGACGACCATTTACGGAGATTTAGTCACTTTAGAAGGCACGGATACGGGCGGAATACCTATTCGGAAATCAAACATGACGAGGAAGGTCACATGCTAACGGGCTTCACGGTCGAGCCTCCCAAGGCCCAAGTGTGCAACATAGATCGACGGTCACTCGGGATAAAATCCCACGGTCTTGAAAATGATGAGAAAAATGAGCTATCTACTGGCCTCGGTGCAGGGAAGCACCAACAAGGAACTCACAAACTCATCGAAGTGAAAGGACGAGAATACTCGCCACGGCACAGGATATGAGGCCTCCCAGGTGGACCTTTGCAAAGGGAAAAAGATTTGAAGGCTGCCACGGGAAAGGTCCCGGTCGACAACCCTAAATCTCTCCCCTTGAGTCCTAATTTGGTGACTACTTTGTAAAGGGTCCCACACAACCGGGAAACATCACGAGCCCGCTCCTACGGCGGGATGGCTAAAGCTACAAGATAACCTCAACAAGTTCGGAGGAACCAAGGCTAACCCGGTCCGTAGAATGTTCTGGACCTACCCAAGATACACAGGGCTACAGCTGCCATGAAGAGTGAGTATACCTTCGGGCGTGCGACACAGTGGAACAGTTCGAGAAGCTCACAACCACTATTCCTACGCCGGGGAAGATCCGAAACACGAATTCGGGCGCGGTGCCAAAAGCTAAGGCCACGGAATTTCCCTCGAGATGATTGGGATGGTGCAGTTATGCGGCAATTGTTCGAAGAAGAAGTCAGTGCCGGACTGATTGATCTCGGCTCGGTCAAAAGATGATAGCGGCAATTGAGAAAGGAAAACAAAAACGGCCACGGTTCGAGTCATGAGGCCACCAACGGCGATGCCGCTAAAGAATTGGGAAACTCTCTCGGGCCGTCCGCGACCAAGGAGGAAATGATCACCAAGCTTGGATTGGTCCCCGTCCCTTTGTGTCAATCTAGGACAAGTCCTCCCGAGTCTCTCTGTTAAGATCGAGTCTCTAGGGTCGTCAGATGGCCTTACGCTGAAGACTACGAGTGCGTAGCAAGCAACTTTGTATCCCCTTTCGTTTTCAATGAAATGACGAACCTTCTACGAGTATCCCTTGATTGCCACTTTAACTAATGATGAATTAATTAATAAAAAATTTTTAATAATAATTCATTAGATAAAGAAGCAGACACATTAAACAAAAAAAAATCAAACAACAAAAAAAAATCTTTAAGCAGGTTGTCCGGAAAGAGGAAAATCGAGCCCAAGTTGCCGAAGAAATTTTGACGAGTGTGAATTTGGGAACTGCGGAAGAGCCTAAAGAGACGCAGATTGGCGATTTCTTCGAAGGAATCGAAAAGGATGCTCTGCAAAGTCCTACAAAATCCTCAATTCAAAGAAAGTTGCCCTCTTCATCAAAGAAAACATCATGTGCAGATACGGGTTGCCGGCGAAATCATCTCGAGATAATGGATCCCACTTCGAAGGGAATGTGAAAAGCTTCTTTGGCGGAATTCCGAATAACCCGTCACAAGTCATCTCCCTACGGGCCCCAAACCAACGGAGCCGTCGAAGCGGCAAACAAGACTCTGGAAAATATCATCCGGAAAATGGATGTCCAAGGCGAGAGATTGGCCCGAGAAGTTACACACGGCACTACGGGGCTACGGAGACATCGGTCGGAACGGCAGCGGGGAAACACCTTTTGCCCTCACATACGGAATGGAAGCCGTACTCCCAATCGAGTGGAAATACCCTCGCTCAGGTATCTGTTGGAAAGCCGGATCAACGAGGTCGAATGGCTCCGAGTCGCCATGACGAATTGGCCCTACTAGACGAACGCCGGCGAAGGCCATGGAACACATCCGGGCCTACCAAGGAAGAATGGCTAGAGCCTTCGACAAGAAAGTAAAGCATCGGGAAATCCGAGAAGGGGATCTCGTTTTAAAAGAAAAGCCCCGGTCCGTATCAACCCCCTCGGCAAATGGGAGCTGTATGGGTCGGGCCATATGTCGTCCGGAAGATCTTCTCCGGAGGAGCCATGCAACTTGCGGACCTCGACGGGAATCCCTTTGTACACCCGGTGAATGGTGACAAGGCTGCGCGAGATACTACGCGTAAAAAAAAAAAAAAAAGAAAGAGAAGGAAAAGTGCTAAAGAGTAATACCCAACTAGGTTGAAAACCCGAGAAGGGCGGCCTAGGTAAAAAACGGGGTTGCACCAAAAAAAAAAAAAAAAAAAAAAAAAAAAAAACAAAAAAAAAACAAAAAAAAAAAAAAAAAAAAAACAACAAAAAAAAAACAAAAAAACAAAAAAAACAAAAAAAGAGTTCACCGGGTTGAACTACGAAGACTGAGCTCCTCAAAATGAGGGAACGTAGGCGGCGGAAACGGTTCGGTCTAAAACACAAATAAAAGCCATACTTTGGCATCAATACAATTGATCGAGACCATGAAAGCGTCTCGAAAAACTCTAAAGCAATTCAAATATTCATTACAAGTTAAAAGCTCTTTGATGAGTCTAAGCCCGATTCATTCCTACAGCGGTAACTTTGCTAAAGAAAACTAAGATACATAATCAAACTAATGTGTACGCCATGACAAGAAAAGGGATACTCGGAAACCTCGAGTCACTCCAAGCCACTCGTCTTGGCCTCTCCCCTCTTCTTCCCCCTTCGAGTCTTCTTTTACGAACGGGAAAAATGTCGGTGTTCCTCCTACCAAGCTACGGTATAGGGACGGGGTCTATCAAACCGGCCTCTGTCGGGGCCTTAGTAGCCCTAGCGTCATCCCTCATCTCCTGTAGCCTAGGCGGTAGCATAGGAGCCCTCCTCTCCTGTCTCTTGACGTAAGCCTCATAGTCGGTCACGGCGTCTCCGCTCATGTCATGAGGGTTGGCCCTCGCCTCGGCCCTCCTCCTCTCGAAGCTTGATGCGGTCCTCCGCACCCACAATGGCCTCACGCCGTCTCAAAATAGCCACTGAGTCTCTCCCGGATGCCTCTCATACCAATCCGGGTACAAGTGGTCGGGAACACCGGTCTCGGACGCTGAGAATGACCCCAGGAGGAAAGGCATCATACCTCCATGCTCGGGAAAGAAATGGAAACACCGAGGGATCATCCATAGAAGCAGGAGCCACCACCTGGTGGCTATATCATCAAAGCCCTCCAAAGGAACTGCTCCAAGCCAAAGCTGTCTCGAACTAAAGCCGGAATATAGAAGCTGGGTGAGAAAGCCGGAAGCATGACCACGGGAGACCCATCTGAAGCACTCTTCGAGTCTCCACCCGATGAGGCACCGACCATCGATATCTTGATGCGGCGACCCGCCATCCAACGCTCCCACGAGCCACGATCATCAAAATCTACATCAACACCTCTCTGGCAAAAGTCGAGGCACGATCATATCGAGAGGTTTCCCGAAGAACCCCCAAACGCTCCATCGGCCACGGGTCAAGAGGAACGGGCTGCCCCGTGCATATACCGCCTTCCGGTAGCTAATGCTGTCGAGAGCATGAAAAGTCTCCCAGAATCAAAGGAACGACATCTACGCCGGGCGACAGTGAACGACAACATCTAGCAGAGACCGATGGCAAATCCCAAAGGAATAGACCATGAACAGGGTGCCAAACATACAAAGTGCAAAGGCATCCCAATAGGCATCATCTACCAAACCTAGGCCCCTAAATCTGTCGGGAAGACCGGAAATATCGAAATGATCGGGACCGCGGATCATACCTTGCGCTTCCTCCGGGGAAAGATGAAGGAGGACGCACAATCTGTCAGCAAAAGAAGCCCCTCCGGGCAAAGGAACCGCTATCTCTTCCACCTCCGGACCTCCAAGCAAGGCCCGAAATTCTTCGACAGTCGGAACAATCTCGTTGAAGGAAAGGCAAAAGACATGCCTTCTAGTATCCCAAAACGAAGAAGAAGCTCTTAAGAGGTCATAATCCGGAATCAATTCCTTGAGAGACCATAAGCACTTCACCTTGTATCTTTCTTCAAAGAAGAACCTCCTCTCATGCATGATTTCCCGGGACCAATCCTTGAACTTGTTGAAGAATGACATTTGGGACTCTTGGGACAATTTTGATGGAGCTTTTCTAAGGTTTTCCATGGTTTTCTCTCTTTCTCCCCGAAAATGGCTGTTGGAATTTGGAGGTTGAAGAGGATATTTGAATTTGAAATAAAGCAAGACCAGTCTGAACCAAAATTAAAGGACAGTGTCGGATGCGGTCCCCATCCGCGCGGATAGGATTGCTTTCTATCGAAAAATCTGCAACGAGTCAAGTTTGCTACACCAAAGAGGAATATTCCGTCCCGGTTGCTCGAAACTTGTGCAAAAACCTCCCCAAACCGGTCCATATACCAAACACCCTTGCAAAAAAAAAAAAACCAAGGCTCATGCAACACTTTGCATTCATATTGCATTGCATTCATAAAATAAAATCCTAAATTATTACATTCCAAAAAAAAAAAAAAAAAGAGTGTGCATAAAAAAAAAACAAACAAACATAAATAAAATCCTAAATTATTACATCAAAAGAAATAAGAAAATGTGCATAAAATTTGTACAAATCTAAATCTCAATCTCAAATCTCAAAAAAAAAAAAAAATCAATCGGAGTCTCCGGCGCCCGATGTCTCCCCCGGCCCCTCTTGCGACTCGGGCCCGCCTCCTCGGGAGCCACGAAAATCTCGGGCTCGGAATCGTCCTCGTCTCCGAGAAAGAGGCTCATCGGGACCAACCGGCACGCTACGATAGGGCAAGCCGAGATCTGCGAAAAATCGTATCCGAAGGTGAAGGCGTCGGACTCCTGGACGTGCGAAGACGACCCGCCATGTTGCCAAACGTGTCCACTGCCCGTGTGGATCCCAGAGAATGGCGTGATCAGAAGGCGTACCGCGCGGGGATCAAGGAGAGGAGACGAGAGGAGTCTGAAGAAGTCTACGAGCGAATAGGGAAGCCTCCGTCGACGGGCGCCGGCCGTGGTCGCCTCGCTCTAGCACGAGGAGCCCGCAAGCGACCATCCTCTGATGAATCTCTTGGCCCCGATCACTTGCTTCGTCGGCTTCTCGACGACCACCTCAGCGCACAAAAGCAAAAGCGTCAAAAAAAGTGATGCTAAAGATGATGAAACAAAAGAAAGAAAAGAAGGGGAAAAGGTGAAGCCATACCTTCAATACCGGACGAGGCCGGAAAGCTCGTGGAAGTCGCTCGGGTGAGGGATGCACCCTGAATCGGACCCCATCTGGATATAGGAAAAATCCGTCCGAGGGTACCGCGGGATCCCAAGCCCCTCCTATCCAGAACTGAGGCATCCTCGGCCTCCTCAAAACGAATGTCGCATATGGCTCAATCGCCACGAAATCAGAAGTCTTTGGCCGGCTCGGTAATCATCCCAGTCACGGACCGATCGCTCGGAGTGCATCATATCGGCGGGAGGCTCCACCGGTGTCCTGGCGAATTCACGCCATCTTTGGCGCGTCACCCTCTCTCCCGGATAATATGCATCGCGAGTCGGACCCCTCAAAATCCTCTGCTGCCACGAGTCCGGATCTCGGCGCCCTTCGAGTGCGCCACCTCAGCGATCCCGGGGAAGAATATCATCCCCTCATCTGTCTCGGCCTCCGTCGAAGGAAGGCAATCCGCGTACTGAGAGTCGTACGCCCCCTGGAGCTTATCTTCTCCGGGCATGCTTGGACCAAGGCGCATGGCCGGATACGCCCGGCGTACTCCGGTGCCGCCACATCGTGACGTGGAAAAACTCCAACGCCCATACTGCGAAGGTAAAAATCCAATCAATCCAGTGCAAAAGAAAAGTGCGTGCTCAAAAAAAAAAAGGAGGGAAAGCAAAAAGAGAGCTTATACCTCCGGGGCAAACTCAAGCGGTACAAAGAGCTCACGGCCTTGGTTTGTACCTATCGAGAGCAAAATAAAGCTCTGCCCGGCCCGGCCTCTCCCCACGAGACATCTCCGGCCGTCTCCATGTCCTCCAAGGACCTCAGCAAGGCAAAGGCTGCCGTCCCTCGGCATGTCCGAAAGAGCGTGCTCGAAAAAGCAAACCACAAGAAGGCCACAGGCAATCGATCGGCGCCTATCCTCTCCTCCCGACCTCATAACTCGCTATGGTCTCCACAATCTTGCCGTAGACCACGGCATACTCCATCCCCATCCCTTTTTGGGAATAGGGGAAAATCCCGAGAAGAGCACAAGATCGGCATCGTGTAGCCATCCCGCCACTCAATGCTGCGTCCATTAAAGGACGAGGCCCGTAATCGCGGCATAGTCGGAGGGCGTAACCGTAGCCTCGCCCCGAAGAAGTGGAAGGTGTGGGTCGCGTCCCACCAATCTTTGCGCGAGCAAACATCAAGCCCTTGCTCTTAGGGAACTTGACCAGTCCCCTCAAGCACTCGACAAACTCCCAAAGCCCCGTCTCGACAACGATCTGTCTCGGACTCGGCAAAGCTCCTCGGCCCGCATTCGGAAGCCGGTCCCACAAGTCAATCACGGACTCCACCGATCCTCGAGTCTTCATTTTGTTGTTTGCTCCGTCACAAAACGGTTTCCGCCACTGCAAAAAAAAAAAAAAAGAGAGAAAATATCAAAAAAAATTGCATTTACACAAAAAAAAAAAGGGCATACACATGCATTAAAAAATTTCGACAGCATAACAGCATACAATGAGCATAGCCCCATTTTTCTCGCATAAAAGAAAACAGTTTTCAGCAAATCCCAATGCATGCATTCCTACGGAAGTAAAAACTCCGTCCCATTTTCATAAAATAACATGCATACCATCCATCATCTCAAAAAAAAAAAAATGCATACATGCATATCATCCATCTTACATGCAACGGGAGGAAAAATCCGTCCCACTTTTCAAAAATAAAAAATCCTAAACATACATACATCTCATATTGGCAAAATGCCCATTCTTTCCAAACAAAATGCATGCATTGCATCATTCATCAATATCAATATTCAATTTCAAAAAAAATCATCATCATCAACATGCAATATTCAATTTCAAAAAAAAAAAAAAATCACAATTTTCGAATTTTCACATGCAATTTTCGAATTAAAAAAAAAATAATGGCAAAAATGTCAATTCTTTTCCCAAGCAAAATGCACATTTTGGGTTACTCACATAATCATCAAGATTCAAAGACAATGAACATCAATATTCAATTTCAAAAAAAAAAAAAAAAATTCAAAAATCACCCAAAATTCAAATTTCAAACAAGAAATCAACAAAGGGATCAAAGGGTTTCAAAGTATACCGTTCGGAGATTCGAATCCGAAGCCCAATGTTGCCAAGCATCGGGGTAGGGCTCCTCCGCAATCGATTGCGAAAGATTGTAATGCCTCCTCATCCGGACGAGCTCCAATCGCCTCTCCGCTACCGGGCCACGTCCTTGGCCTTGAAAAGCGCCTTCCGTGTTCCATTGCTCGAAAAATCGAAGAAATCGGAAGATTTTGAAGCTTCTAAGGCCAACAATGGCGGATTCGCGGTTCTCTCTCTCTCTGTTCTCAAAATTTTGAAAAAAGCTGAATGGGGAAGAGAAAAGGGCGTTGGCCCTAATTAATACCTGGTTTTCAAACCCTATCCGCGCGGATAGGATTGCAAGGGTCAAAATGACCCTTTTGCCCCTTAAAATTCAGGGACTGCGCAATTCGAGTCCCCAACTTGACGAGTTAACCAAAGTTAACCAAAGTCGGCCCCTTGTCAAGAAAATCATTCCCCGGCGGTCAAACGTAAGACCGAGTGCCCCGAGAAAGATAACGAGATCCCGTATCTTTCATCAAAATCTTCCCGGCGAGTCAAACGTAAGACCGATCTCCTCGAGAAAGATAACGAGATCCCGTATCTTTCATCAAAATCTTCCGGCGGTCAAACGTAAGACCGAGTGCCCCGAGAAAGATAACGAGATCCGTATCTTTCATCAAAATCTTCCGGCGAGTCAAACGTAAGACCGAGTGCCCGAGAAAGATAACGAGATCCCGTATCTTTCATCAAAAATTACCCGGCGGTCAAACGTAAGACCGAGTGCCCCGAGAAAGATAACGAGATCCGTATCTTTCATCAAAATCTTCCCGAGTCAAACGTAAGACCGAGTGCCGAGAAAGATAACGAGATCCCGTATCTTTCATCAAAATCATCAGTGAGTCAAGCGTAAGACCGAGTGCCCGAGAAAGATAACGAGATCCGTATCTTTCATCAAAATCATTCCACGGTCAAACGTAAGACCGAGTGCTGAGAAAGATAACGAGATCCCGTATCTTTCATCAAAATCTTCCCCGGCGATCAAAGCGTAAGACCGAGTGCCCCGAGAAAGATAACGAGATCCGTATCTTTCATCAAAATCTTCCCGGCGGTCAAACGTAAGACCGAGTGCCTCGAGAAAGATAACGAGATCTCGTATCTTTCATCAAAATCTTCCCCGAGTCAAACGTAAGACCGAGTGCCTCGAGAAAGATAACGAGATCTCGTATCTTTCATCAAAATCTTCCCAGTCAAACGTAAGACCGAGTGCCTCGAGAAAGATAACGAGATCCGTATCTTTCATCAAAATCTTCCCGGCGAGTCAAACGTAAGACCGATCTCCTCGAGAAAGATAACGAGATCCCGTATCTTTCATCAAAATCTTCCGGCAGTCAAACGTAAGACCGAATGCCCCGAGAAAGATAACGAGATCCGTATCTTTCATCAAAATCATCAACGGCGGTCAAACGTAAGACCAATTCCCCAGGACGAATACGTCGATTTTCCCCAAAAGGCTAACGAAATCTGAAAGTTAACGGAATCCCAAAAGCCAATGGAATCTCGAGTAGTACTCGAACTACGAAAGGGCTTGATTCCCATTAGGGATACGTAGGTAGCCTATCATTAGTCCCGGCCCCTCGACCAAAACGGTCACCCTATCCTTCGGCGACGAGACAAAGTCCACCGAAAGGCCATTTCAAATTAAGGTCCGAGGCACCTAAAAAGCCATCATCATCATCAGGTTCGAGGCACCTAAACGCCATCATCAAGGTCCGAGGCACCTAAAAGCCATCTCGAGGTTCGAGGCACCTAAAACGCCATCTTCCAAGGTTTGAGGCACCTAAGACGCTATCACTAGGAAAGCGATAAATCGCAATCATCCAGAGACCGAAAATGGTCATCCCTATCCCCGGCGGAGCGGATACCCATCAGACAGAAAATGGTCATCTCTTATCCCAGTGAGTTTCTTTCCAAGCGGCGTAGAACTCGCTCATCGGGTTCGAGGCACCTAAAACGCCGGGGGTCAAAGACCCGAACTACGGCGGCTTGATTCCCATTCGGGATACGTAGGTAGCCTATCGCTAGGTTCGGCCACCCGATCACTCGATCATCCCGCCAAATATGGAGCCTTACTCTTATCGACGACCCCGCTTCCTTCGAAAGCGCCGTCGCCGAGGGGCTCTTGTAAGTGCTCCAATTTGAGCTTGTTAGAATTTTCGTTAGAAAATTAACGAAAGTTATAACATTTCTAACAATTCCTAACAATCCTAACTTTTCTAACAAAGTGAGGGTAAAATGGGCATTGTTATTTAAGGTTAAACCTTAAAAAGAATCTTAAAAGAAAAACAAAAGAATAAAACCACAAATAGAAATCTTTGGAAACATAATCATTTGGTCAATTTGAATTTTGAAAAGAAATATTCCCCTTGTCCAAAGCTGGAGCTGCATTTAATGAACGATTACGCTGCGGGGGTTTATCCGCGCGGACATCTTTGCAATTTCCGAGAGGGCTATAAATTGAGCCCTCCGAGTCACAAAAATAAGGAGGAACAACACATTTTGCACCGAACCTACTGGCGAAATATAGAGAGAAAACGGTGAGAATTCACTTGAATTGTCACCATTTTCTCTCCAATCTTTCCCAACTCATACTCATCCACTCACTCTCATATTAAAGCCCTAAACACTCATACACTCAAGCCAAACACTCAAGAACACAAGGAAGATTGGTAAACCCTCCTTCTCCTAACCCTAAATCTCAACCATGCATGCATCTTCAAACTACAAAATGTAGTTCTTTCATCTTCTTGCTCTAGATCTAAGAAGATCACCATGGAAGACCATCTCCATGGATGATCTTCTACAAAGATCAAAATTATTTTCAAGTTTTCTTACTTTCTTGCAAAGAAAACTCATTTTCAAAACCCTAAAAACCATTTTCAAGCATAAAATCTCATTTTCAAAGGATAAAAATCCCCTTCCCAAACAAATGAAATGCTTAGTCCTAATGTACCCCAAGGATGGTTTGGTATAGTTGATTCACCACTAAAATGTCTAGTGATCACTAACCAAAACCTAGGGAAATGGGGACAAGCATGGATGCAAAACCCCCCTTAAAATCATATTTTCTTTCTTGAGAAGTTGCTGTTCAGTAGCAATTTTCCCAGACCTCAGTCCATTGTCTTAATTTTTGGACACAGATGAACTTGGAATTTGGTGTTGACTACAAAACACTTTTTGTAGCCAACATCCAGAGCTTTCCAGACATATTTTTACCTTATTTTTTTGGGTGAGTAAAACTCCTCTTTTCAAATTTTCTTTCGGACAAATCTTATTTAAGGTGTCTAGAACAACTTTCATTCTCTGAGTTTATCCAGATTATGAAGTTTTAAGACCCTTGAATCCCTTTCAAAATCAAAGGTCCACTGCCTTTTTCATTCTGGCAGAAATGGCTCTCAACTTCAAAAGGTCTTTTGAGTACCAAATCTCAATCCAAAAATCCCCCAAAAAATCATGGGATCAGTTTAAAGTCTTGAAAAGATATCCCTATTTTTACTTTTCTGAGTTTTAAAGTATTTTGGCCAAAACACACACACAAACATACACACACACAAATGATTTTCAGCTTGGAAGACTCGTTTCACGAGGCGCGTCGGGTGCACACTAACGTCCTTCCCGACGCGTAACATGACCTCCGAACCTAAATCTCTGATCTCGGGCTTTTTTCAAAGTTTTGGCCCTCAAAATTAAAATGGCGTGGCCACTCCGTTTCGTTGATTTTTTCAAACAAAAATGGGAAAATTTTCGGATACACATTCATCACAGTATTGAGAGTTAGATTAAAGCTAGAGGAAGAGCCTTGCTCCTTACGAGACTTTTTTGTTACCCTCTCTGCAGCCTTCCCTTTCCCTTTGGTAGACATTTTATCAAAAACCAAGAAAGTTGAAAGACAAGAGAAGTGAAAAAATTGTTACCCTAAGAAATCGATGAAATGAACCTCGAAATCCTTGTTACCCAGCCTTAGATTACTCAAAAGCTTCCTTCTTGCACCTTGAATCCGGAATAATCTCTTCAAACTTTTGAAATGGGTGATAAATTGGGATTTTTGGAATTTTGGGGTTTAAAGGGTTTTTGAGAGGATTTTGATGATGAGAAGGATGAGTTTGTAGGTTAAAATGGTGGATAAGGATATATTTAAGGTGGGTGGGGCGGAGGTATAGAGAAAGATTGAAGAAGATGAAGTGAATGAGGGAGGAGAGGGAGAGAGGCGTCTCTTTTGACTGAACCGACGCAGCTCCCCAGGCGTTTTGCACGACCGTGTCAAGGGATATGCATGGCCGCTCCCCTCTACTGAGTTGACTCATTCTGGCTCGATATGAACTGCACGGCCGCTCCATGTCCTAGAGCACGGCCGTGCTAACCAATGTTCACCACTTTTATTTTTTCTTTTTCTCTTATTTTTTTTGTATACCTATAAAACCAAGTTAGCACAATAATAATAATGATAAAAAATGAAATAAAAATAAAGAAAAATATAAAGAAAATAAAATAAAACAAAAAGTAATCCAACGGTTACCATCCCGATGATGCTTGTTTTAGGTCTTTAGCTTGACCCCGTAGTAGGAGATGTGTGATATTTTGATGGCCTTTTGTCATTGACAATTTGCCAGTGCATTCCTTCCGAAGTAATCAATATTTTCTGCGGTAGACATTTTTTCCATCCCGACATCTTTGGTAGAACAAGTGACCTATAGTCTTTACACTTTTAAAAATTTGAAGTGTCCTTCTTCTTTGTTCTTTTTTATTTTTCCACTGCATTGTTAGACTCGGGACAAGCAGAAATATCTATTGCATCAATATTATCATTGCAAATCAAAGGTTCAATATTTATGGGATCATTTTCTATTTCTTCCTTTGATTGCGATTCCTCACCCATCTCGTATTCTTCACTTGGGGTGTAGGTCTCAAAATATGGATCCTCGAGATCTGATCTATTCATACTGAATTCGACTTTTTCTTTCCCCACATTTAGGGAAAAGGTGCCATTTTTCACATCTATAATTGCCCCCGCAGTGGCAAGAAATGGCCTTCCTAAAATGACGGGAATTTGATGATCTTCCTCCATATCAAGGATCACAAAGTCGACAGGGATGATCAAATTTCCTACTCGACATGGCATGTTTTCCATAATACCGATAGGGTATTAAACGGAACGGTTTGCCAATTGGAGAGTTATGGTAGTGGGTTTGAGTTCCCCTATACCAATTCTCTCACTAACCGATAATGGTATCAAACTTACGCTAGCCCCTAAGTCAAGCATAGCGTTATCAATATTGATTCTGCCAATGCAACAAGGAATTGTGAATGTACACGTATCCTTTAATTTTGGAGGATTTTTATTTTGCAAGACAGCGCTCACCTCCTCCGCCAACATAACATTCTCATTTTCTTCTAGCCTTTCTTTTTCAAAAATTAATTTTTTCAAAGGTTTAACGACTAAAGGCATATCTTCAAATTTTTTGAAATATGGAATGTTGACATTAATGGCATCTAGGTTTTCAAGGAATTCATCATAACCCTTGTCTTCTTTACTAGGGGATTCTGTCCCCGAACTAGTCTCAATCATCGGTGGGATTGGACTATAATCAAGATTTCTAGGGCATTCATTTAGCTTTTCTTGCTCATCCCTAGTTTTTACCACATTTACATGCTCATTTGGCCTTTGAGGTTGACCGGGAAGACTCCCTTGTGGCCTACTCGTTGGGATAGCCTGTTGAGCTTGTTGACTTTTTAGCATCTTATTATGCACTGCTAAGTTATCAAACCTAGCATTTAGAAGTTTAAAACATTCCCTAAATTCATCATTGATCTTTTCTTGAGAATTTCTATTTTCTACTACGAAGTCCATTAAAAGATCCAATTTTGATTTAGGGGGGAAGGTACTTGCATTGTTATTGAAATTCTTAGGTGCAAATCTCGGAGGTTGTGTAGATGGTTGCGGGTTTAGAACGTTGTTATTCTTATAGGAAAAGTTGGGGTGATTCCTCCATTCGGAATTGTATGTATTAGAATACATCCCCCCCCTTTTGTCCAAAAGAATTTACAAAGTTCACTTGATCATTAGAGGTAATGTCAAGTAACTCGCAACTATCCATACTATGTGAGTTAGACCCACATAGTTCACATAAAACATTTACATTAGCCACGGGATTGACATTAAGATTTTCAATTTTTTTCAAAAGCATGTCAACCTTAGAAGAGAGAAGAGTAACTGCATCAACATTATATTTACCAGGCGTACCTTGTTGTTGCTCCCTCTCATTTGACCATTGGTAATGGTTCAATGCAATATTTTCGATAAGGTCATATGCCTCATCGACTCCCTTGTTCATCAATGCTCCTCCTGCAGCGGCATCAATGGTCTCTCTCGTCTTTAATATGAGACCATTGTAGAAGGTGTGAACAATCAACCACTTTTCGAGCCCGTGGTGGGGGCTCATTCTGAGAAGTTCTTTGAACCACTCCCATGCATCATACAAAGTTTCACTATCTGTTTGGCAGAAGTTAGTGATCTTTGTGCGGATTTGGGCTGTTTTGCTTGGTGGGAAAAATCGACCAAGGAATGCTTCTTGGATTTGGTCCCATGTTGTCAATGAATTTTGGGGGACCTAATTCAACCATTTCTTCGCCTTATCCTTAAGAGAGAAAGGAAAAAGGCACATCCGAATCGCTTCCGGGGTAACATTCTGAATACGTGTGGTATCACAATATTCAAGGAATGTTTGGATGTGGAGATTAGGATCTTCGAAAGCAATGTCGCTATATTGGTTATTCATAACCATATGCAAAAGTTGCGGCTTTATCTAAAAGTGTGCCGCTCCGGAATTCGGCACAACTATAGGGATCTAGTTCCCGGGGTACTTAGATTCACAAAGTCCCGTAGGGTCCTAGCTGGTGTTTGTGACTCTCCGTCCGCCATATGTTTGCTTAGTGTCTCTTTGAATTTTCTTAATCTTTCGTGAAAGCTTCGTTCGGGTTCTGGATCAAAATTGTCAAAGAATGTCCGAGCCTGTTTCATACACTATAAGAAAAACACTCAAAGAGAGATTAAACGTAACAATTTATCGGAAGTAAAGACAAAACAATATGAAAACAAAATAAAACAAAAAATTTATGTAGTAAAGAAAAAAAAACTTTAAAAGTAAACCGTTGTCCCCGGCAACAGCGCCAAAAACTTGTTGAGGTCGAAACCTAACGGTTTATTTAAATTTCGCAAGCGCACAGGCTATTGCAATATAGCGGGTGCAAGTATGGGTCGATCCCACAGAGACAGGATTTACTTTGAAATTATTTTTGTCTTTATTATAATTATAGAAGAGATTGGGGGAGATAAAGATTGGTTTTGGAAATAGAAAGAAACATATACAGAAAATACTTTAAATGAAAATTTATAAAACGAAGCATTCTCGGGATTGAAAATCATACACATAATTTGTTCATCAAATAGTCATTGTCTTAGGAAATAAAGGTTTTCATAAACATCAAGGATGGTATGTTAAGCCTACACTACTTCGGGTTAAGACAGTAGAGTTTGTATTCTTCACTAATTATGTCCTAACTGTTTAAGATTTCCGTTTATCGTACTCCCGCCCTGTCACAAACGGGCATTCCGGCTTATCTCTAGCTGACCATAATTAGTAAGAATCCATTAAGAACAAGAGTCAACATACTTTCCATTAAAGGAAGATCCCTAGGCCGTTGAACTACTTTCGTGATCAATGGAACCCAGTTTCTTTATATGGTTGCGTCAATCGAGATTCTCCGCTAGGTCCTTCTCTCGATCGACTGAATCATACAAGTTGGACGTCTCCAAAATGTAAGTCATTTAGAGATTGATATAAAGAAATTGTTTAGATGAAGATAAAAGACAAGACTTTCATATTTTAAAATGATTAACGGTTTATGCTTTGAGTTTCCAACCCCAAGAACAAGGGGGATTACTCACTAGCCATGTAAAATAGATAAGCAATAATAATAAAGAGTAGAGTAAGAGAAACTTATGATGAAAATAAGAGATGAATGGCTGGAAATAATGCTTCACTTTATTGCTTCTCTTCCAAAGGAACTTGAAGAATAAAAATAGACTTGAATCTTTAAAGGATATTTGAAAAGTAATGTAATAAGTACTTGTATCTAATCTCTAACAATTTCTGATGAAAATTCTATCAAAATTCGGTATCTAAGATCGAGTACAATGGGTCTTTTTATAATTGAGAGGAAACTCTTCAAAAGGTGCCTTTTAATTCTACAAACGCGATTTGCACGACCGAGTCAAGGATTTTGCACGGTCGTGCTCCCTTGGCGCCAATTTTGGATTTTTGAACAGGCACATAGCACGGCCGCTCTGGCTTCTGCTGCACGGCCGCTCTGAATGCCAACACGACCGAGCACTTTTCAAGACATGGCCACTCTGCGTTTTGGGGCCAAAAATGGCTTAGGGCTGACCATTTGCACGGTCGCTCCCTTTTGGCTGCACGGCCGCTCTGTCTGAATTTTGGCTTGTGTGTTTGATTTGTTTGTTGCTCCTCCATGCCTTTGTACCAAAGTGTCCAAGCATCCTTTCAATCATAATAGACTCCAAAAACCTGTCTAAAATGTATAGAAAATACCAAAAAGCATAAAATCTAATAAATATGAAAAAGGAACTAAAATATACTAAAAATGAGATGGAAATGATAATTTAACTAAGTAAAAGTATATAAAAACTTAGGATAAATGACTATATAATAGTCACTTATCAACTGGCCACTTAGAAACTTTGTTGTTTGTCAAAAACATAGCTAGCACACCCCTATTGGCACAAAAACTCTCATCATCCATGTTTGGTAATCCTAAAGCCTTGTTGATCATGGCAGGTATAAAACTATAGATTCTGCCCCTAACAAAAACATTACCAAAACGAGGTGATCCCTCATTATCAAGGTTGGGATTGAGGTTGGCATAAAAGTTTCGAACAATGCTTTTGACAAATGGACAAGGATGGGTATTAGGAATCAAAAACATCCTACCGGAAAGAAACTCAAACACACCATTCAGTTTCAGATCCTCAATATCTATATTCTTTTCCACCAAAAGTGGCTTCTGGCTATAAGTTGACCAAAATGACATATATTCTTTCCTATAAAATTCTAGGGTTAAATGAAGCTTAGGGAAGGCCTCATCATCATCAATATTAGTATTCACAGTAAACTCATCACTTGGGGAATCAGAATGTTGAAGAGAGTGAGAATGTATCTCATGAGTTGGTATGTTGGCCTGTGTAGAGGCAGGTGTTACGTGAGGTGTTAGCTGAGTTTGGGTAACACTTTCACTAGCACTCTGTTTTTCCTTTTTCCTAAGGAGCTTCATACGGACATCAGCAAGAGTTGCACCTTCATCTTTCAGCCACTTTTCTAGGCTGTCATCAGAGGGTTCCTTCTCTTCTTTGTAGTCTTCATCAGAGACATGAGCTGAAGAGAGACTGAGAGAGTCTTCAGAAACTTCGACGGGGTCTGAGGAGGTTTTGACTTCCCTTTGCTATAAGCTGCCCTTAGTCTGTTGGAGCTTCGTTTTGGTGGTCTTTGGGGAGGCATTGGAGCTTTCCTTTTCTTCTTCTTTTCTTTGGCAACCGGTACATTGGGTTGAGGAGGAGACACTTTCGGAGATAGCGAGGCTAATGGGAACGAAAATGGCCAGATAATATCTAGGGCAAGGTTTGGAGAAGAAACAAGGGTAACCCTAGGTGAAACCTCCATAGGCGAGGTAACCCTTGAGGTAGCACGAGAGGCAGCACCTGTTGAGATTTCCATGGGCATTGAGATTTTGGTAGGAGACGACATTGTTGGAATTGTGGAGAAGAAGAAGTGATCGGTGAAGATGGTTTTTGAAGGATTTGGGGCTAGAGAGAGAAACGGACAAGATAGAGAGAGAGAGAGATTAATAAGGAAAATAACAAGAAAATGGAATAAAAATCCAAATTAGGGGGTTTATCTTGAACAATTTTGAACCTACCTCCCTATTATCTAGTTAAGACTCCTAAATTAAATACACAACTACACCCATTTAAACCCAAAAAATGGTTGTTAACTATTTTTTTTAAATATAATAAAAGAGATAAAATAAAGTTAGGTAATTATCTCCTTCAAATTCGAATTTAAATAAGTCATCCAAATTTTTAGGATTACAAGTTACCCACTTTGATTTATCAAGATAAAAAGAATTAGTTAAAAACTTTTTGAAATTCAAAAACTTTAAAAATTTCGAATTTTCAAAAATTAAATAACTAAATACGAAAATAAAGAATAAAAAAATAATGTGGCAAATACAAATGTGTTACTAGCAATATTGGTAATACAAAAATTAACATATGCATTAAAATAACCCTTTGAAAATATTATTCATTTTCAAGCACATGAGGCATAACAAGTCTTGTTTTCAAGTACTTGAGGCATAACAATGCTCATTTTCAAGCACTTGAGGAATAACAAGCCTCATTTTTAAGCACTTTAGACATACAAATGTCTTTAAGTTTTTATTACTTCATGAACAAAGAAGCATCGTAGTAATGAGCTCCGTGCCCCGAGTTCTTTCGAAGTAAAAAGACTATAGTGAATTGTACCTTTCAAGTAGGATACAATGTAGTAGCAAACTCCATGTTCCTAATACTTAGTACAAACACACTAGAAACTATTCCCGCTTGGCAATAGAACATCGTCGCAGCGAACGCCGTGCCCCAAGTTACTAAAGGAATAATACACGTACTTTTTGCCTTTTATCAAAAGATTAGTGACTTTGTCACTTTTGAGATTTAAGGGTATTTTAACAAAACATGTTAACCTAAGTCTTAACCTACTAGAACAAAAAGGTCAGGATGTGCCCCCATAAAGGTAAAAAAACAAAAGTATAAGTGTATATATAAATATATATATATATATATATATATATATTTATTTATTTATTTATTTATTTATTTATTTATTTATTTATTTTTTCAGTATCACAGTGTTACCGTAAGTGTTAACCACACTTGGGGTAGCACCTGTGAACCAGAAACTTTTCATACAAAGACCAAGAGAGCTTTTCAAGTCTATAAATCTATCATGGTCAAGGGCCTTAGTGAATATGTCAGGAAGTTGATGCTTTATATCAATATGCTCTATATTTATCAAACGTTTATCAACTAAGTCCCTAAGGAAATGATGACGGATATCTATATGTTTGGTGCAAAAGTGTTGCACTGTGTTTTTGGAAATATTAATGGCACTTAGGTTGTCATAATACATGGTTAACATATTAATTTCTAGAACATAATCATCTAACATATGCTTTAACTAAATAAGTTGTGAACAACAACTCCCAGCTGCTACATATTCTGATTCAGCAGTTGAGAGTGAGACACAGTTTTGCTTACGACTATACCATGACACTAGATTGTTACCCAAATACAAATACCCCCCACTAGTACTTTTTCGATCATCCATATCCCTCGCCCAATTCGAGTCACTAAAGCCTACTAGATTTGTATTAGTATCTTTACTATACCTTACACCAAAATCACATGTTCCAGACACATATTTCATTATCTTTTTAACAGAATTAAGGTGAGAGACTTTAGGATTGGCTTGGTATCGTGCACATACACAGACGCTAAACATTAAATCAGGGCGGCTAGAGGTAAGATAAAGAAGGATACCTATCATGGAGCGGTAGAGTGTGTGATCAACATCTTCTCCTACTTGGTCCTTTCCAAGTTTGAGAGTAGAACTCAAGGGAAATTTCGAACTCTTTGACCCCTCCAACCCGAACTTCTTCACCAAATTCCTTGCATACTTGCTTTGTGATATGAATATTCCATCACTTGTTTGTTTCACCTGCAAGCCTAAGAAGAAATTTAGTTCACCTATCATGCTCATTTCAAATGTTGAACTCATAGCATCTACAAAATATTTCAAACATGATTGATTTGTAGACCCATAGACTATGTCATCAACATAGATCTGAGCAATAACAAGTTCTTTACCATGTCTAAGTATAAACAAAGTCCTATCTGCCTCATCTCTAATAAATCCATATTCAAGAAGAAAATGGTTAAACGACCATACCATGCTCGAGGAGCTTGTTTTAGCCCATAAAGAGCATTATCAAGTCTATAAACATGGTGTGGTTGTGAAGGATCTTCGAAACCTTTTGGTTGTTCAACAAATATCTCTTCATCTAAATAACCATTTAAAAAAGCTGCTTTTACATCCATTTGAAACAAAGTGATTTTTAGATAACAAGCTATGGCTAAGAGAAGTCTTATGGACTTAAGTCTAGCCATAGGAGCGAAGGTTTCATCATAATCAACAACTTCTACCTGTGTATATCCTTGGGCCATGAGATGAGCTTTATTCCTAACAATATTACCTTTCTCATCTGTTTTATTTTTAAAAATCCATTTGGTCCCAATAATATTAGTATTAGGGGGACGTGGTACTAAAAACCAAACATTATTACGGGCATACTGTTCAAGCTCCTCTTGCATGGCTTGATTCCAATGATTATCTTTTAAAGCCTCAAATACATTCTTAGGTTCTAGGGAAGAAAGATTACACGAGTATTTTACCTTGGCATATGTGGTAGACATGCATACATACATTACCATACTATGGTAGTCAATATGTTCTTTTTGCCTCATCTTTATGCCTTCATACACTTCCCCTATCACCTGTGAGGTGGGATGATCTCGTCTAACACTAGCAGGTGGATCCCTTCTCATTTGCTCATGAGCAGCGTCAGTATTTTCTGCCTCATCTGCTGTTCTGGAATCAGGTGTTACCAGAGGTGCTATCTCATTACTGAAAGCACTTTGGTCAGCACCAGTGTTAACATCTGTGTTAACACTTTCTTGGCTTCCCACTTGAGCCTCTTCCAGTAATTTTAGAGGCGTCTCTTGAACACTTTTACCTATAATGCTTAAGGAATCATCAAAAACAATTTTTATTGATTCTTGGATGGTTTCTAATCTTAGATTATAAACCCTATATGCTCGACTATTTTGAGCATATCCAAGAAAAATAGCCCTATCACTTTTAGAGTCAAGTTTACCTAAGTAATCCCGATCATTCAATATAAAAAACACACTCCCAAAAAAATGAAAATAATGAACCTTTGGTTTTCTACCATTAAAAATTTCATAGGGAGTCATTGTGGTTCCGGTTCTCAGATAGACTTTATTAATTGTGTGACAAGCAGTACTAAGTACCTCTACCCAAAAATGTTTTGAGATTCTTTTCGAAAATAATATTACCTAGTTATTTCAAGTAATGTTCTATTCTTCCTCTCAGCAATCCCATTTTGTTGGGGTGTTTTAGGTGCTAAAAATTCATGATGAATTCCTTTCTTTTCACAAAAAGTTGAAAAAGAAACATTATCAAATTCCTTTCCATGATCAGACCTAATACGAAAAATATAAGCACAAAACAAGTTTTTTATTTTAGAGTGTAAGATTTTAAAATTTTCAAAGGTTTCTGATTTATCTCTCAAAAAATAAACCCAAGTAAACCTAGAAAAGTCATCAACAATGACATAATATATCTCTTACCTCCAAGACTTTCTACCTCAACTGGACCAATCAAATCCATGTGTAAAAGTTGAAAATAATGTGTTGTCCCAAAGTGTTGCTCATTGTGTTGGGCAACACTGTGGGCAGCACGAATTTGTTTGCCTTAAGACAATCCTCACAAACCACTTTCTCCTTGAATTCCAACTTAGGAACTCCTCTCACAGCATCTAGCTTAATAATTTTCTCAATATGGCGAAAATGAACATGCCCTAAATTTTGATGCCACAAAGTGGTAACATCATTCTTAGCCGAATGGCACATTATTTTATCTTCAACAAGATAACAATTGTCACTAGATCTAGTTCCAGACATAACACAATTATTGGAACCATCAAAGACCTCATAATTGTTTTTGTTGAACTTCACCTCTAAATTGTCATCACAAAGTTGACTAATACTAATAAAGTTAGTAACTAGACCATCAACATGAAAGATATTTTTAAGGTGGGGAAACCATGCATATTAAGTGTCCATTTCCCAATGATTGTACTCTTACTACCACCACCATACGTAACAGTCCCTCCATGTATAGATTCATAGTCATTTAAAAATGACTTTGTTCCCGTCATATGACGTGAACACCTACTGTCAAAATACCATGAACCTACTACAATTTTTTTTTAAAGCAGTATAAACTACATCACATCATAGATTAGCTTTGGGTTTCCATGTTTTCTTCTTTGAATTTTTGACTTTCTGACTTACAGTGTTATCTGAAGTGCTTTCTGAAGTAGTGGACAACACTTCTGGTAACACTGTGGAACTGGACTGTTCCTTTTAAAAAGATTGACACTTATTTTTTAAATGTCCAGTAGTGTGACAATATTTGCACGCTTTTGCAGTGTCAGATGAGCTAGAAATGCAAACTTTTTTCTCAGAACCACGTTCTTTAACAACACACGCTTCACTATCATCAATATTCAAAGTAGAAGCAATACTATTTAAAGATTCTTGAAAACCAATACCTGCCTTGAGAGGGTTACTTAAATTGAGAATCTCATCCAGTTTGGAAGATCATGTGTTGAGTTTCTTAAATGTGGTCTCGGCAAGAGACAACTTGGCCTTGACTTTATCCAACATGGCATCTATCTTGGTGAGTTGGACCTCCATCTTAGTCAAGCTTTCCTTCATCTCATGATTTTCCTTGGTTAAGAATGTCATTTTCTTGTTCTCCTTTTTCCATTTGACAAGAAGTTCATCGTAGAGATTCTTCAACCCATCTATGAGCACATCCTTGTTTAGTTCATCCCCTTGAGAGTTTCCTATATCAAGATGAGTTGAACCCATGAAGCAATTAGCATTAGAAAAACTGAAGTGGTTATACTTGCTGAGTGTTGTCTCAGGTGTTACCAGAGATTCGGTAACACTAGTGGTAGCACTTCAAGTATCTGTGTCACATATAGTGACCAACATTGATGTCACATCTGGTTCTTCATCTTGGGTTGTTCCCTCATCTTCATTATCACTCAGGGTCACCCACAAGTTCTGTCCCATCTTCCTTAAACTGTTTGCACACTCGTTTGTAAAGTGTCCCCATCCAGAATAGGCATGACATTGAATTGAATCAATGTACTTAGGATCAGACCTTGACTGGTCAGAAGATCCCCTTCTTATTGGATTTGACTTTTGAGAAGATGGAAATGACCTTTATGGCATCGAATCACACACTTTGGTTTGTTGCTCCTTTGCTTTTACCTGCACATTATCTTTGTTAAACTTTCTAACCATAGATTTATATTTCTTAGCAAGTAAAGCAACACAAGCATTTTCATCCAATTCTTCAAAAACCTCTTCATCCTCACTTTTTGAAAATATGAGGAATGAATTTGCAAAGCTACATTCTTGCCCTTAGTGGCTTCACTTTGTTCAACAAGATTTAGCTCAAAAGTTTTAAAAATACTCATTAAAGTATTGAAATCCGTAGTATAATGATTGTGAGCTTCTTCAATAGATGAAATTTTCATAGTGAAACGCTCAGGAAGGGTTCTAATGGCTTTTGAAACAAGTTGTTTATTTGTGAAAGGTTCATCTAAAACTTGACATTCATTTGCAAGATCAAACAACTTTTCAAAATAAGATGAAATATTTTCATCTTCACCCATCCTTAATCTCAAACTTGCTAGTAAGCCTTCTAAGCTTAGTTTCACGCACACTACCATCACCTTCACAAAACCTTTGCAAAATATCAAATGCTTCCTTAGCCGTGGGAGTGTTTTGAATAAGTTTTAAAATATGAATGTGAACCCACTCATAAATGGCATTAAGTGACTTTTCATTGAAACTAGCTAGATTATTCTCTTCGTTAGTCCACTCGGATTCAGGCTTGACTTGAACATCACCATCCTCATCCGGGAGCAACATAGGAAGAGAATACCCATTGACAACTGATCGCCAAGCCCTAAGATCAATTGATTTGATATGAGAGCGAAGGCGGATCTTCCAATAAGCATAATTCGATCCATCTAGAACAGGAAGTCTCTTTCGGTTAGGATTAGCTGGATCATAAACCATGAAAACTAGATCAAGCACTTAGTATGTCAAGTGACCTGCTCTGATACCAATTGAAATTGTCTATGGCCAGTTTGCAAGTGTTATAAAAAAGTTTGATAGCACAACTAATAACACTTACGGTAACACAAACAACAGAGTATAAAAACAGTATGTAAAACAAAGCAATCAGTTTATAAAACACAACAGTTTTGCAGCAGAATATAAGAATAAGAACAAGAAAAAAAATTCTCATGTTATATAAATATATAACTTGAGGATGCCTAAATGGCAAAGACTTTATAGTCACTATATGAGATGATTACAAAGCCGAAGTTGTTCCCTATCTATATATCAATGTAAGAACTACACTACTAGAAAATGTATGTTAGGTGACAAATCTAAGGTGACAAATATTATTTTGTCACCTAAGATGACTTTAGGCGTCAAATAATAAATTGGTCACTTAAAATAGCTCTTTCGTGACCATTCTTAGGTGACCAGCATATTTGTCGCCTTACTTAAGTTTTACGTCACTAAGTGCACATTTAGTCACCTCATGTTATCTTTTGTAACGAAATCTTTGGTGACTAACAAAATAGTCACCTTAAATATAATTTACGTGACCACTTTAATTTTGTCACCTAAGGATAGTTTTAGATGACAAGTCTAAGGTGACAAATATTATTTTGTCACCTAAGACGACTTTAGGCATCAAATAATAAATTGGTCACTTAAAATAACTCTTTCGTGACCATTCTTAGGTGACCAACATATTTGTCGCTTTACTTAGGTTTTACGTCACTAAGTGCACATTTAGTCACCTCACGTTATATTTTGTAACAAAATCTTTGATGACTAACAAAATAGTCACCTTAAATATAATTTACGTGACCACTTTAATTTTGTCACCTAAGGATAGTTTTAGGTGACTAAATATTGGGCAACCAACATGGTTGTCACTTCTTAATAAAAATTATGTGACGAGTTAATTTTTTGGTTACCTAAGACTATTTTTAGGTGACTAATTCTTAGGCAATAGTCACCTTATATTCAAGGTGTCTATATTTAGGTGACAAAATGTTGGTCACCTAATATAGAGACAGATTCAACATCTGTAGCTAAAATAGATTGTTTATTTTTTATAAATTTTTTATTGAATAGGAAATAATATTTTAGACTTTTGTTTACTAAATACATTTTTTACAAAAAGGTATAGAAAAAAAGATAGAAAAAAACTAAACAAACAAAAGTATATAAAAGAAAAGAGGGACGGACTATCCTTTATTCCTTTTTTATTTTTTATAAATTTTTTATTGAATAGGAAATAATATTTTAAACTTTTGTTTACTACATACATTTTTTACAAAAAGGTATAGAAAAAAACTAAAGAAACGAAAGTATATAAAAGAAAAGAGGGACGGACTATCCTTATTCATTTTTTATTTTTTATAAATTTTTTATTGAATAGTAAATAATATTTTAGACTTTTGTTTACTACATACATTTTTTACAAAAAGGTATAGAAAAAAAGATAGAAAAAAACTAAATAAACGAAAGTATATAAAAGAAAAGAGGAATGGACTATCCTTTATTCATTTTTTATTTTTTATAAATTTTTTATTGAATAGTAAATAATATTTTAGAATTTTTTTACTACATACATTTTTTACAAAAAGATATAGAAAAAAAGATAGAAAAAAACTAAACAAACGAAAGTATATAAAATAAAAGAGGGACGGACTATTCGACCCACTCATTCTCTCTCCTACTTCACTTTTACACTCACAATATTCTCTCTTCTAACTATTCATCCCACTCATTCTCTCTCCTACTTAATTTTTCATACTCACAAACACCTCCACCTATTTCTCTCTCCTACTTTTCCTTAATTCTCACACCCAAAAAGTAAGTCCACAGTTACGTGGGACGGAGGGAGTATATTACAATTATAATTATTATTATGATATACTCCCTCTGTCCCGCTACAAACTGCACACTTTCTATTTTGGGCGTCCCATTACAAACTGCACACTTCCTAAAATGGCAAAGAATCTTTACTATTCCCTCAACTCATTCTCTCTCCTACATTATTTAAATACTCACAACACCATTATAATTTACTATTCCCTCCACTCATTCTCTCTCCTATTTTACTTTTACACTCACAACATTTATATCATTATTTTTTCCTTAATCCCCGCGCAAACAGTAACTGTGAACCATCTACCGGGACGGAGGGAGTATTATTTTTTATTATTTTATTATTATTATTAGATAATATTATTTTATATTTTAAATTATTTTTGATATTAATAATTATTTTCACCAATATTATTATTATGATATATTATTATTTATTTTATAATAATTATTATTAGATATTTTATATTTTTAATTATTATAATATTCAACTATTCTTATTATTAATAAGTATTATAATTATAATATTTAATTATTATAATTATCAATAATGATAATAAAATTATTTGTCAATGGTTAATATTAGATATTATTATTTATTTTAAATATTATTGAGTAGTTTATATTGACTTTTGGTGTAAATCAAATGAAATCATATATGAGGTGGCATTTGGTGATTGAATCTCAAATGTTCACCAAGATTATGAGTAAAAACAATCTTAGCCATTAATTTGATGGAAATCAATGGTCCACACCCACCCATACCCCTCTCTCTCTCTCTCTCTTTCTCTTTCTCTCTCTCTCTCTCTCTATTTCTCTATTTCTCTTTCTCTTTCTTCATTCACGGTGGAACACTTCCTCTCTGTCTCTCTTCTTTTCTTTTACTGCCTCCCTCACCGTCCCTCATCCCCCTCACCGTCCCTCATTTCGCATCTCTGCCTCCCTCACCGTCCCTCATCCCCCTTCTACCCCTCCGCCTCCCTCACCGTCCCACCAATGGCCTCCGTGACATCGCCGCAATCGCGTCCTCACGCGCCGCCAAACTCTATGATTTCTAGATCATGGAGGACGGCATTCAAGACGATTCAAGCAACGTCACTCGATTCGTGATGCTTCGGATTTAAGGTTGTATCTCTCTCTCCCTTTCTCTCTCTCTCCTATGGCACCCCACCCTCTTGATTTAGATCTGGTTTTGTTTTCTCTCTCTCTCTCTCTTTCTCTCTCTTTCTCTCCATTAATGAAACCAGATCCGGTTTATGATTTAGATCTGGTTTCGTTTGTGTGTGCAGTGGTTGTGTAATGGTGGTTAGACGGTGGTGAATGGTGGATGACGGTGGTTGTTGGTGGTGGACCAATTGTGAGGACTTGATCTGCATTTTTTGAAGTTAAGTGATCAAAGTTGAATGAAAGAATATGTAATGACTGATTTGAGTATAAAAGAAGTTTAGGGGAGCAAAGTGTAACTATGAAATATCAAGGATCAATTTAAGATTAATAAAAGTTAAGTGACTGATTTGAGAATAAAAAAAGTTAAGGAACTGATTTAAAAATAAAAAAAGTTAAGAGACTGATTGTAGTGTTTATATATAATATTTTTAGACGTTTTAATCACCTAAAATATACTTTTAGGTGACTAACAAATATTTAGTCACCTAAATTTAGTATTAGGTGACCAACTGCTTGGTTGCTAAAGAGCAAACTTAAGTGACCAGGATAAATCGACACCTTAAAATTGTCACGCAAAGTTGAGGTGACCAAGCCAAATTTGTCCCAAACAATTACTGGCAACAAAAATTTGGTTGCCAAAAGATTGGTCGCCTTGGATATCTTAAATGACCAAACTTAAAATTAGTCACCAGAACTAAAATCTTAGGTGACTAATTCTAAATTTGGTCACCAAAAACCTAAGGCTTCGGGCTTTGCATAACAATTCTTTGGCGACCAAAATTTGTCACCTTAATTTAATAATGACCAAAATGATGACTTAGGTGACCATTTTTCTTTGTCACCTAAAGATTGATTTCTACTAGTTCTAGGAACTAAGATCAATCACGAAGTTCTATCCTAGCCACGACACAATCAAGTCCCAAGAAGTTGAAGGTGGAAATAATTTGTGGGAGGATGAACACAAAGAGCCGAGGAGTAATTGATCTTTTCTTGTGCAAGTGTGTGTGTGATGCTCGACATATTGTGCTTGTCTACAACCTTGCTATTTATAGCCCTCAAATACTTGGAGTCTACTCTTGATAACAGCCTTGAACTGGATCGGATGGAGTGGAGATGTTGTTGGGCTTATTGTGCTAAAGACTTGGTCAATTCCCTTGAATGTAGCAACCGTCTTGCTTAGTGCCCAAGTCCTTAGCATTAACTCCTTCTACCCATGAGCACTCCTGTGTTGTACTCTCTTGTTTGTTCATCAGAATCTCCCTTGAACAAGTCTTCCCACGTGTCCTTCTTCAGCTGTTAGGAGTTATGCATAAATCTCCATTTATGCATAATTCTCCTCTTGACTCGTTCCACCACTTTTCTTGCTCTAACATTTCATTGTTATTTACCTGTACATTGTACTAACCACACATATATTTTACAAGTATAGATTGTACAAATATTCAATATAACCTATGTAAGAAATGTCCAACTAATAAAGTCAGACGTGCTGGGTAACACCTGAAAAGTGCTATCACTACTTGTATTAATACCTACGTCTGATAACACTAAAGAGTGTTGGTAGCACTTGTGGTAACACCATCAAGCTGCACTTACAGAGTGGTTGACATAGAAAAAATTTAAGCTGCAGAAGAGGAGATAATTGAGACATTGTGCATGCTTGAAAGATATTTTCCTCCTTCGATCTTCGATATTGTGATTCACTTGACATTACATTTAGGACGAGAAACTCGTCTTTATGGACCAAATCAATTCCAATGGATGTATACATAATAGCTATCTCTTTCGTTTGTTTGATTTGGAAATAGACTGTCATAGCTCAATAGATTGGTTCTGGTCTTCGTGGCCTTGGCATAGGCTCATTCGGCCTTGATTGGGCAACTGTGGCTGGTTTCCTAGGTAGTCCATTAGCCATGCCTGGGTTTGTTATCCTTAACATGCTTGCAGGTTACATTCTCATGATCTATATAGTGATCCCAGTTGCTTACTGGTCAAACTTGTACGAAGCCAAAAGATTCCCTATCTACTCGTCCCACGTGTTTGATTACAATAGAGGAAAGTATGATGTTCACAAAGTTTTGAATGATACGACCTTCTCATTCAATCGTCCGGGATATGATGGTTACAGCCAAATCAATCTTAGCATCTTGTTTGTGTTTGGATATGGTCTAAGTTTTGCAACATTGGCAGCCACATATCTCATGCTGCTCTCTTCCACAGAAGGTACGTGTTTGTTCTTTAATTGATATAGTAGATAAGAGCTGATGATACCAACTAGCTAATTATACTCGTCCACTACAGATCAATATGGGATCAAAATAGAGTATCACTCAGTGACAAGTTTGGTGATGTCCATACGAGGTTGATGAGGAAAAATTACGATCCAGTCCCTCAGTGGTGATTCTACACCCTCATGATACTAGTGATCAGTCTAGCTTTGCTTACATCCGAGGGATTTGGCAGCCAGCTACAGCTCCCATATTAGGGTGTCCTGTTAGCCATCGCTTAGGCTATGGTCTTCACCCTGCCTATTGGTGTTATTACCGCTACCACAAATCTGGTATATATATACTTGAAACATCGTATTGCTTGTGTGAATCTGTGTGTGTGAAATTACCCGGGATCCGGCTCGCGCGCGGAGCCCCGGCATCTCGCATTTCGTCGCTGTTCGGGAAGTCGCCCGGATCCGAGAGGCAGCACAATCGCGCCCCGGCATCTGGCTTATTCCGTTTTAGCGTTGCGCGTTGGAGGTGTCTCGCCGTTTTGCTTTCGCATTTTGTAGAGTCGCCACGCCGTTTTTATTAAGCCCAAAACATTGAAAAAGGGCATCAGTTTAAAGATAAATTTTAAACTGTTTTTGTGTGATGAGATTTTGAGTTCGGAGGTCAGATGACTCCCCGGGAAGAGAATATTAGAATATTAGAGCTCACCCGAGTAGCCTCGTAAAACGAGTCTTTCGGATACCCCTAATATCCTTTAAATGTTGTGTGTGTGTGTGTGCTTTTTAAAAATGCATGCTGTATCGGATGTCTACATTGTATTGAAATGTATTGAAATAGAATAGGAAGGAAGCCTTACCAATGTTGGTTCGTGTCTGTCTTCCGCAGGGGAATAGTGTTTGAGGTCGGAGTAGCGTTCCGGTTTGCTTCGGGGATGCCGGTTGTCTGCGGACAGAGTTTCGGCGTGAGTTGAGGTTGCAGGCTGCGTTCGGGCAGAGGTTCGGCGTGCGTGGGGATCGTCGGGATCACTCGGGCAGAGGTTCGGCGTGCGTTGTGGTGGCAGGAGTCACTCGGGCAGAGGTTCGGCGTGCGTTGGAATTGTTGGTTGGATTCGGGCAGAGGTTCGGCAAGGTTTGGGATCGCCGGTTTGACTCGGAAAGAGCCGGGACACCGTGGGAAAGACCAGGCAAGGCCTCGGAGTACCACGAGGGGCCTCAGAGTACCTCGAGAGTGCCTCGGGGCGGCGCGGGAGCGTCTCGGGAGCGCTCGGAGAGGCTTCGGAGCACCTCGAGGGGGCTCGGAAGGCCTCGGAAGGATCCGAAGGGGCCGGGAATGCCTCGAAAGGTCTTAGAAGGGGAGCCAGAAGGCTTAGGGAGGAAGAGAGAAGTGGGATGTGTGCAAAAATGAGGAGGGGAAGCCCTCTATTTATAGTAAAAATTTCGGAGCAAAGAGGTCCGTACGGACCTTCTTGGTTATCCAGAATTTTGGATTTCCTCGATTTGAGGAATGCGCAATGATGGAGAATATTACGGAATGATGATGTCCCCCATGCAATAAGGTCCGTACGGACCATCTTGCATGCAAAGAGGTCCGTACGGACCAACTCTGCATGGAAGTCATCATTTCTTCCGGGATTTGAGGGAATATTGTGGACTTTAAGGGGATTTAGTAATCATTGAAACAAAGAGGTCCGTACGGACCTTAATTGCTTTTCCGATTTCTGAAAATTCCCAAAAGGTCCTTTGTCCCTTTTATCCCGAAAGGCTCCTCCCTGGTTTGGTTGGGGGTTTGAGAGGGTTTTGAGAGGGTTTTGAGTGAGAGAGGTCTACGAGGCTGCGTGGATGAGTCGCGGTGTTTCCGTGTGTTTGAAAGGGAGTGATCCAGTTGGGGTACTTACGAAGCCCTCGACGACGTCACTTATGAAAGAAGTGGGGTCGCCGATAAGATAAGGGTCTGTCTGGATCGCGTCTTTGGGAGAGGAAGTGGCCAGTGAGGGTCAAAGTGAGGACGTGGTGGTGTCCTTTTGTGTGGCCAGTTTAGGTGATAAATGGACCACTGTGATAGGATTCCTACGTATCCACGGGCGGGAATCAAGCACAGTCGTAGTTCGGGTGTGGGGTGAGTGTTACGTGAATGCGGGCGTGGTGGTGCCACAGGTGTTGTGTGACCGCCGAGGTCAGTGGTGAGGACGTGGTGGCGTCCTGAGTGACCGTATAGGTTGATGGTAAGGACGTGGTGGCGTCCTGGGTGACCGCATAGGTCAGTGGTAAAGACGTGGTGGCGTCCTGGGTGACCGCATGGAGTCGGTGATAAGGAGCGTGGTGGCGTCCGGGTGACCGTATAGTCGGTGATAAGGACGTGGTGGCGTCCCAGGTGACCGTATAGGTCGGTGATAAGGACGTGGTGGCGTCTGGTGGCCGTATAGGTCGGTGATAAGGACGTGGTGGCGTCTGGTGACCGTATGGGTCGGTGATAAGGACGTGGTGGCGTCTGGGTGACCGCATAGGTCGGTGATAAGGACGTGGTGGCGTCTGGGTGGCCGTATAGGTCGGTGATAAGGGCGTGGTGGCGTCTGGGTGACCGTATAGGTCGGTGATAAGGACGTGGTGGCGTCTGGGTGACCGCATGGGTCGGTGATAAGGACGTGGTGGCGTCTGGGTGACCGATAGGTCGGTGATAGGGCGTGGTGGCGTCTGGGTGGCCGCATAGGTCGGTGATAGGACGTGGTGGCGTCTGGGTGGCCGCATGGAGTCGGTGATAAGGACGTGGTGGCATCTGGGTGACCGTATAGGTCGGTGATAAGGAGCGTGGTGGCGTCACAGGTGACTGTATAGGTCGGTGATAAGGACGTGGTGGCGTCCTGGGTGACCGCATAGGTCGGTGATAAGGACGTGGTGGCGTCCTGGGATGGAAATTTTACGATTTTCCTAATCGGGTGGTTTAAGGCCTTCCGGGCCGGCGATAGTGATTTGGGAGATTTATACGGTCTTCCGGACCGAGTGGTTTAGAGCCTTGGCTGGGATAGTAGTTTGGTTTGTGGTGAGTGGACGTGGTGATGTCTGAGTTGAAGCTTAGTTCGGGAGTATGAACCTAAGTTGTGACCTAGTTCGGGAGTATGACCTAAGTTGGAACCTAGTTCGGGGAGTATGACCTAAGTTGGGACCTAGTTCAGAGTATGCTAAGTTGGGACCTAGTTCAGGAGTATGACCTAAGTTGGGATTTAGTTTCAGGAGTATGAACCTAAATTGGGACCTAGTTCAGGAGTATGACCTAAGTTGGGACCTAGTTCAGGAGTATGACCTAAGTTGGGAAGGAGCTCGGGCTTACTTTGATGGCCGGTGCTTGAGCTGCCGTTGAAGTGGGCAAGGATGACGGCCGGTGATTGTTTCCCCATTTGGCGTTTCGGAGGCGCTTCGTGCCTTGGGACTTGTACTTGGAGGTGTTGGCTCCTTCGCGTGCTTGTTTTGCCATTGAGTGGGCAAGGATGATGGTCGGTGCTGGGGATATGCAGTCTTGCATGACTTCCCTTTGACTTGTTGGGAGGAGCTCGGGCTTACTTTGATGGCCGGTGCTTGCGTTGCCGTTGAGGTGGGCGAAGTTCGGACTTACATCTGACTGCCGGTGCTTGAATTGCTGGGGATGCGTGACCACAGCAGGGGCCCTTTTACATTGGGAAGATGACTTCGGACCTTCGGTGGTTGAGTGGTCGTTGAGCATTTGGAGGCATCTTGTGCCTTGATATTCGTCTTTGGGAGGTGTGGGCTCCTTCTTGAATTACCGTTGAGCGGGCGTTGGTTGGATTGCCGTTGGAGTGGGCGAGGACCGGTCTTATGTTGATGGCCGGGATTGAATTGCCGTTGAAGTGGCGAGACCGGTCTTACGGCTTGACGGCGGTGGTTGAATTGCCGTTGAAGTGGGCGAGGACCGGTCTTACGCTGATGGCCGGTGGTTGAATTGCCGTTGAAGTGGGCGAGGACCGGTCTTACGCTGATGGCCGGTGGTTGAATTGCCGTTGAAGTGGGCGAGGACCGGTCTTACGCTGATGGCCGGGGATTGAATTGAAGGGTTAGGGACCATTCTGCACTTGGATTTCTTTGGAAAAGGCCTTAGGACGGCCAGGGGCAAAGATTATAAGGGCAAGAAAGTAATTTGGCCACCCCTTGCAAAGAGGTCCGTACGGACCAGCACAGTTGCAAGAGTCCGTACGGACCACCTTGGTTTTTACGGTTCCCGGGTTTGACCGGGCTTTAAATACCGAGGCCCTTCCCCATTCCTTCTTCCTCATTTTCCAGTTCGTGAACCAGGCGAGAGAGAGAGAGAAAAATTCCTCCATTGTTAACCAAAATCAAAAAATTTTTGCTTGAATTTCTTGCCATGGCTGAAGGATCTCGAAGGAGTCGTCGTCAACGCCTTGATCGGGAAGTGGTTGAGCAAATGGATGGAGCTTCAAAGGAATTGGACTTCGTTTGTTCCATCTTCGAAGAACCGGATGTTTTGTATCCGAATCCGGAGGTGCATAATCGTCGCTCCATGAGCGTTGGGGAGGTAAGAAATCTGTTCCGTTTTGATTCCTGCTCAATTTTTGAATGCTAGAACTAGGTTTTAGTTTTCGCATTTTTGAATTTTTTGTTATTATTTTATGCCCTTTTGTGAAATTCTTGATGAATTGTTGAAAATGGACATGTAAAAATTGTGGGTATGTGTATTTTGTGCAGAAATGTGTAGATTAGCTCTTATTTGTGAAAATAAAGTGCCTATCTAGTGAATTGCATGCTTTGGTGTTTTGTACCGTATGCTATTTATGTATGTACATTATGAGAAAAATTATCGTGTAGTGATAATTTTTGTGAAAAAATGTGACATGTGCCGTGTTTTGTGACGGGTTATATGTGAAAGTGTGTGCCGTGTTGGGACGGATTTTCTTTTGAGAATGTGCTATATAGTGTGTGCCGTGTTTTTGGGTGACGGACTTTGTGGGGAAAATATGTGCAATGTGTGCCGTGTTGGGACGGATTTTCTTTTGAAAATGTGTCGTGTAGGGTTTAATCCCCCCCCTTTTTTTTTCTTTTGAGAAAATGTGTACAGTGTGTGCCGTGTTTTTGTAACGGACTGCATGGGGAAAATTATATGCATGATATATGTGAAAATTATGTGCATTGTGTGCCGTGTTTTGTGACGGGTTACATGGAAAAATTGTATGTGAAAATTATGTGCAATATGTGCCGTGTTTTGTGACGGGTTATATGTGCCTTTATATTAAATCGTGATTGACGTACCTTTGCTTTGTGTTTACTGCGGGATGCGGGGCTTATGGCAGGAAGGCCAAGAGGATGAAGACTCGGGGATCGCTCGAGGCATTTGTTGGCTAATGGCGGCGGATGCACGATATTTCCGTGGGCGGGGCCGAGTCCCGGAGAGTGGTTTATGCTTACGGCCTAGGTGTGTTCGTTGAGAACACAGGTGGAGTATCGACACGAGGAAGAACAAGAGTATCTTCCTGGGCCTTTCGAGTATTGGTGGGATACCACCCACACCTTCCACCCGAGTGGGCGAGGTGACGGTGACGCCTACCGATTTTGCTTTGCACGGGCTCTCCTTCAAAGGAGAGGTGCGGTGGAGGGATATGATACTGATGACGTGTTGGCCCGAGCTGCTGGGCTTTGAGCCTCGTCCTCGCGAGGGCACAGGGATCTTTGTCTGGCGACGTGGAGATGAGGATCACGGCCGGTATTGGGGCCTACATCCAGTGCGGCCAGGTGGCAATGGAAGCGATTGGCGCGCTCCTTCTTGTGGTATGCCTTTGTCAGAGACTTTGTTCTCGAACCACGCGACCGCAGCCTCCCTTTGCTGTTGGAGAGCTTGACTGATCTCGGATAGGGTCTGCGACATTGCTTGGGGCGAGGCAGCTTGGCCGAGCTCTACTTCTCCTTGGACCGGTTTAGCTTGGGGTGGCGATTCGTTGGCCGCTTTTGACTTCGCTTTGGAGGTATGAGTTTATTCTTTGTTTTTTTTTTTTTTTGATTTAGCAACTTGTCTTTTCTCCGTTGTCTTTTGCACTGAGCTTTCTCTGTTTTTGTCGCGAGTGTGGTTTTATGAGGTTTTCCGGTGCTTCCCGTGGGATAGAGATCCGGGCATTCTTTGCGTACCGCCATCTTTGGGATGGGCTGTGCGGCGAGGAAGAGGAGGACCCGGCGGGGGGAAGCTCACCATCGCCTACGGGGATGTGCGGGAGCGTTTGGAGCGGGATAGCCGTGAGGGGTTCGTTCTGCTCCCGTGGGCTCGGTATGAGGGGGATGAGTTCGAGGGCTCCCGAGGTGACAGCGCGGCGGAAGATCTTTGCGAGGCTTGACTTGTGACGCCATGTACGGGGAGCGAGTCTTGGCGATGGCCCCGGTGTGCTTCCCGTGGCTCCGAGGGACCCTCCCTTCGGGGATGCTTGATTCCCGGACATGGACGTGCTCGATTTCGAGAGATACCTTGGCGGTGTCGGGGCCGAGGAGTTCATCTGTATGGAGAGGAGTACGGGGCCTTCGTGAGGAGGAAGCCGAGGACGCCCTGAATGCGGCGCGGGAGAGAGAGGCTGGCCCGCAGCTCCCACGAGGTTCCGATGCCGGGACCGGATTTCACGTGCGTCCGCGGGAGGGACGGGTCCGAGGAGGAGGAATGTATGCTGCCCGTCGAGGCACGAGCTCTGCCGCATGCAGTGGATCCCGAATCGGTGAGTGTCTTCGACTCTTTTCCATCTTGGCATCTTTTCTGCATTTTCTCTTTTTGTTGTTGAGTATAACCGCATTTGATGAGCGTTTCCTTGGCTTCTTGTTGGTGCGAGTCCCGGGAGAGCCTATGATATGCCGACTCGCCGCTTACGTGGCGATGCGCTCCTTCGCTAAGAAGATGGCGTCGAAGGTGTCCGTCTTCGCGTCGTGTGCCGGCGCACGAGCCTATGCCTTCGAGGCATTCTGTGGATGTTCCTCCGCCTAGAGCCGAGCCTGAGCCGCAGCAGGAGGGGCCTTTGAGGCGGCATAGCATGGATGCCGGACGTCTTCGGAGCCGCAGGCCTTCGAGGAGCGGCCCTTTTATCGCTTCATGCCTCCGCACGGTGCACAGGTGAGGGTTCCTCGAGCCTTCTTTCTTTGATCCTTTCGCCGGATTTGATCCTTCCGAGTACTTCTCGTGGGAGCCTCAAGCGGGTGCTCGGTATTCGATGATGAGGATGTGACGGCGAGTTCGCTGGGATGCCCGACTTTTCTTTGGAGGATCTTGGCGAGGATGATGATGATGAGGATTCTGAGTAGTATTCATTTGCTTTCCCTCTTTTCATATCCCTCTCTCTTTTTTTTTTTTTGTTTAGCAACAGACATTTTTGGGTACTTGTAATAAAACACATGTATTTGCATGGCAAACAGTATTTTATCTTAAGATGTAATGTCATTTATTTTTGTGATTCCCGGGAATTGTCCTAGAAATTGTTGCTATTATTATTTTTATTTTTGTACATGCCACGTGAGCTGAGAGTGCGTTTGTGGGTAGTGTTGGTTTGCCGGGAATGGCTTTGGCCGTTGTTTGGGCGTTTGGAGCAAGGTTTTGCCGAGGAGTGGTTTTTGTACCGTTTTCCGGGGAAATGGGCTCTGTTTGCAAGGAGGTCCGTACGGACATACTTAGCATGCAAAGAGGTCCGTACGGACCAACCTTGCTTGGGAAGGACATAAATGCTTTCCAAAGTGCTCAGTTCTTCCTCATTTCCCCATTTGCAGCCATTTTCGAGCTTTCTTCCCCATTTTCTCTAGGAACCTCCATTTTTGCCATGGATTCTTCGTACGTTCCTAGAATTTTGCCGAGGCTTTCGCAGGAGAGGCAAGCACACTTCCTTGAGCAGTTGAAAACGTGGATGCGGCGCCGTATGAGGCATCAGAGACGGGCTTTCGAGGTAAGGTTTCGTCTTCGCTCGGCTTTGGTCTTTTAAGGAGTTGGTTCCTGATTGGGATTTGTTGCGGGCTGCCGCGAAGTTCTGGGATGTTAGGAGGCACGTGTACTGTTTCTCCTACAATGAAATGGTGCCCACCTTTGAGGATTTTCGGGCTTTGATTGGAGGACCGGAGGTGGAGGCCATCTCGCTTCCTTTGGTTGGCGGTGCTGCGGTGAGCGTGAAGCTTGCAGACTTTCTTCGTACTTCGTTGGAAGAAGTGTGGCATGATCCTTGATTCGGGTCATATCGACATTTCTGCCGCCGGAGCGGTTCATGGTTGATGATGAGAGTGACGTCTCTTGGGATGTATTTGCCTTGTGCGTGATGGCGACGCTTTTCCTGGTCGGCCCTTGGCATTTGTGATGGCGCTTTGCTAGATGTGGTAGGGCACTCGCAGAGCCGGGAGAGGATATTGTCCCGTTGGTGCCGGGGGAGACTCTTCATGGTATCGACCGTCCGGCGACCGGGGATCGTTTTATGAGAGGGGAAGCCCCGCTTTGCTCACCTTGTGGTTGCGAGAGACTTCAGGCCATGCCCGAGGCTCCGACGTCGTTTAGCCCGTGGTCATTTGCTCAGCGACCTCTTGTGTTGGATATGGATCGACCCGCCCGGGAGAGATGGATGGCACGGCCTTGGTACGCATCGAGATCCGCCGGTGGGTTCCGCCTGGAGGATTGAGACTAGGAGGATCTTGCAGAAGGGTCCTACGTTGTCGAGTTCCAGTTTGTCTTGGTCCTCCTTCTATATTCCGTCGCTTGTTTCCCGGCAGTTTGGGATGAAGCAGGAGCCTTTGTTGGGCCGGGATGACCTTGCTACTTTGCGGAGGTAGTTCCTCTTTGTATGGCGGCCCAGGTGCCTTCTTGTATTGTCTCGAGGGTATGGAAGTATTCCGCTTTCCTCCCGCTGGTACTCCTTAGGCGTCTGGGAGCGTTGTGCCGACGACTCGCATCCGGCCCGGTATGAGCAGCGTGTAGCCAAGGCGCCCAAGTGGTCTTGGAGAGTAGGCGTGAGGGGCCGATTCTCGGGACCCGGCCGTCAGGAAGCTATTGCCTTAGGAGTGCCGAAGCCCGGTCCGACCCTTTGGATGTGACGGGAGACACTTTGTTTGACTACGAGACTAGAGTTGACCGACCGACAGGGAGAGGTCCTCTTTGCTGCACTCGCAGGAGGAGATCCGAGCCGAAGCACGGGCGAATGAAGCCCCGAGAGCTACCGGATTGTTTGACTCTACGGGGAGGACCCCGCATCTCTGACCGAGAGACGCAGAGTTGATTCACGTGGAGCGAAAGAAGACTCGCCGGGGACGAGGAAGAAAGGAAAGAATGGCGAGGGGACAAGCGCAGATGGCGCGGAATGACCTCCTAAGTATCCATTCATTGCATTGCAAACACATTATTAGTTAAATGTATTAAGCTGTCTTTTAGCATGTTGTGAACTTGAGAGTAGACCGTGCTTGAACTCATCAAGAAATGTTGTAACCGTTAGTGATTTGTGATTTACTTTTAAAGCTTTGTCGAGACGCAAGATCTTTTGTTTTGCCTTTGCTACATTGTGCACTTTGTCGGCGTCCATCTTTGGACTTTTCTCATTGCATTTGCGGATCGAAGGTCTAGGCTCCCGACGGCAATCCCTTTTGTTGAGGCCTTGTGCTTGGCTGAGAGGTCGAATGCTCCCTTGACAAGTCGTTTTGACGGTCCTTTTTCGTAGCTTCCTTGCCTCTTGTTGGCGTCGGGCTCTTTGACCTCAATTTTGCAGCTTCTGCTTGAGCTTCTTTTGTTTTTTTTTTTTGTGAGCCCTTGCTCGAGCTCTTTTTTTTTTTTTTTTTTTTTGAAGCGCGTGAGGCGAAGACAAGCCCCTGGCTTGGAAACAGTCACGAGTCAGTCGTTTGATGCTGAGTGACCCTCGGATGTCCTTTGATGTTGCCGCCGTCGTTTGACTTGGTCAAGGTGACTGCTGGGGCGTGTTCTTGAAAAGTGCGGAGCTTGATGGAGGTCTTGGTTGACATTCAAACTTTTGAATTTTTGTGTGTTTTTAGACCGAACCAATGAAGGCTGCCTACGTTCCCCTCGGACTGAGAGGCTCAGGTCTGCGTAGTTCGACACTACATGGAGTGCCAAGAGATGCACAGTTGTTCTTCTTCAGGCGAAGTATCTGCGAAGTTTGCTTCCGTTGGCTGGATTCATGAAGGGATTGCCGTCTAGGTCTGTTAGCTTCATGGCGCCTCCGGAGAAGATCTTTTGAACCACGAAAGGGCCGATCCATGTGGGTTCCCATTTTCCCATGGGTTGGTTCGAGTGGGAGGCTTTTCTTTGAGTACAAGGTCACCTTCCCCGATGTCTCGGGATTTGACTTTCTTGTCGAAAGCTCTAGCCATCCCGCTTTGATAGGCTCGGACGTGTTCCATGGCCTTTAGTCGTCGCTCGTCTAGCGAGCCAATTCGTCATGTCGGCAGCCATTCGACTTCGTTGATGTCATTTTCCAGACTCGGAGTGAGGGAATTTCTAGCTCGATGGGAAGGACTTGCTTCCATCCCGTACGTCGGGGCAAATGGGGTTTCTCCCGTGGGCATTCGGCCCGATGTGCGGTAGCCCCAAAGTGCAAGGTGCGGCTTCTCGGGCCAATCTCGTCCTCGGGTGGTCATTTTTCGGATGATCCGTTCGAGGGTTTTGTTTCTTTGCTTCCACGGCGCCGTTTGTTTGTGGCCGGTAGGGAGAAGATTTGTGGCGTGTGATCTTGAATTCAGCCGGCGATCTGTCGAATTCCCCTTCGAAGTGTGAGCCGTTGTACGATATGACCTCATTTGGGATGCCGTATCGGCATATGATGTTTTCCTTGAGGAAATGTGCGACCTTCTTGGAGGTGAGTACCTTGTAGGACTTGGCTTCGACCCATTTGGTGAAGTAGTCGATGGCTACTAAGATGAACTCGTGACCGTTCTTGCTGGCGGAGCGATTTTCCCGATGACGTCAATTCCCCAAGTGGCAAAGGGCGAGGTGTAGTCATGCGGTAGAGATCGTGGGGTGGTAGATGATTGAGGTTGGAGAACCGTTGGCACTTGTCGCGGCATCGGACAAAGTGGATGCAATGCGCTTCCATGGAGATCCAGTAGTAGCCCATCCTGAGAATGATTTGCATCGGGGCTCTGGCATTCATGTGGGGACCGCAAGCCCGTTGTGGACTTCGTTCATGAACTTGTTTGCTTCTTCTTGGGCGACGCGGCGTAGGAGTGGCCCGTGGTAGCGTTTCTTGTATAACATGTCCCCGAGGATGACGAAGTGAGAGGCAAGGCGTTTTAGGGCCATGATGCTCTTGGTTTTGACCCCTTACGTGTGTTGACCTTCCTTGTTTATGAAGGCGGTTTCCCGTTCTTGAAGTATTGGAAGATCGGCTTGTCTTGGAAATGGCGTCGGACTTGCGTCTCTTTGGCTCTTCAGCAATCTTGCAAATCATTGTAATTAAAACCTTCTCGGCAGCTTGGGCCCGGTTTTTCTCTCGTTTGACAACATGCTTAAATGTTTGCTTGATGCATTTATTTAATTAATGTGTTTGCCTTTTGTATAGATGAATTTAACTGTTTTGATTAGTTAATGTCATCATTTGTTAAAGATGCAATGAAATGGTTTTTTAGGAAGGTCGGACCTTTTATTGAAAGCGTGAAGGCTGTACATTGTTGATCAAAGATTCACAATCGTCGGGCGTAAAGCCGTCAAAAGACACAAAAACAAGACTCGAAGCTAGACTATAGGCGACGAGGGATTGGACCAGGCTTCATTACTCTCGGATGGCTGTAGCTCTAGAGGGAGTGGTGCTGGTTTAGGTGGCCAATCTTCCCTTGGCATGAGTCCCGGAAAGTAGCTTGCATGCGGTTCGATTTCAAACCAGATCGCGGAGGTTTTTGGCTGCTCCCCTGATGATGTCCCTCCATTAGTGTTGCCACCAGTCCTTGGGGGTTTTTGATGATAGAAGTCGCTGAGGGCTACTTCTAGGAGGGCGAAGCATTCGCTGATTCGGAGTGGATTTTTGCTGATGTTGATCACTTTCATAGAATCTGCTTCTTTATCTGGGATCTTTGCTTGGACGACGTTTACAATGTCTGATTCGAGCGGACATGCTATATCTCCTTCCCTGATTAAGCCTTGGAGGAGGTTGCGCCATTGTTCGTCCAGGTCGGACACCGGAATGTTGAATTGAACTAAGCTGTGATGGCTGTCCCCGTAAGATCCGAGAGTGTCGGCTAGAGGGTTGTCTTGTACCGGGGGATCGGTGATGAGCCAGTTTGCAAGAGGGTTTTCGGCGAAGTAAGGGTCTACTCCTCGATCAATCTCCATTAGGGCATCCATCTCTTGATCCTCTCTCAAGCATTCTTCGCAGTCGCATATATCAGAGTTGTCATCCTGACCCATGAGTTCTTCGATTTCTAGCTCGTCGCGGCTTAGAGCGTGGATGTAGGGATCCACTTCGTAGCGGGACAGGGTAGGAGAATCATCTGGGGAAGAGTATTCGGTCATGTCGGGACCTTCTTCTGGGTCATAGCTTGCTGGCCAAGCACTTGCCATTGCACTGCTTCCGCGGATCACTTCGATCGCTCCATTGGCATTGATGAATTTCACGCATTGGTGAAGAGTAGATGATACTGCTTTCATCTGATGTATCCAAGGCCGTCCCAACAAAGCAGAGAAGGTTGGTTTGATTTCCACGACTTGGAACTCTACCGACTCCAGTTGTACGTCGAATTGGATCCTCAAGTTGATGACTCCTACGATTGGTCGTGCAGTGGAGTCGTAGGCTCGGATTACCCGAGGTGAAGGCCTTATCAGAGAACGGTCGATGCGGAGTCGTTTCAATGTGTTTAAAGCGATGATGTTGACTGCGGAGCCGTTATCAATCAAGACGTTCGGGAGGAAGAACCTCTCTATCTTTATGAGGATGAGGAGGGCTTCGTTGTGCCGATTCTCACATATTGGCAAGTCATCGTCTGTGAAGGCTAAACCGCTTCCCGTGCTACCGTTGGACTCAGTCTCGTCTGGGGAACGTTCGATCCAACCATTTGTATGCCTTGGCTGGGGCAAAGATCGTAGGGAGACAGTGGCCCTTGGGCGTTCTTGTCGGAATTCCCGGTCACGAGACCTTTTGACTTTTGTTTCACGCTCCCAGTCATAGCGAGACAGCATGCTGACGGTCTCGGAAATTGCAGGGAGTCTGCTCTCGCTTGGGGTTTCGTCAATGGCTATTGAGTTTACCCTGTCGTTCTGGGGGAATGGATTTCCAATGGTATTGGGACCACGGGGGCGTTCCAATTTTCCCTCCTCAATGAGCCCCTGAATCACCTGCTTGAGTACGAAGCAATTGTCGGTGGTGTGGCCGGGGTAGTTATGGAAGGCGCAGTGCTTGCTCATATCCATGTTGGGTTTGAGGGTCTTCGGTTGGAAATTCTCGAGTGGTTTGAGAAGATTTCGCTTCACCAAAGCTTCAAATACTTGACCCAAGGGCATTTCCAGGTTATCAAAATGCTGGAACTGTGGGAAGCGAGGGGGGTTGTTATTCTTTGGGGCTGCCTGATCGCGGTTTACTTGAGCTCCGTTCTGAATGTAGTGCACTGTTCCGGCTGCTTCCTTTCCTTTGGTTGGGGCAGGAGTTGAAGTTGCCAGGTTTGTTCGATAGCGGTAAGACGAGGCAGGGGTTGCTGTTGCCTTTTGAAGACTCAGAGTCTTTTCAAACTTTGTACCGGCGTTGACCATGGCACGGAGATCTGGATAGAAATGGTGGCTGATCAAAGTCCTCAAAGATGGTTTGAGGCAGGAATGGAAGATGTCCATCTGCTCTTCTTTGGAAAGTGGATCCATTATCTCGCTTAGCTTCCAGTTCCATCTTTTGTAGAATTCGCCCACTGGTTCGTCATCCTTTTGTTCGGTGGCTTGCAGGTCATGGCGGTTTGTTTCCCATTCAAGATTGGCGCGGTACTTCTCCAGGAAGATTTCGCTGATCTGATCCCACGTGGAGCGGTTTTCTGCCTTCACATTGAGGAACCACCTTAGTGCTGTGGATTTGAGGGAATGCTGAAAATGATCTGCCATCTGTTGAGGGGTTGCCCCTTTGGCTCTCATACCCAGGACGTAGGTGTCGATGTGGGTTTTTGGGCATTCTGTTCCGTCAAACTTTTCCATTTCCGGCATCCTGAACTTTGGAGGGAGAGGGACCACTTTGTTCGGATCGGTAGGCAGGAGGGAGTCCTTCCGAGAACTAGCTAGCTTGCCTTGCATGTCTTTCATCTGTTCGATCAACCAAGCCATGTGAGGGTCAGCTGTCTGAGGTGGGTTACCATTTTCAGGGACGGACACCGAAGATGGAGGTGGATTGGCTGATGGGATCGCCATTCGGGAATCTTGGGGAGGTAGTTGAGTGTATACCAACCCATACCCTGGGGTGTTGAAGTTGAGGGCGTGATTGCCAGGTCCGCTAAGGGTTGTGTTTGGGAACTGGGGAAACGATTCGTTAGCCCCAATTGGTAGACTGGCAGGTGGCAAACTGGAGATGTCGGGATATCCGCTCGGGATGCCTGTCCCTGGTAAGAATGGGGACTTTTGATTGTGGTTGCGAGGCTCGTATAGAGGCAAAGGATTGAATCCTGGGGGATACCGAGATGCATTGGGATCTGGCGGAGCAGGCACGTATGTGTGCTGTTGGTACTGAGCTTGATGTGCAGAGCCGGGAAACTGACTGATCTGAGGCGGGCATGTCGGAGCTGCTTGACTGACGCCTGAGGGGAGCTTTGAGCGAGAGCTGCTTTGCGTTGCTGGGATCTCGTAGCTTGGCGGAGGCGGGACCTGCTGATAGCTTTGAGAAACCGGGGGAGCCGGTATGTCTTCGTCTTCTATGAGAACAAAGGTTCCATCAGGTTGGGGAACTGCAACTGTTCCTCGAAGACGCAAGGTGTCGACGATCCAGGCTTGCTGTTCTTCTTGGCGCTTCTTGATGGCTTCGAAGGCTCGCAGCACCTCCTCCATTGTCTGGAGATTCCTTAGTGGCGGGGTTCCGTTTCCCTCACTGTTATCTGTTGATCCCGTCATGGGGGAGTATTGGACGGTGCGGACCGTTGAACTGGAAGGGCTATCGGACCTTGTGACCTCAATACTGAAAAGGCGGCTTCCAGGGATTCTCAACCACTCTCGGTTCGCTGGAGGGGGTGACGGGCAAGGTTTAGACACAGGAATGGCCTAACGGGATAAAAGGGGGAAAGCTCACGTGGCATGCGGTTTCCGTTTCTTTTGTTTTCTGATTTTGATTTTTTTTTTTGTTGTTTTAATTTACTTAAAACAGTATTTTCTCAGAATCCTAGGTAGGTTGGAAAAGATTGCTCTTCTTTTTCGCAACTATGCTAGATCCTGGGTCAGTGGAGACCATCTGTGCGGCTATAAGCCCCTCGTTTTGCACCTGTATTTCGACATCCCGGGGTGGACAGCCCCAGGCGAGGGTCCTATAGTGCAAGCGGTTTCCACCGGCCTAAAAGAAAAATCGAACCTAAGGACCGAGCCTGTCATGTTCGTTTTGATGCGTTAGCCATGTGAATAGTGAACCGAGCCGGCCACTGAGTCAAGATCAGGTCAAGAGTTCGGCATGACCTCTCTTTACCTTGCTTGCGCAAGGGATCTGTGACGTTAGGCGTTGGCTGGGTCATATCGTCATGGCTGACGTATCAAAGGCGTGATGACATGGTGTCATGCGAGCATGGATGTATATCCGGGACGGAACATTGTCTGGGTGTAGCTTCGGAAATCAAGATCAGGTCAAGATTTTAGCATGACCTTTCATCGCTTTGCTTGCGCAAGGGATCTTGAGTTCCGAGCCTTGACTCAGAAAATGGCCGGCATGGTATATGTATCTAGGCTGTATGACACGGACTGGGTAAAAACCAACCGAGTCTGGACAGAGTGTGACTCAAGACTCAAACGTGCAGGGTTGACGCTTGGCTAGGATGGGATGTTTGGAATGATCCCGTGCGCGCCCAAGAGGCCTAGGAAGACCAAACGGATCGCAACCGAGACCACTCCGGGTTAAGGGTTGTAGTGTGCGGTGTATCCGAGGCGGCGGTGCGCATAGTGTGCGGTGTAACCGAGGCGGCGGTGTGAGTAGAGTGCGGTGTAACCGAGGCGGCGGTGCGCGTAGTGTGCGGTCTCTAAAATTCTTTTACGAGTAAAATAGAAATTTTTGAAGAATTTTAAATGTATGCACAGATGTATATTGATGCATTTTTTATTTTTATTTTTTTTGTAAAATAAAAACGAAGCACGTGCACACACACACAACAGTTAAAGGAAGGGGTAAAATGAAAGTTTGACCCTCATCATCGTTTTTAAAAATCTTTTGTTTTGTTTAAAAGTTTTTTAAAACAAAATTTCCCCAGCGGAGTCGCCAACTGAAATTACCCGGATCCGGCTCGCGCGCGGAGCCCCGGCATCTCGCATTTCGTCGCTGTTCGGGAAGTCGCCCGGATCCGAGAGGCAGCACAATCGCGCCCCGGCATCTGGCTTATTCCGTTTTAGCGTTGCGCGTTGGAGGTGTCTCGCCGTTTTGCTTTCGCATTTTGTAGAGTCGCCACGCCGTTTTTATTAAGCCCAAAACATTGAAAAAGGGCATCAGTTTAAAGATAAATTTTAAACTGTTTTTGTGTGATGAGATTTTGAGTTCGGAGGTCAGATGACTCCCCGGGAAGAGAATATTAGAATATTAGAGCTCACCCGAGTAGCCTCGTAAAACGAGTCTTTCGGATACCCCTAATATCCTTTAAATGTTGTGTGTGTGTGTGTGCTTTTTAAAAATGCATGCTGTATCGGATGTCTACATTGTATTGAAATGTATTGAAATAGAATAGGAAGGAAGCCTTACCAATGTTGGTTCGTGTCTGTCTTCCGCAGGGGAATAGTGTTTGAGGTCGGAGTAGCGTTCCGGTTTGCTTCGGGGATGCCGGTTGTCCGCGGACAGAGTTTCGGCGTGAGTTGAGGTTGCAGGCTGCGTTCGGGCAGAGGTTCGGCGTGCGTGGGGATCGTCGGGATCACTCGGGCAGAGGTTCGGCGTGCGTTGTGGTGGCAGGAGTCACTCGGGCAGAGGTTCGGCGTGCGTTGGAATCGTTGGTTGGATTCGGGCAGAGGTTCGGCAAGGTTTGGGATCGCCGGTTTGACTCGGAAAGAGCCGGGACACCGTGGGAAAGACCAGGCAAGGCCTCGGAGTACCACGAGGGGCCTCAGAGTACCTCGAGAGTGCCTCGGGGCAGCGCGGGAGCGTCTCGGGAGCGCTCGGAGAGGCTTCGGAGCACCTCGAGGGGGCTCGGAAGGCCTCGGAAGGATCCGAAGGGGCCGGGAATGCCTCGAAAGGTCTTAGAAGGGGAGCCAGAAGGCTTAGGGAGGAAGAGAGAAGTGGGAGGTGTGAAAAAATGAGGAGGGGAAGCCCTCTATTTATAGTAAAAATTTCGGAGCAAAGAGGTCCGTACGGACCTTCTTGGTTATCCAGAATTTTGGATTTCCTCGATTTGAGGGAATCTGCAATGATGGAGAATATTCTGGAATGATGATGTCCCCCATGCAATAAGGTCCGTACGGACCATCTTGCATGCAAAGAGGTCCGTACGGACCAACTCTGCATGGAAGTCATCATTTCTTCCGGGATTTGAGGGAATATTGTGGACTTTAAGGGATTTAGTAATCATTGAAACAAAGAGGTCCGTACGGACCTTAATTGCTTTGATTTCTGAAAATTCCCAAAAGGTCCTTTTGTCCCTTTTTATCCCAGAAAGGCTCCTCCCCTGGTTTGGTTGGGGGTTTGAGAGGGTTTTGAGAGGGTTTTGAGTGAGAGAGGTCTCTGAGACTGCGTGGATGAGTCTGCGGTGTTTCCCGTGTGTTTGAAAGGGAGTGATCCAGATTGGGGTACTTACAGTGTGTGCTTGTTGACTGATCAAGCTCGGGAAATCTTTTTTGCAGCAACCAGGACTGAATGTCATTACAGAGCTGATGATAGGTTATATGTACCCGGGGAAGCCTCTTGCAAATTCGGCCTTCAAAACATATAGTTATATTAGCATGTCACAGGCCATAATGTTCCTCTCAGATTTCAAGCTTGGTCATTACATGAAAATTCCTCTCAGATCGTGGAAGGGCAGATGTACTCCAAGAGATTGAATGAGAGGCAGATTACAGCACTGCTGAAGGGTTACTTGATAGTGCCACCATGCCTTTTTTCATTCTATTTAACTTTCTGTCGTATGTGCATTGCTATTTTGATAAGTCTCACATCTATATAAATACATACATACGTATAGAATATCTCTTGTACGCATATATCGGTGTAACTTGTAAGTTGTCTTCTGTTTGGCTTCAAGCTTATACTTATAGCTTAATGAAATGGCTAGTAGATGGCATAAGTGTCTAAATTGCAGGGGGTGTTCATGTGAATTTGAGTGGAAGGGAATTTTTTTTTATTATTCACATTAACAACGTTTTATGAACGTTGTAATAAACCTTAAAACAACGTTTTATAATTGTTGTATAAAGTCTTAAGACAACGTTTACAAAACGTTGTCAAAAATGGAGGGGATTTTTTTTTAATTATTCACATTAACAACGTTTTATGAACGTTGTAATAAACCTTAAAACAACGTTTTATAAACATTGTAAAAAGGCTTAAGACAACGTTTACAAAAGTTGTCAAAATGGTAGTACAACGTTTTTTAACGTTGTTTTAAGATTTATTACAACGTTTATAAAAATGTTATCTTATATTGGGCTTATTACAATGTTTATAAAAAACGTTGTCCTACCCTTTTTTACAACATTTTAAGAAAATGTTGTAAACACTATAGGACAACGTTTTATGAACATTTTTACAACATTTATAAAACGTTGTCTTAGAAAGGGACCTATTAGACTAGAGCCATCAGTGAACTTGGGGTTGGGTTGGGGGGCTAGAAGACAAAAATAGAGAAAAGGAAAAAATGAAAAAGAAAAGCAAAGAAACCAAACAACAACGATTTGGTCAGTTGACCGACGTTGGTCACGACCCAAAATATTCCACCACCTTGTGCCAAGTGGCACTTTTTTATTGGTTCTCTCAACTTTTATTTATCTTTTTAAATATAATTCTAAAATGGCTATAAATATATTTATATTTTATTAAAAATAAAAATTAAAATCACCTAAATTTTTGTTTTTTCATTCTCTATAAATAGAGACCAGTTTGGTATTTTTTTGAGACACAACTCAAATACTCCCATTCTCACTCTAAAAAATCATCATTTTGCCCAAATTTTTAATCCTAAATTCCCAAAATAAAAATAAAAAAAGCATTCCCTCATGGAACCAAAATTTCCTTTTTTTAATAATTCTAAGGAATTTGTCAATCCTCAAAATTATTCAAACTCTCAATTTTATTATAACTATCAGGATTCTGTGAACCCTCATAATATTTCAAATTTCGAAAATGATTCATATTCCCAAATTTCTCCGAATCATGATTTCATTCCTACATCTAAAAATATCCAAAGCTCCTAGAATATTTCTCAAAATTTATTTCAAGATTTTGAACAAACACAAACAAATACTCAAAAAGAGCCTAAATGTGCGACGTGGCTTGTGAAAGAAGATGTAGCTCTAATGTCGAGTTATATTTTTGCAAGTGCAGATAGTATACGTGGAAATAATCAGAAGGGTACTGTGGTATGGTCAAAAGTAGCAAAATTATTTGATCAAGCTCGCATGGAGAATCCAGAGGAAATACGCAAAAGAAATGCACAAATGTGTAGGAGCCGTTACAAACGACTTAACGATAACGTGAACAAATGGATTATTGCATATAGAGAAGCATATGGTTGGAGAAGAAGTGGAATAAGCAAGAAAGATGTAGAGATAGAAGCTCACACAATTTATGAGGTCGGTGGTAGCAAGTTAACTAATTTGCATGTGTTTGAAGAAGTTATGAGTAAACATCCCAAGTGGGAGTTACATTTTAATCGCAATGTAACACGAGCCCGTTCTGAGTATGAAAAGAGTACAGAAGAAAGTCGTGACAGCTCAAAAAGATCAAGGACTGATGAAGGTGTATCCTTCAAACCCAGAAACTCCATATAGTGAAAATTCATCAATTCTTCGTCCTGAAGGTAGAGATGCAGCTAATAAGAAAGGAAAAGGCAAGGTATCAGAATCATCTCGTATATATGATGATTTTACACCAGAAATTCATGCATTGAGGCTCACAAGAAACAATGAAGTTGAGTTGATGAACAAATTGGGAAATGAAAGGATAGAACTGGAACGTAAAAAGGAAGAAAATAAAATTGAAATGGAACGTCGAAAGGATGAAAGGAAAATTATGAAAATGAATGCTATTCTGTTGAATACATTGTTGGCGAAAGACCGCCTATCGCCACAAGATGAAGAAATGAAACGTCTTCTCGTGGAGAAAGTATTGGGGAAATGATTAGTTTATTTTTATGTAATTTAAGTTTATGTATTTTATGAGTTTTTTTCATGTAATTTAAGTTTATGTATTGTGTTTTCACTTCACGTAATATAAGTTTGTGTTATTTTTATCATTGTAATTTAAGTTTATGTTACTTTCATTTATTTTAGCTTATTTGACATTTACAAAAATATACTTCAACTATAAAGGTTCACAATAGCTAGATAGGTTTTGAAATGTAGCTTGTGAACTGACCCGTCAATGATTTAATAATTAACGTGGATAGTTGTAATTCAACAGAACAACTTGTTGGTTTCATTATTGTCTAACACCGATGGTATCTACCTAAAAGAAGTAAATGACATAAAGTTTTTTGGATTGTAGTATTGAATTGTCAAATCAACACTTTAATAATGGCAAGAGTACTCGATTATTACACTGCCAAATTTTCTATCCACATGTTCTACTTTAATTTTGGTTTCATTATTGTCCAACACTGATGGCATCTACCCAAAAGAAGTAAATGACATAAAGTTTTTGGATTGTAGTATTGAATTGTCAAATCAACACTTTAATAATGGCAAGAGTACTCGATTATTACACTGTCAAATTTTCTATCAACATGTTCCACTTTAATAATTTAAATTGATGGATAAGTTTTACTCCTTTAAATACTCATTGAATCTGTATCAAGCTAACACAAATTCAAATATGTCTTCAGATGAAATCTCATCCCAAGATTCAAGTTCTAATTCTGATTCTTCCAATTTTATAGAATTTGATGAATGGGAAACAAGAGTTGTTAAACAAAATAAACAAATTGATCACATCATCGAAGATGTGATGATTAGTAATCCTACTTTATTCTCACAATCTACAAATTCCACTCATAAAGATAGAAGATGAGTTATTGAAAGGCAATGGGAGGAAGGTGAACATCGTTTGTTCAACTACTATTTTTCCTACTGTCCAACGTACCCTCCAAATATATTTCGACGTAGTTTTCGTATGCGCAAACATGTTTTTCTTCGTATAGTAAAAGAAATCACTACTAATGATGAATATTTTCAACAAAGACGAAATGCTGCAGGTAGATAAATCCTTTCATCGTTGCAGAAATTTACTGCAGCTATGAGAGTTTTGGCTTATAAGACATCAGCTGATGCGGTTGACGAGTACATGCGAATGAGTAAAACTATGACAAGAGAGTCTCTTATGAGATTTGTAGAAGGTGTAATTTCTAATTTTGGTAGTCATCTTAGAAGTCCCAATGAAGAAGATTTAAGAAAACTACTTTATGTCGGGGAACAACGTGGATTTTCGGGCATGATGGTATTGATTGCAAGCACTAGAAATGGAAAAATTGTCCTAAAGCTTGGGCCGGACAATTTACAGGACGAAGTGGGAAACCAACTCTTGTTTTGGAAGCTTTTGCATCATATGACTTTTGGATATGGCATGCTTTCTTTGGAACACCATGTTCTTGCAACAATATAAATGTACTTCACAGATCTCTTATTTTCAACGATATTTTGGAAGGTCGAGCACCGAAAGTTAGTTATGTTGTGAATGGGTGCGAATGTAATATGGGATATTATCTCACACATGGCATCTACCCAAGTTGGCCTGCATTTGTGAAGTCAATTGCTTCTCCTACAATTCAAAAACACAAGACATTTGCTCAACATTAAGAGGCTGCTAGAAAAGATGTTGAGCGAGCCTTTGGGGTCCTTCAATCACGTTTTGCATTTATCAAACGTCCATGTCTTATATGGGATTGCCATGTTATTGGTAGAATTATGATGGCTTGTATCATCATGCACGATATAATTGTAGAGGATGAACGGGACACATACCGACACTAATATGATCCAACAGAATTTCTAAATAATAAACCTACTAATCGTCGTAAGAAAAATAAAAGAAATAGATTGGTAGAAGAGGTGGAAGATGTGGAAGAAGTGGAAGATGATAACGACCAACATTTTCAATACTCTACTCAACGAGTTGCTAGCTTTGTCACATATATGACAAATAGGGAACAACTTCATAATAGAGAAAATCATATTGCACTTAGAGAAGATTTGATTGAGCACGTTTGGCAAAAAAAATTGGTGATAATAATTAAATATGTATTTTTCATGTCATTTCATTTATTGTAATTTTATTTTCGTCATGTATTATAGTATTAAGTTTTAGTTATAATTTTGTTTGATATTTTTATTAAGTTTATATTTTGCGATTATTATAAATTTAGTAAATGGAGGAGAGAGAAATACTATTTAATTGTTGGGTTGGGTTGGATTGGTTGATGATGAACATTGTCTTACAACGTTGGATATCACAACGTTTCAAAAAACGTTGTTAAAGGTCTATTACAACGTTTAAAAAAACGTTGTTAAAGGGTATTTTTGTTGTAGTGGTTCAATCGTTACAACATCTTTGATGTCACGGGCCAATCAACTATTAAACACTGGTTGATCTCATTAAACAAAAGAACTTATTGTTATTGTTTAATTCACTAAAACTGCTATTCTGCGAATTTTATATCATCGTATACGGATATTATAATCCGATCTGCACCATCCAGAATATTCTTCTATGACTCTAACTTGCTCACCAAATTTGAGCTCGATCCAACGGTTAACAAACCGGAAATTGCAATTTTACCACAACTGGTCATAGCAAAACGTGCTGGAATTATCCTTCTACCGTCTCTTCCATCTCTTTACATCTTTTCTCCCGTAGCCTCTGCTCCATGTGATTTCTCAAATAGAAATTTTTTCTTAAGATTGTTAGACAAAATCTTACAAAATCACAAAATAGAAAAGAATTACAATATATTTTTTGATATAATGTACAACATAAACTTAAACACGGAAAAATAACCATAGGTTGATCGTTTTGATATTATCCGAGTCATGTGTAACACACCTGTTGGTGTTATGCCCAAGGCTGATGATTATTGTGACTGATAATCAATAGCGTTATGTTATCGTCTGTACCATTTATAATAGAGTATGTTTATTTGGCTATTATAAGTTTTGCATGTTTACTATAATAATATGCGTCCCTAGTTGTTGTGAACAACTAGTATAAGTTGGTAATTGATAATCATGGAGATGATTATATGCATGGGGATGCACATTACACTTATGGATACTTGTTGGTGAAGAAGGTACGGGACATGATCTATCAATGAGATTTATGACATGGTCAATAGTCATATGTGTCATGAGTAAATCTCATGATAGTCGTGTTATTGAATCCTTTGTACCTGAGATTATCATCGTCTTCCACATGATGAACATTGTGTTTGATGTAGTCTAACACTATCTTTAATAGGATAGCAATAAGGGCTATGTTGGCACAATTGGATTCATGTAGGGAAGAATGATAAGTCAAGATAGGATTTATCCCTCTCTGTGTGAGAGTGATGTTTGCTTGGGCCCCCCGATGAATAGTATTGATGAAATATATGGCAATACTCCAGAGATTTGATAGAGATCAAATGCACTTGGAATATCAACATATTCGGAATCGACAAAGCATTGAACAAAATGATTTGACGTGGATCATGACTCATGTTCAATTGACAACGTGGACAAAGGGATTGTGACATTTGATCTATCAAGAAAATCAAGCTTTGATGTTATATTAATTGGGTGGATATAATGGTTTGCTAGAAACCACTTATATCTTGTGATGTTGATGTTTCGAATCACTACCAACAAAAATATAATTCCTATTTGGGTCACACACAAAGAGCGAATTTGATTCTGGCTGAAAATTGGGATTCTGGGTTTGTGTCACGACTCGTGACCAGGAGCACGACTCGTGCCCTGGGTCACGACTCGTGACATGAGGAACGACTAGTGACACAAAATCAGTACGACTGTAATTTTTGTCACGACTCGTGGAACGAGTGCTTTCTGGCTTGGTCACGACTCATGCCCTCAAGCAGCAGAAGTGATTTTTTCATCACAACTCGTGCCAGCGTCCTGATTTTGTTCGTACATGGTTTCCTTGGTTGAAAAGGTTTTTGTTTGGTCAAAGATTTACCCTAATTGTTAGGGATTTATATATTGATATAAATATAATCTTATGAGCAGCCAAAAACACATCTAAGCCTAGGGTTTATGAAACTCTAAGTTTTTGATATTGATTAAGAATCAAAATATCAAAAGTCCCAAAATATTTCCATTGTTTTTGGCCATTGATTATTGAAAGGAGTTTCAATAATCGAAAGGATCATCTAGCAATCCAACAAGAAGAGTTCTTGGTTCGTTCGCATGTGGATCACCATTAGAGGGAGGTTGCTTTATCTCCTAAGGCTTGAAGATCTCAATTGATTGATTCATCACCGAGGTTGAACAAGGAAGATAGAAGATTCGACATCAAAATTCTAAGCTTGAATTTTGAGATCTGTTTTGACAAACTCAATCGCATTAAAAATATGTAATTCTATTTCATGTTTTCATCTCTTCATGCTAGACGGATTCAAGGGCTTAGGGTTTTGTGTTGTTTTATAAATATTTCTGCTGCGTTTGTAACCCAGAGTCGCGTCTTATCATGATTAGGATAAAATTGGCATGCTAGATTTAATGTGATTAAATGCTTTACATGCTATATGTGAAATAGATCTATGATTTTATGTGTGTTTCTTTGAGAAAACAAGTATATGTGATATGCCATGATCATGATTAATAATTGGTTAATGTGATTAATCTTTTGCATGGGTAATATTCTGTTTAATTTGATTAAACAAAAGATTAGTAAATTCTCAAATTGAAACAAATTGGTTGTTTAGGATTTGATGTTCATTTTAATATGTTAACATGATTGTTTGAATCCGTATATTTTGAGAATGGAATAATTATGTAGTTAATAATTGTTATTTATTACATGATTATTGGTATGATTCTAAAGTAGGATTTTATGTGAAAATCCCATGTTCATGATGATGTACACATAAGTTTCATATACAACCATGCGATGTTTTTTATGTGTAAAACCTTCTAAATATTTAAGTCTTATGCCATTCCTTGATTAGAACACTTGTGAAATTTTAGGGTATTTTGATGTAGTTTTGACTCAGTCAGGTGCATCATTATATCTTAATTTGTGAGCAAGAGATAATGGTTTATGTAGTTTTGACTCAGTTAGGTGCATCATTCCATGTCTCATACGTTTGAAAAAGGTTTTGACTTAATTGGTGCTTTCAAATGAGATTTTACCCAAGGCATAGATGAGATTTAAAACATGATTTTGACATATGTGTAAATACGCCAATCCAATTCGCAACCTTTCCAGATGCATTTTAATATAATAAAATTGCATTTAGGGGCGTTTTGGTAAATTCCCGGTCCATCCCGAGACTTCCGGAAACATTTCATAAGTTTCTCGCGAAGGAAATACTTTTTTGTATTTTGCTCAGGCCAAGGGACCTAAAAGGAATAAATCTGTTTTGGACTTTTCAGGTATTATCCAAGAAGGTTCCAGAACGAGATTTGGCGCCAAAAACGGTTGGTGGCCTCTCATGTCACGCGACAACTCGAGGCCTTGGAAAACGGTTACAGAGTGAAGTGCGACATAGTGTGTCCATAAACTGCTGCTATAAATAAGACCCTACCCCTCTCAGTATTGGATCCCAATTTCGACTCCCTAAAGCTACTCTGCCCAAATTGCTCCAGAATCTCTCTCTCTCCTCCTCCCTCACCAAAACTAACCAATTCTCCCCCAATTCCCAATTCCCTCACATTTCATCCATCTTCAACCCAATTACCCTCCTACTTCCCCAAACACCTTGCCTACTCCAATTCAACTCTTAGTTCGTGTTTGGATTTCCTTTTCAGAATCTAAATCGAAGGCTTTTGCACCTAACTTGGTGTAGAAGTTGAGGACTACAAGGGTAACTTCTCTCTCTCTTTCTCTCTCTCATCTACTTGTCTAAATTGTTCTTCCTTCTTCTCCACTTGATAATCAGGCTCCATCTGCCTCGAATTATCAAGTGGCAACTGCAATCTCTCTGTTTAAATTGTGTTTGTTTGAGTCCAATTGCTTGTTTATGATGTGATCTATCTCTTGTTGCAATTTGGACATCAAGGGAGTGTGGATCTCCCATATCCACACTCCTTTGGTTAATTCGTATCTATTTCATGCTATTCTGATTTATCCTAGTATAATTGTTTGATTGAATTGTGTATCTGGTGAATCTGTTTCTCAATTTGTAAGGTGCCTGCAGATGGTAATACTATGTCACGCGACACACTTGGACGTTAGAAGTCCTGTGTCACGCGACATGTCGTGACCATCTGCAGGAACTATGTTTCAGTTGTAAGTTGTTTTATCTCATTAGCATAGCTTTTAGTTGTGGTTAGCCTGTTTAATTGATTAGATCTAGTTTATATCTGTGTTTTGTTCATCTATAGATCTCTGTAATTTATTTGTTGTGAGTCTCTGCAAGGTGACTATTGGTGTCACGCGACACATTTGGACATGAGGAGTCCTGTGTCACGCGACATAAATAGTCCTAAGCAGAGAACTTATTTTCATTTGTAATTTGTTCTTACTGCTGTAAGGGGATGTGGCCTCCTCGAACAATTGGTCTACAAATTGTAATGATCTCATCTATTCAATAAAATTCATGTTTATCGCATTTGTTCATTATTGTTGTTTGCACATTTTTTTGAATTATCTGGATGTCTAAATTAGAAAGACTCGTCTACGGACGAGGCGTGTTGGGTGAACTCTCGGTTCTTCCCAACACGTAACCTGACCCCCGGACCCATTCTCTTTCAAAAATGTTTTTCAAAGTGTGCCTCTAAAAGCATGGCGTGGCGACTCCTTCATTTTCTATTTTAAAACCCGAAATTTTTCATTTTCAATCGGGCGAGCGCGCATTCAGTGGCGACTCCGCTGGGGACTCTTGCTTTTTGAAAACCTGTTTTTTCAAAACTAAGAGGGTCATGCTTTCGTTTGTTTAGACATCCAATGTATTCATTTTATGTGCATCCTTGATAATCTTGTGCGATACATGCATTTCATGAGATCTTACAACTTGTATGCTTTTTGTGTGTGGTTTGTGGCTTTCTTGTGTTGCTTTATTGGTTTGTATTATCCCTTGCCAAGGAGAGGCAGGGGCTAATCCCAGTTTTGCAGGAGTTTGGTTCAGTGACTATCCTGGTCGTGCGACAGCCTCTTTCCTTGCTGTTTTGTGTCACCTGACAGGAACAGTCACTGGACAGCTTTCAGGTTCTGGTTTGAGGGCAGCCCCTTTAAAAAAAGATGGCTCAGTTGATTGTTGTTCCTTTTCTTTCCTGAGAGAGTGTGTTTGTTTTCTCTTTTTTTTAAAAAAAATAAAAAAAATATAAAAAAAAATCATTTTCATAAATAAAGGAAGATAGTCATCCGCACACTACACCACGTAGATTTAGAACCCTCGGGTGCGATTGACGGCATCGCGGACGGCCATGAATTTCGCCTACGCTTGAGCGCCTAATGTCAAACCCATTCCCCTAGTGCGTTATAGGTGGCGCCAGACTAAACCTTACCCACGGTTGGTTTTTTTGATACAACATTTTAATTACACAACAATGAATTGTTTTTTGAAATTTCCTATAGGTCCTTATACCTTTCCCTAAAACCTCGCACCTTGTGGGCATGTTGCCAATGCAACATGGTTTCACGTGAAGACATGTCACTCCCGTGGCGTGTCTTAAATGAGAGATCATGCCGCATTGTCACCATGCACCGACGAGAGGTCATGCCGAATTTTTCTTGGAATTTCTCCGAGAATACCTGTTATGCTGCCCAAATTTCTCTAGAAATTGGGGCTACTCGTCCGTCCCACGTCGTGTTAGGTCAGGTATCATTACCTATTATTAATTTCAAGTGCAAAGCATTTAGTGTAATTCGAATGTTGTGTCCCTAGGCTTCCCCAAGGTGTAGTATGCTTAAATAAAGGCTTCTCCTTTCCCAACCATTCCTAGGATTAAAATCACCGATTTATACTTGAAGATAAATAAATTGTTTGCGTGAGTCTATTCTCTCTTTTGTCTTCTCCCTCTCCCGTATCTCCTTAAAAGTCTCCTTCTTTCCCTACCATATAAACCCATATATACCCCTGCAGCTACGGCGAGTTAGATTCGATCATCTGTCCCAGGAGCTCGTTTGGTCCTGGTCGTCAAAGAAATTCAAGCAGTTTCTGAAGCTTTAGTTAGTGCAGAATTAGAAATGGCCGGGAATGGGGATGTGTTTTCCACTCATTCTGCTGGAGGTTCCGTGTCAATGGGTCAGCCGGGTTTGAACGATATGACTGCAGAGGAATTGAGGGTAACGTTGGAAGCTGCGCTAGCCAGGGAGCGCGAGGCCCGCTTATCAGCTCAGAATGCTAAAGCCCGGGAAGAAGAGGCTCATAACCGCTTTGTGGAGGCCATGAGAGCCAAAGGGATCGCAGTACTTCGTCGAGAGGACGGCTCATATGAGGAGATCACAGAAGGCAGCCACAATGAGATTGGGTCCGCTTCACCTGCCCAACCTACTCAGCCTAGCTACAATACAATGCCTCCTCCAGTAAACTATGCCCTGCTATCAGATCAATTGTCATCTCCAGGAATGTTTGTGAAGTACCAAGGAAGGTTCATTCCCCCATCCTCTCAAAGGTATAATCAAGTGGCTCAACAGGGTGTTAGCAAGAACGGCGGCCAACCATCAAACTTTCTCGTTCTCACTTCCTCCCCAACTCCCAACGCCCCGGCATCACAGTTTCAGTATGGACCTCAATTCCAAGCGAGTTATCCCCAACCCCAGTTCAGAATGTACCCCGACAGTTTCCAGGGTGGTCAGTCTAATGTGCAGCAGAATGGTCAATACCGCCTCTCAGGGAATCAGATTTGCCAAGACAGTGTTCCGAGGTATCAGCAGTCTCAGCTCCAAGGCAGTTTTCCTCAACCCGCAGTGTGTTCTCCCCTTACTCAACATCTTTATGGTTCCACTCCGTATTCAGCTCCATGTGTCAGTACAACAGGATTTTCTTCTCTTGGTCAATTCAGAGGTCAGTCAACGCAGTACAGTTCCCAGAACCCCAGTATGCAGTTTAATGGCTATGATATGTACGGGAACAGAATTCCCAACTCTGTTAGCTTGTTGGACAGTAATCTTGGTATCCCCAGTACCCTCGGTCTCCCACCGGCCGCTTTGCCCGTTGGACATAATTCAGATTTCCCCATACCGTCTTCAACAATAACTCCTGCTATTCCCCAGATTCCAGGATTAACTCCGGAAGTAACGGCCTTATTGAAGCAGATGCAACAGAAAATAGACAGACTGACTGTAGGTTCTAGCGGTCTCAGAGTGGTGGATCCAACCCAAGTAACGCCTTTACCTCACAAATTCAAGATGCCGAAAATGGACTTCGATGGTACTGCTTGTCCGAAAACGCATGTGGATACTTATGTAATGACTATAGGAGCGATGGGCTGCACGCCCGAGCTTATGGCATCCCACTTTCATTTGACTTTGAAAGGACCGGCTCTCACATGGTTTTTGGCCCTGAAACAAGAATGCCGATCTACTTGGAGCCAGATTACGGAGACCTTTTTGGAGAAATATAGAGGCAACTTAGAATGGCGTACCACCTGGGATGACTTAGTAGGGACTATCCAGAAGGCTGATGAGTCGATTACAGAATTTTATAAGCGTTGGAATGCTAAGCTTAATGAGCTATCGGAGCCCATTCCCCTACAGGATCAAAAAGATATCTTCTTGTCATGTGTGAAGCCAGTACTCAGAGAAGCCATCGGAAAAGGTTGGTATCCAGATTTGCGAGAGATGGTCGGGATGGGAGCTAGAAGTGAAAATAGATTGTTTAATCTAACCCCGAATGCGAATGCTAGTGGAAGTGGAGGTTTCAGATACCGGACAGCTAACCCAGTCTCCGCTATGGAACCAAAAGGAAGAGAAATAGTTAAAGATAACATTGTCAACAACCTGCAAGGAGGGGGTAATAATGGTTCTAATGGTGGAAGATTCCAGCCAAGGCAACAAAGAAAGTTTGACGATTTGGGTATGACTACAGAGGAGGTCTACAATGGATTTCTCAGGACAGGTATGATAAAGCCACTGGAAAATTACAGGCATGCTAGTCCCAATCCTAACCTTGATACAAGCAAGTATTGTCGATTCCACCAATTCCCAGGGCACACCACCAATACGTGCCTCACCCTCAAAAGAATTATTCAAGGGCTTGTGGATGAGAAGAAAATTGAAAAATCCCCTCGTCCTAATGTCGTCAACAACCCGCTGCCTAACAACACCATGAACCTCATGGATTTTGGTCAAGACTATTTTGTTAATGTAATAGAGTTTGGGAAGTCAATAGATGAAAGTGATAGTGTTGGTTGTAATGAGATTGTGACTGATGTAACCCCATTTTCTGGTGAAATGAAATATAATTTCTGGTATGTTTTGTATCTTGATGATCTGTATGGCTTGAATAATACTGCTAATTATAATGATTATGAAGAGCATGTGGTCGCCAGCACTATATTCTCCATGGTTCCTAGATATTCCCCGATCTCTCTAGAGGAACTCAGGATAGCGGCTAATGTAGAGGCTCCATTGTCCATAAATGAGATAAGGCAGGCGACATGGCCTTATAACACTCGTCCTGTTCCGATTACACTAGCAGAGCTCAAGGAGGCCAGTAAGGATTTTGTGGTTGAGCAGATAATGTAGATCCATCCGGGAAAGGTAAAGCAGTTGCAGTTTCGAATCCCCAATCCTCTCAGAATCCATACAGGTCAACAAGAGATGAAGAAGTTCAAGAAGATCCAATCTTGACACAACTGAAGAGAACCCAAGCTGATATCTCCTTATGGTCTCTACTCACATCCTCCTACCCTCACAAACTGAAATTAGAAGAAGCTTTGTCCAAAACAAAAGTGTCTGTCAATGCCACCCCAGACGAAGCTTGTCAACTGATTGGAACTGCGCAGTACGGGAACATTATTACTTTTACAGATCTTGACATGCCTGCTTATGGTGCGAAGCATAATGAATCCCTACACATCACAGTGCCCTTGGAAGGACGGCGGATTCCCCATGTGTTGGTAGACAATGGGTCGGCTATGAATGTGCTCCCTGCTAAAATGATGAGTATGTTGGACATTAATGCGCAGAACCTTAAACCCTCAAATCAAACCATAAAGGCCTACGATTCCACGTCAAGGGCAGTGTTTGGAATAGTCTCTCTGAATTTGATGTTTGGGGGCAAGGAGATGATGGTAGATTTCCAAGTTATCGATATTCCGGTCACATTCTCAGCGCTATTGGGCAGACCGTGGATTCACAAAATCGGAGCAGTAGCGTCCACTCTCCACCAGTGATTAAAGTTTGTGCAAGACGGAGTCCTGATGACCATTTATGGTGATAGTGTCACGATTGGGGAAACCAGCACTAATACCTTACCAGTGATGGAGATCAAACTTGACCAGGAAAACTTGATGCTTAGTGGTTTTACGATTGAGAAGCCCAAAGGGCAGGTCTGCACCATAGACTTGACAACCTCCTCCGACAAGATCCCTCCTGTGCTAAAAATGATGAGAGGCATGAACTATATCCCTGGTCTGGGGCTGGGAAAACGTCAACGGGGACCATGTCAGCTTATGATGCCAGAAGCCAAGAGAAACAGGCGAGGCCTGGGATATGCTGTAACGAAAGAAGACAAAGCGTACGATAAGACTGAAGCATTCAAATAAAAGATGACCTCAGCTGCTGGTAAGAGGTACAAGAGGCCTGAGATGCGCCCGTACAGCTGGTCTTTGAACTAACACTTTGTCAAAGAGGATGGAGAAATGTTTGTTTGCCCAGAGCCGAAGCTGAACCAAATGGAAGAAAGGTTGAAGACAATTCGGAGGTTTGCCAGTAGTCAAAACCCGGTGAAGGAAATGTTTGATAGCTTGCCCAAAAGGCCAGGTGTTACCGCCACTTATGAAAACAACTACCATTTCTGGGGACCTGATTATGTAAATCAGTTTGAAAAGCTCGCTCTGGACGAACCCACAGTATGCAAAATTCGTGGCGCGGATCCTATAGATATGGACGGTGATTTGGCAGAATTGTTTGAGAATCAGGGGCTGTCAGAGCCCGATAGCATGCCTGCAGAAGGGTTTGTTATTTCTGAAGATCTCGGAGATTTGATTGACTTTTCCTCTGATAGCGAGGTGATAGCCATGCTGGAGTTTGAAAAGGGGCCAGTGGCAGATCTGAGTAGTTTGAAGACCGTCGCAGAGGGGCCGCTACAGAACTGGACTTCATTTCAGGGGCCGGTTGCAGACAGGGAGACTATGATCAAAAAGCTTGGGCTCAAACCTCGTCCTTGTCCATCTGAGTCTAAATTTGTTCCCCGTGTCCTGAGTCAGTCCCCAGAGTCCCTTGTGATTGAATTTGAGTCCTCCGATCGGTCCGATGTCCTCACGACTGAAGACCGTCTTTGAGTTGTAAACACTGTTTTTCCCTATGCTTTGAATAAAATGGTCGACCTTTCTGAGTATCCCGTGATTGCCAATCTAACAATTGAACGCTTAACTAAAATTAATCATCAAGATTTAAAAATAATTAAGCCAGATTCAATTGAAGATAATGCAGACTTAATAGATGAGCAAATTTTTAGAAAATAATTCAAAGCAGGTTTGCGAACAAAAGGAATGCCGGGCCCAAGCTGCCGATGAGGTATTGACAACGGTGAACCTGGGAACAGCCGAGGAACCCAAAGAAACACAGATTGGTAGCTTCTTTTCTGGAGATGAGCGGGTTGCCCTGATTGAGTTGCTTAAAGAATTTATGGACGTTTTTGCCTGGTCCTACAAAGACATGCCTGGACTGGATACATCTATCGTAGAGCACCGGATACCCCTGAATCCAGAGATTAAGCCAATAAAGCAGAAACTGAGACGGATCAAGCCCGAATGGTCCTTACAAGTCAAAGAAGAGATTGAGAAACTCCTACGGGTGGGCTTTATCAAGGTGATTGAATACCCGACTTGGCTGGCAAACATAGTTACGATCACAAAAGCGAATGGGAAGGTTCGAGTTTGCGTAGACTTCCAGGATCTTACCAAGGCCAGTCCCAAAGATGGCTTCCCCTTGCCAAACATCGACATGCTGGTAGATGCAACTGCGAACTAAGAAGTCAAATCCTTTGTCGACGGTTTTGCGGGTTATAACCAGATTAAGATGGCCGAGGAAGATCAAGACAAGACAGCATTCACCACTCCTTGGGGCACTTATTGTTACACTGTGATGCCGTTTGGGTTGAAGAATGCCGGGGCTACCTATCAGAGGGCCGTCACCACCCTGTTTCACGACATGATCCACAAAGAGATTGAAGTGTATGTGGACGATATGATTATTCACTCGAAAGGCTCAGATGGGCAGCACTTCACGGATTTAAGGAAGTTTTTCAACAGACTTCGAGAGCATTCTATGAGGCTAAATCCAGCAAAGTGCACTTTTGGGGTTATCCGGGGTAAAGTTTTGGGCTACATGGTCACAGAGTGAGGCATCTAAGTAGATCCCAGAAAAGTCAAAGCAATTGTCGAGATGAAGCCACCCAGAACTGTCTCCGAAGTAAAAGGTTTCATGGGCCGTCTACAGTACATCAGCAGATTCATCAACCAGCTGACCTCTATATGTGAGCCAATCTTTAAGCTATTGAAGAAGAATCAGAAGTGGTTTGGAACGAAGAATGTCAAATAGCTTTGGAGAGAATCAAAGCTTACCTTGTTAATCCTCCTATCCTCTGCCCACCTCACGAGAACAAGCCTTTACTTCTTTACCTGACGGTCACAGACACAGCTATCGGAGCCATGCTAGCGCAAGAGAAGAAGGACTCCAAGATCGAGAATGACATATATTTTGTCAGTCGTAAATTCCAAGGTAGCGAGTTGAATTACTCTGCCCTCGAGAAGACATGCGCAGCTCTGGTTTGGGTGGTTGGAAAGCTGAAACACTATATGCTATCCCACACAGTACACTTGGTCTCCAAGATGGACCCGATCAGATACCTATTTCAAGGTGACAGAGGCAACATCTCCACCAGATTGGCAAAGTGGACCTTTTTCTTAGCTGAGTTTGATATCAAATATGTGATCCGGAAATCAATCAAGGGACAGGCTCTGGCAGATCAATTGGCTGATTCCCCCAGTACAGAACCCCGAGGACCAGATCTCCAGTTTCCAGATGAAGGGATTCTTGCTATAGAGAATGGAAATCGTTGGCAGTTGTTCTTTGACGGCGCGGCAAACAAAAGAGGTAACGGCATAGGGATGGTACTGGTAGACCCAAATGACATACATACCCCTATAGCTATCAAGCTGAATTTCTCGGTCACCAACAATGCAGCCGAATACGAAGCTTGCATAGCTGGTATTGAGGCTGCCTTAGAGAGACATGTGGATGAATTGGAAGTATTTGGTGATTCCCAACAGATAATAAATCAAGCCGCCAACAGATGGAAAACCTCAGATCCGTGTCTCCAGAGGTATCACGCTCACATCGCAGAGCTCATCGGCCAGTTCAAGGAAGTGTCATTCCAATTCCTGCCGCGAGACAAGAACAGATTTCCCGATGCCCTAGGTACTCTGGCCTCTTTGGTAGAAATCCCAGAAGGAAAGTCAATCAAACCATTCATGGTCGGTAGGCAAGAAAATCCTGCATAATGCTGTGAAATAGAGTTTGAAACCGTCAATGAGCCGTGGTACAACCAAATTTTCCAATATCTCAAGCATGGTGAAGCATCTTTCCCCGTCGACAAAGAAAAAGACCTAAAAGGTATTCATGCCAAGAGTCTGCAAACTTTGAAAAGGCTATCGGCTCAGTACGTCATACTTGGCAATGAATTGTGGAAGAAAAGTGAAGGTTGCCCTCTCCTGCTCTGTATCAGCAAAGAAAAGGCTCAGAAAGTAATGGAAGATGTTCACAATGGCGCCTGCGGACCTCATATGAACGCTCGATCCCTTATGCATAGCATTATCAGACTGGGCTACTTCTGGATTACTATGGAGACTGATTGTATTCAATTTGTGCGGACTTGTGACAAATGCCAGCGATTCTCCAATCTGAACCATATCCCTCCTCATGATCTCTACTGTATGACAACTCCCTGGCCTTTCGCAACATGGGGAATTGACGTCATTGGGAAGATAGCTCCATCCGGGAGCAATGGGCACTCATTTGTATTGGTTGCTGTGGATTACTTCACAAAGTGGGTAGAAGTTGCATCTTACAAAGTGCTCACAGCCAAGAAGGTAGCTCGCTTCATAAAAGAACAAATCTTTTGCCGATACGGAGTCCCAAATGAGATCATTTCCGACAATGGTACCCATTTCGAAGGAGAGACCGATCGCCTGCTCACTGAATACAGAGTCAAGCGCCACAAATCTTCCCCATACAGACCACAGACAAATGGTGCTGTTGAGGCAGCTAATAAGAACTTGGAAAGGATCATTAAGAAGATGGCCGAACGAGGAAGAGATTGGCCAGAGAAGCTACATTTAGCATTGTGGGGATACCGCACTTCCATTCGGACTGCCACCGGTGCAACCCCATACGCCTTAACCTACGAAATGGAAGCTGTCATGCCCATTGAGCTGGAAATTCCGTCCCTCAGGGTTATGCTCGAAAATGAGGTGAATGAGATTGAATGGCTCCAAAGTCGATACAATGAATTGGCACTGTTAGATGAACGCAGATTAAAGGCCATGGAGCACAATCGGGCATATCAGAGGAGAATGGCTCGTGCCTTTAACAAAAAAGTGAAGCCCAGGGACATCAAAGTTGGCGATCTGGTCCTCAAGATGAAACCCGCAAATCAGAGCAGTGCTTTGAGTAAATGGGCACCTGTTTGGGTCGGACCGTTTCTGGTAAAGAAGATATTCTTCGGAGGAGCAATGCAGCTGACAGATTTGGATGGTAACCCATTTTTGCACCCCGTCAATGGAGACAAGTTGCGGCGGTATCATGTGTAATTGAGTCTTTTCCCCCTCAGTAAATACAAAATAATAAAAAAAAGAAGAGAGAGAAAATAAAGGCGCAACAAAATTGTCCCATATGAGACTAAAAACCTCTCAAAAGGCAGTCCATGCAAAAATAAGGGACGCGCCCGGTGCTAAAGAATATACCCAGCTAGACTGAAAACCCTAAAAAAAGGGCGGTCTAGGTAAAAAACAGGGTTGCACCATGTCCCCCTTCTGTCTTCCTCTTTCTCTAAGCACAAAGTTGATTGAGTTGAACTACGAAGACCTGAGCCCCTTAGTTTTCTTTACAAAAGGGGAACGTAGGCAACCACTCGTGGTTCGGTCTAAAAAGTGCTGCAAAATCTCATATCTTGCCAAAATGTGTTTTGATTACAGTTCTAAGGTTTTTCAAAGGTTCATTTTAAGTTAATATTCTTTTTGATGAGTTCAAGCACGGCCTACTTTTGATTCAAATAACTTGCTGCGAATAAAAGGAAATAAAACTGTCAGCATCTACTTCGTCTGCATTAAAATAATCAAGGGATACTCAAATTCCATCCAAACAAATCTCTCTCAAAGTTCAAAAAAAAAAGAAGAAAGAGTCTTCCATTCCTCATAAGAGTGTCTAGAAACTCGTCCCCGCTCCCGAACTCGCACCTCTGTCTTTCCTCTTCCTTGGTTCCCGGGAGGTCCTTGGCTTAAGAATGTCGAATAAATCGGTTTGAGCCCGTCCTAACTCTGGTATAAGGTATGTCGGTGGTTCGATCAGACCAGTCTCCCTCAAAGCATCCCTCTCTTGTCGCAAGGTCTCTCTGCGAGCCATCACCTCCGGATCATCTCTCAGAGCAGCTCTCCGAATCTCTTGCCTCCGATAATCCTCAGCAACATCACCGGTGATATTATCTGGATTCCCTCTGGCTTCTGTATCTCGGAAAGATCGGCTGGATGGGTAGTCTACTCCCAAGTATTCCCGACGGTGAGCCTCTATTGCCAGTTGCACAGGACCCTGTTGCTCTTCATACCAAATCAGATACTCCGTGGTTAAGAATGTAAACCCTCTGACCTGACGAAGGAGTGTCCGTGTGGGAAGAAAATCCTCTAAGTAAGATCTGCTGAAGAATTGCACGGTTTGGGGCTCGATCATGACCATCGGAACAGCATCAGTCATCAACCTGTCTCTCAAATCCCGAATAATTTGCTGAGGGTACCGATATTGCCTGCTTACCAGTGATGGGACACAGAATGAAGACACATGCAAGCCTGGCAATCTAACTACCATCGATCCATCCTGAATATCTCTCATGATCTGTAATCCCCACGCCGGAATCCAGAAGCTCAGATCGGTAGTCCTATACCGTGTCAACCTCATCTGCCAACTGTCAACAGCCGCATCTTCCAACAGTCTGCGTGGCCTGGTCACCCAAGGCATCGCCGTCCGACCCTCTGGTAGTGGCCCAATCAAAAGTAATCTCTCGGAAAGCCATAAAGACAGCAGAGTGGGGCTGCCTGCGCCCATGAAATCTGATCCTCCTGATAACCTGTCAATATCGTGGTAAGTCTCAGCCAACAACAAGGGTACAATGTCCATTTCCCCTTGCCCAGAATGGATTTGGCGAAGGTCCACACCTCGATCGCCCCTAAGCTGCCTGACAACCTCTAACAGTGTGCTCTGACAGACTCCGACATACCCACAGAAATAATGAGCTGACAAGCTAAGTAGCATAAACATGTCCAAAGACACAGAAAGATCGAACAACTCAGGACTGGACAAGCGCAACCTGGCCATCCGAGTCAAGTCTATGGATCCGTTACCCAGAACCAGGAATGACACTTGATCCACTGGCAGGCACAGAAAGTCTTATAATTGCTCCACAGTCGACCGTCTGTCCCGTGGGAATGCTACACTCGTCGACTTGCTCAAACCGGTCAATGCCCTTAAATCCTCTACGGTTGGTGTCAGATCATTGTAGGACAAGATAAAAACATGCCTCTCCGAATCCCAAAAGCAAGATGCAGCCTGAAGCAAGTCCCAGTCGATTTTCCAATCTTTCAATGACCAAAGGCACGGCATACCATACCTCCCTTCAGTGAGCTCCCTATGATACTTCCGGTGATAATGCGAAATTTCAAGGAAGTCCTGGCGAAATTGATGTGCCCGAGAAGCTGTTTCCCTATTATAATGCTTCATGATGATTGAAAGTCCCAACCTTTATCACTGAAATTGCTTGACTGACAAATTGGGGCTACTGGTGTCTTCCTGCTGGAAAAGTAAATGTCTGCAAATAAAGCCCGATTTGAGTTTAAAAGGATCCTATTACGAGCTTCGTCCAGTCGTGCGACACCTCCTGACCAGCAGACGCAGCATGCCGGGCGACATTCCTGGCCAGCATCAGACAACATCAGGATATTGCAAAGTGTTTACCCGTGACCCCCCGACATGTCGTCGCTGCAATACACCTCTTACCTATATATTACTACACGGGAGAGGACTTTCCCCCACTATATGTATCACCCTATACATTTACCCGAAACAGTTCCACAAACTTATATATAAACCCGGCAAAGCCGACCTGTCAATACAATAAATCGTATTTCTTTTCACCAGAAGGAATAGACTCATGCAAACAAACTAACATAGTTTAACCTTTGCTAACAAAATAGCATAGTTAGACATAGCGCTCCGAGTGTTATTTTCCCCCCGCAGGTACAACAATTAACTGAGCAAATCTCAAAGATTGCCCCTCAAAGCAAAATCGAAACAAAAAAGTCATGTCTATTTGAGTCTGCCCAGCAGTGCACACCAAGAAAGATGGCCCCACCGCCAGAATGTCAGCAATAGCCCGACCTCCAACAAGCAAAGTCCCCGGCTTAACAAGCAAAGCTCGGGACACAAAAGTCAACCGTCAACAGAAGATGACCCCACCGCCAAAGCATCCGTAAGAGTCCGCTGCCCAGCAAGCAAAGTCTCCGGCTTACCAAGCAAAGCTCGGGACACAAAAGTCAACCGTCAACAGAAGATGGCCCCACCGCCAAAGCACCAACAAGAATCCGCTGCCCAGCAAGAAAATTTTCTGTCACAACAAGCAAAGTCCCCGGCTTACCAAGCAAATCTCGGGACACCAAAGCCAGTAGTCGACAAAAGACCGCCCCGCACCCGGCAATCGTCAACAGCAGTTAGTAGCATAGGACCCTTCGACAGCTACATCTATCCCCAGTAGCATAAACAACAGCATCAGTCCCTTCGGCAGCTACAGATTTCACAAAAGGGGTGATGACCACATAGTCAGAAAGGGGTGACGACCACATAGTCAGAAAGGGGTGACAACCACATAGTCAGTAAAGGGGTGACAACCACATAGTCAGAAAGGGGTGACGACCACATATTCAGAAAGGGGTGACGACCACATAGTCAGAAAGGGGTGACAACCAAATAGTCAGAAAGGGGTGATAACCACATATTCAGAAAGGGGTGACAACCGCACAGTCGAGTATTGGGTGACAAACGCACAGTCATGCCCCGGGTTGACAACCACATAGTCATTTCCGAACTACGACCGGCTTGATTCCCTCCCAGGGATACGTAGGAATCCTTTCTCCAAAGGTCCAGCCATCCGACTCTCCAGATCACTGTCCAGCCCTCCGCCTTATCTCCCAGTCGCTCATTGGGATTGGGTCTTATTTTATCGACAACCTCAATTCTTCCATAAGTGACGTTGCCGAGGGGCTCTGTAAGTACGCCAATCCAATTCGCAACCTTTCCAGATGCATTTTAATATAATAAAATTGCATTTAGGGGCATTTTGGTAAATTCCCGGTTCATCCCGAGACTTCTGGAAACATTTCATAAGTTTCTCGCGAAGGAAGTACTTTTTTGTATTTTGCTCAGGCCAAGGGACCTAAAAGGAATAAATCTGTTTTGGACTTTTCAGGTATTATCCAAGAAGGTTCCAGAACCAGATTTGGCGCCAAAAATGGTTGGTGGCCTCTCATGTCACGCGACAACTCGAGGCCTTGGAAAACGGTTACAGAGTGACGTGCGACATAGTGTGTCCATAAACTGCTGCTATAAATAAGACCCTACCCCTCTCAGTATTGGACCCAATTTCGACTCCCTAAAGCTACTCTGCCCAAATTGCTCCAGAACCTCTCTCTCTCCTCCTCCCTCACCAAAACTAACCAATTCTCACCCAATTCCCTCACATTTCATCCATCTTCAACCCAATTACCCTCCTACTTCCTCAAACACCTTGCCTACTCCAATTCAACTCTCAGTTCATGTTTGGATTTCCTTTTCAGAAGCTGAATCGAAGGCTTTTGCACCTAACTTGGTGTAGAAGTTGAGGACTACAAGGGTAACTGTAGACACCCCATTCTGAACACATCGGATCATACTTATACCACTCTAAGTCTCGCTTTGAGTCAAGAAGTAGAAATCCACCATTTCGTCATGTTTCGTTAAAGTTTTGACTAACTACCGTTAGTTTGGGACTAAACTGCATACGAGATAACGAGGAAAGGACAAAACTGTCCACAGGAGCAATATCTCGCCGCGAGATGGCGTGTCTCGCGCGAGATATCTCCCTCTGCAGATTGCAGACGACAGTTCCCTCGTCGATTTCAACCTCTTTCCGGGATAAAACTTTATCTCTCCGGCCAACCAATGGGAGAGGAGGTCTAGAACTATCTGATAGGGTTTTAACTCTCCACTTCTTCATATCCAACCTCTATAAATACTTGGTGACTTCCAAGGCTCAAGAGGTCGGAGGTCGAAGGTCCCGGACCGCGAATTTACACAACACACACACATTTTGTCATTTTCTTTCCCTGAAAGAATCCTTCAAAATCACCCTAAAACTCACCTCATAGTTGGTTTGTCAACCTTGTTGATAAACAAGCATCAATCTCCAAACCAAGGACCAAGGCGAAGCTCTGTCCGTGTGAAGGGTCGACTCTAAACTTGAGCCGAAACTCTGCCCAAATCACCTCACGCAAGGTAATTCCTAATCTTCCTTCTAATTGATTGTTAGAGTGGTATAAGTCCATAGAATCTAGGGTCGGCCTAGAGCCTCTCCAAATCATGGAGACGGTCTCGAAGCAATCGATCCTACATTCCGTTTGACCTCGTCAAATGGACCTTTATTTGTAGTATTTGAATTCGTTTTTTATTTCTTCTTTTGAAAAACCTCTCTTTTCTTTAGCAAGACCGATCTCCGGATTGGGTGAAATGGATGCCTTCTAAACCTACCCATTTCATAACCTAAGCCCCGAACCCAAATCTCTCAAATGGTTTTTCTATGTTTCCAATCAAATAATATAGGTGGCGACTCATAAAAAATAAAAAGAACCAGAATTTCTTTCTCACAACGCTACAGTGGCGACTCCGCTGGGGACTGAAAATTAAGAGGCTTAAACTTGCGTCAAAATTAAAAGAGAGGTTTTTCAATCTATTATGTAAAATTCGAATTTTTTCTGTTCTCAGATGGGAGATATCTCGCACGAGATATCATTATCTCGCGCGAGATAGGGCTTCCAGTCTGGTTGTTTTTTGGTTTCTCCTGTTTCGCTCGTAATCCAAGACGAGAGCCGAACATGCAAGGGGGATCCCAGAATTCATTATCTGCAGAGCTCCTGCATCTTAAGGCCTCCCTTAAGGTGTAGAACTCGGACTTTTATTTTCCTTAAATAATTGATTATTATTTATGAACTGCGTGTGATTGGGTTTTATTTAATTAAAGTCCGGTCCATTGGGGATTCGGGAGTTGTAAATTAAATTATTTATCTCTCTTTATCTCTCTTTATGTGGAACTACGACGGCCTGAGTCTTCCTAGATTGGGAGAAACGTAGGCAACCACTTGGTGCGGCCACTATCTGTTTTCTTTTTTAACTTTCAAAAAAAAAAAAAACTTTCTATTTTACTCTATCACATAGATTGACTATCACACACGCGCACATCATACTATAACTGTCATTGCACTGCATACCCTCTATAAACCCGGGACCCACACTAAGGACGGATGACGGTAACCACCTAGTCGCCGGTCTCTCCGAAGTTGGACAATCCCACTCCGCGTATTCAATCCACTTAGATTGTCATATCGCGGGGAGCCTAGCCTTCCAGCCCTGCATCGCCACATTCTCATGTAGATTGACTTTTTAGGATCACTCCGTGACCGGTCGGTTTTTGACTCGGTGATCTTTTCTTGTTTTTGATCAAAACAAAGCCATGTAAAATTGACAATAAGAAAGGATTCGGAAAAAGTCCCTTCGGAAAAAGTCCCTTCGGAAAAAGTCCCTTTCGGATGTCCCTTCAAGAAAAATGTGCATATAATCCTTCAAAAAAAAAAAAACAAAAGAACAATCTTACATGGCTTTGTTTTACAAAAATCGGATTGATTGCTTAGTCGTTAGGTTCTGATAAAGGCCTTAGAAACCCCTAAAAACGGACTTTCCGTTCCGACCAAAAATTAGGGCTAAATAAAAATCGACTTTCCGTGTGATTATCTCGCGCGGGATTACTTATCTCGCAGGGGATAATGCTTCTGTTTGCTGAATTTGAGCCTGAGCCATTTAAGCCTGCTTCCGACTCGTTGGGGCTAGATCCTGATATCTGCATCTCCTCTGTCAGTTTTTCCGAAGCTACTCAACTCCAAGACTCCCAACACAATGTCCGACATCGACAACATTCCGGGAAATGAGACCCTGTCCGAAAACAACCACAAACTTCTGGAAGAAGCCAATGATCGCCTAGAAGTGCAAGCTTCCCAAATCCACACCCTCGTGGAAGAAATTCAAGAGCTTAGGGCTGCACTAGCCAACAAAGAAAAGAAGAAGAAAAATGACTCTTCCTCCGGAGAAGAGGAGTCATACACTAAAAGGGCCAAGGGTCGCCGCAAAAGCAAAAGCAAGAAATAGAAGCACGAGTCTAGCTCGTCATCTTCCTCATCCGACAATGAAAGTCACGCATCCAAGAAAGAAGGCAAGGGGAAAGCAAGAATAAACCCCTCACCATGGCCATGCTAGAAAAGAAACTTGCATCCCTCGATGTGAGTAAGGGAGCCACGCTCTCTATCGATTACGATACTCTTCGTCAGTCCATGTCAAAGCTTCCTAGAAAGTACAAAACACCCGACATTGCAAAATTCAATGGTGCCACCTGTCCCAAATCACATTTGGAGACCTACTCTTGGGCCATGCTACCTATGGGTGTTGATGACAACCTGTTAGCCCAATGCTTTCCACAAACTCTCGATGGTGCTGCTAGAGATTGGTATATGACCCTCCCACTCTCAACAAGACTAGACTGGCCACTCGCTAGTTGTACTTTCCAAAAACAATATGAGGACAACTCCACTTATCGCACCACTAGAAGGGATCTTGAGCAAACCAAGCAACTTCCAAACGAGTCCTTCACAGATTTTGTTAAAAGGTGGAGAACCAAGCTAACCGAAATCGTTGATAGGCCCAGCCTAGACGAACAAATTCACATCCTCATACAGTGCCTTAGAGAGGAATATCAAGACAAGCTAGCCGGCAACTACTTTCCTAGCTTCGCCGAACTTCACAAGTCGGGCATACGGTTAGATGACCTCATCAAACAGAAAAGGGAAGCCAAGAAAGAAAGTGGATTCCATTACAACAAGAGCTCTTCTTCCTCCTCCAATCCTAAGGATACGTCTGTCAATGCCATTGTCTTCAATCATCCTGGAAATGGTAAATACTCCGCGGTACCCCCACCACAAAAGAAGAAGAAAGATAGGCATTATGACAAGCTTGAAGGAATCACCCAAGAAGAACTCTTTGAAGTGCTTGTCAAGAACGGGAAAATCAAACCAAGAGAAGGCGCACCTCCAAAGAAAGATCTTCCTGCCAACCATGCCCATCATCTCTTCTGCAAGTACCACAACTTCACCGGTCACGACACCAACTCCTGCTTCCACTTGAAAGACGTCATCCAAGATTTGTTTGACGATAAAGAGATAGGGTTACCAAATGTTGTTACTAATCCTTTGCCAAACAATGAGGTCAATCTAATAGAGATAGAAAGTAGCTTCGAGGACCCTACTCGTCTAGCCACAATTGTGGACGAGAGCCCTCTTGAATTTAATGAATCTTCTTTCTGTTATATGATGTCTTGGGAGGAAATCTTAGAACAAAAGGGAAAAGGGTCTAAAACAGTCAACCTACTCACACGATCCGGTCGTGTGATCACCAACAAAGACCCAAGGGATGAAAATCCTCCAAAACAAGCTAACGCCTCATCGCCAAGTGAACCGGAGGACCCTCTCTTAACTCAATTGAAAAAGACACAAGCAAATATCTCGGTTTGGGATCTCATAGGAGCATCTCACAAGCACCGTGAGATGTTGAAAAAGGCATTGGCTCAAATGACCATTTCCTCAGAAGCAACACCCGAAGAGCTCACTCAAATGATTGGCCAAGTGCAGTTTGGCAACGTCATCACTTTCACTGACTTGGACCTCCCGTCCTATGGGAACAATCATCATGAGGCCCTTTACATAACTGCTAAGGTAAATGGATACCGAATGCCACGCATTTTGGTCGACAATGGTTCTGCAATCAATGTCCTCCCGAAGAAAGCCTTATCATCATTAGGCCTCACCCACAAAGACCTCAAGCCATCCGGGCATCCGTGTGAGGGGTACGATTGTCTTGCTAGAACCGCTGCAGGATCAGTTGTGATACCTGTAGAAATGGGGCAAGTCACTATGAGCATCGAATTTCAAGTCATCGACATCCCGGCATCCTTCAACTTGCTGCTTGGTCGCCCTTGGCTACACGACATAGGGGGTGTGCCCTCCTCCCTGCACCAATGCATCAAGTTCAGACACAACAACACGATAGTCACCATACACGGAGAGATGGTCACTGCTAGTCCTATCCTCGAAGTACAACATAGCACTTCTGATTTCCTGTTCAGTGGTTTTGAGATCGAGAGAGAAAATACTGTGAATGTCATAGACACTTACAACGAGAACGACTACTCAAAGGCACTTAGGTTTTCCGGAAGCCTTCCTGTCTGGAGAATGATGCTAGCAAAAGGGTACTTTCCTGGATTGGGGCTTGGAAAGCACTTACAAGGAATAACGGAACCACCACCGGTCCCCCCGCCTCACACAAAGCATGGACTAGGATACGACATCTCCATCCACGATGAAGATGACATAGAAGAGTGGGGCTTCACTCAAATCAAGTGGGAAGGAACCTCGTACAAAGGCTGCAATGACCCAAAGTCCAAGGATTGCAACCTCAAACCATATCGAAAGACACTCAATGGCTACTTTGTTCGAGAAGGGGAAAGTATTCCCTACTTTATCTTTTCAGAACCATGGACTGATGATAAAGGAAAGCGCCAACCGGGCTTTGAAATCTTCAGCGACTGCGATGCTCCTCCAGATGAAACAGAATCCGTCCCACTGATCCCTAATGATTTGTGGGTCACGAAGGCAGAAATGACAAGTGAATGGGACTTTGTGTTGGGAGAAGACATGCTGCGACAGTTCCAAGACCTGTGCCGGTTAGAAGACAGCCAGATCCATGCAATATCCAAGGGGGACGCTCCAACTACCGACTACACAAGACTAATACAGAAATGTGATGAGCCAATTCTAAACTGGCACGTCACCGGGGGACCAGTTGTTGATGAAGACTTCATGATCAAAGAGCTTGGTTGCACTCCCCACCCTCGCAGGAAGATAGGCCCTACAACTTTTACATTAGAAGCAGGCTCCACCTCCGATGAACTCACTCAAGAGGAAATCGAGGCGGTGGCTGAACATGTATTCCCTTACTTCCTTAATGAAAACTTTGATCTTTCCGAGTACCCTGAGATTGCTAACATCGTAAATGATGAATTAACTAATAATAATCAATATAACGAACACGTTAATAATGAATCATACGATGAGATAGATCAAGAAAACGAACAAATCTTAAAAGAATTAGCTAAGCAAGTAGGTCGTTGTGGGAAGAATGGCCCTGTTGACGACGAGGAAATGCAAACGGTTAATCTTGGGACAACGGAAGACCCCAGAGAAACAAAGATCGGCAGCTTCTTCAAGGGGGAAGACAGAGAAACCTTGACCCAACTCCTCAGAGAATATGTCGACGTATTCGCTTGGTCCTACAAAGATATGCAGGTTGAATCGGTCGGTTGTAGAACACAAGATACCACTGCTACCCAACGCCAAGCCGGTCAAGCGAAACTACGCGAGAATCAAGCCGGAATGGTCAATGCAAGTGAAAGAGGAAATCATGAAACTCTTGAATGTAGGGTTCATCAAAGTGATTGAATATCCGGAATGGTTAGCAAACACGGTGCAAGTAGCCAAGTCGAACGGGAAAATACGAGTCTGTGTTGATTTCAGAGACTTGAACAAGGCATCCCCTAAAGATGACTTCCCGCTACCAAACATAGACATGTTGGTCGATGCCACAACAAAGATACGAGGTCCGCTCATTCGTCGACGGGTTCGCAGGGTATAACCAAATCCTCATGGCGAGAAGAGGACCGGCACAAAACGGCATTCACCACACCTTGGGGAACGTTACGCTACTGTCATGCCGTTTGGTCTCAAGAACGCCGGGGCTACCTACCAAAGGGCGGTCACAACACTATTCCACGACATGATCCATAAAGAAATAGAGGTGTATGTGGACGACATGATTATCCACTCGAAGGGGACGGATGGCCAACACTTGAGAGATCTCGAGAAAATTCTTCAATCGGCGAGACAGCACAAAATGAGACTCAACCCCGCCAAATGCTCATTCGGAGTAGTCAAAGGGAAAGTCTTGGGATACATGGTCACGAACGCGGCATAGAAGCAGATCCCGCCAAGATAAAGGCCATTACGAGACATGCCTCCACCCGGGACACGAGAAAGAAGTAAAGGGATTCATGGGCAGACTCCAATATATCGGTCGATTCATTAATCAGCTGACTACAATGTGCGACCCCATCTTTAAGCCGCTTAAGAAAACGCACCTCAAGAGTGGACGAAGAATGTCAAGAAGCATTCGAGGAAGTTAAGCACTACTTGACTTCCCCACCTATCCTGGTTCCACCACACAAGGAGAAGCCCTTGAAGTTGTACCTCACGATCACGAGACAACGCATTAGGGGCTATGCTTGCTCAAGAACGACCGGCTTCGCACACAGAAAATGCCATCTACTTTGTCGGCCGCAGATTCCAAGGCGGTGAAATCAACTACTCTCCACTGGACAAGTCATGCGCTGCTCTCGTCTGGGTATCACAAAGGCTAAAGCACTATATGGAAGCCTTTCCAGTCCGTCTCATCGCAAAGATGGATCCATTGAAATATATCCTAGACAAATCAAATTTGTCTTCGAGACTAGCCAAATGGTACTTCATGCTCGCGGGGTATGATATCACTTACGTCACTCGAAATCCGTCGGAGGGAGTGTATTCGCAGATCGGTTGGCCGAATTTCCTTGCGACGAAGTGAAGGGGAAGACCCGCGATTCCACGATGAGGACATCCTAAGCATAGAAGAAAATAAGTGGCAATTATTTTGCGATGGCGCAGCCAACAAGAGAGGGTTTGGCATCGGAATGTTATTGGTAGACCCTAACGACATCTACACTCCACTAGCGGTACGTCTTGACTTTGACGCCACCAACAATACCGCGAGAATACGAGGCTTGCATAGCGGGGCTTGAGGCAGCCCTAGAACGCAACGTGGCTGAACTCGAGGTATTCGGGGATTCCCAATTGATCATCAATCGAGACATTGAAGAAGTGGAGGGTCCAAGATCCAACCCTTCAAAGATACGGTGCCCACCTCCAAGAATTGGCGCAATAATTTCGGGATGTCTCATTCCACTATCTCCCCGAGAGACAAAAATCGATTTGCGGACGCATTAGCCACACTTGCTTCTTTGGTCGAAATCCCTAAAGGAAACGGTTAAACCCTTCAAAATAACACGGCGTGCAACTCCCGCATACTTGCGCCGTTATAGATCTTCACATTTGCAAAGACAAATGGTTATCCAAAGGTGCATTGTTGAAAACTCCGAAGGGAAACCATGGTACCACGACATTTGGTATTTCATCCTAGATGGAACCATACCGCTTTGAGGCAGGACACGAAGACTCAGGTCGCCCTTAAAAGGTTGGTGCCAATTACGTCATCACCGGCCGTCTATTCAAGAAACATTCCCAAGGAAACCTCCTTTGCGCCACCGAGGAAGAGGCCCAGAAATAATGGACCATGTTCATCAAGGCATATGTGGAACCCACATGAGCGGAAACATGCTCGCCAAAAAGATCATCGAGACAAGGGTACTTTTGGTGACCATGGAAGCCGACTGTACCAAAATGGTCAAGAAGTGCCACAAGTGTCGGATACACGCCAATCTTCGGCATGCACCGCCTTCCTTGCTGTACCCAATGACTTCACCTTGGCCGTTCTCTACATGGGGGATAGACGTGATTGGAAAGATCACACCCGGGAGCCAACGGACATTTGTTTCGTCCTAGTAGCCATCGACTATTTCACTAAATGGGTCGAGGCCGCCTCCTACAAAGTTACGAATGCCGAAAGGTTGCGAGAATTCATCAAGCACAACATCATCTGCCGATATGGGGTTCCACAAGAGATGATATCCGATAATGGGTCACACTTCGAGAAGGAAACCGATCGCCCTGCGGCCGAGTACAAAATCACGAGACACAAGTCATCTCCTTATAGGCCTCAAACAAACGGAGCGGTTGAAGCCGCGAACAAAACAATCGAGACTATCATCGGAAAAATGGCGATCCTTTGGAAAAGAGCGGCCCGACAAGCTACCATTCGCACTATGGGGTACCGCACTTCGGTCCGAACGGCTACGGGAGAAACTCCCTACGCCCTCACATTCGGGATGGAGGCCGTCTTACCGATAGAATTGGAAATACCATCACTAAGAGTTCTCCTAGAAAACCAAGTGAATGAAGTCGGCGGCTAGAAAGCGGATACGAAGAGCTAGCCCTGTTGGACGAAAGAAGGTTGAAAGCGGCCGAACACACTCAAGCTTACCAAAGAAGAATGGAAAGAGCTTTCAACAAAAAGGTCAAGACAAGGAACATCGAGTAGGCGACACGGTGCTCCGTGAGCATCGTCCGGACCTTTCAACCCGTTATGCAAGTGGGGACCAAGGTGGATAGGACCCTACATTGTGAAGAAGATATTCTGCGGGGAGCCCTTCAGCTGGTAGACTTAGACGGAGATCAACTACCGAAGCCGGTCAACATGGACAAGCTCAAGAAGTACTTCGCGTGACTTGGCCCCCTAAGAACAAATCGCTCGCTAGGTTGAAAATCCCGAAAAGGACAACTTAGGCAAAAAATTAGAGCTAGCACAAGAAAAGAAGCCCGCTAGATTGAAAACCCGAAGGGGCGGTCTAGGCAAAAGAAAGGGTGTGCATGAAAAAAAAAAAAAAAGGGGGGGGGGCCTTATCTCGCGCGAGATTACCCCACGGCCTGGAGCCATATTTTGTCCTTTTCTCAAAAATGAACTACGTTGGACCTGAGCCTCTTGTTTAATTACTGTAAAAGAGGAACGTAGGCAGCCTTCGGGTTCGGTCTAATCAAATAAATAAAATCAAAGTTGTCCCTTTTATTAATCGAATGCGTTTCATTAATGACAATAGGGAAATCCTAACCACAACGACTAATTTGCTAAGCTAACAAACTTGAAAAAAAAATACTAATAAAGCAGAAACAATTGATCTATCAAAGCAATCTCTTGGTACTCCTAAAGATCTAGCCTTTCATTGACTTGGTTGGCCGGCGGACATGGTCTCCACCGTCGTCGTGATCCTCCTTGCGCTTTGAGCCTCTCAAAGCAGAACATCCCTCGAGACGGTCAAAAATAGAGTCGAGACGATCAAAGACAGATTCCGACAATCTCTTGAAGACATGAGGCCTATCCAAAGCTTGCGTCTTTCCAGGCATTCCCTTGCCTCGCCTCTCGTACCAATCCCCATCAAGAAAATCCTGAGTTGGATCAGTTCGCACATTAGCAGGATCAGACTGAGCCTCGCTCCTTCGCAAGATACTGCTAGCTACAAAAGAATCTCTTAGCAGTAAAAGCCGCAAATCATCAATCTTCTCTGCACTAGGATGACCGGTATGGAGGAACCAATCCAAATATTGTCAGACAGGAAGATGCTTGCATTAAAAGTCCGAAGGTTCGACCAACGGTCCCGATTAGTTCCTTCACCCCATGCTTGAGCTAGCACCTGCGCAAACTCTACACCAATATAAGACACTTCACGAGAAGCTCCTTCGAAAAGATAAGTGTCCTGCTGCTGACCAAACTGACGGAGCACCCGCTTGGGAAAGTAAAAGGAGGAATCTCGCAAACCCGGAAGAAGAACCCTGTCAAAACCCTTGGTATTGGCAACATACTTGTTCAACCTCCAATAAGGTGGACACCAGAGAATATCGGCAGTTTCGGTCTTCGCAATCAACTCAGCCCATTCATCCACTGAAAGATCTTTGATCAACAACTTTCGCGTATGATATGTAAAAGGAGAATATTCCAACGGGGGACCTATCAACTTGAGATGCTCCCTAAGCCAAATAGTCAACAGGAGGGGACTCCCTTGAGTCATGACGCCTTGATCCTATGAAGCTCATCAAGACCATGAAGGGTCTCACCCAAGATTAGCGGAATAATGTTCCTAGAACGTTTCCTAGCCTGCAGAACAACTTCCACCAGTTGGGAATCGACCAAGCCGTCCCTACACGTAAACAAAACATCTCCGAAAAGAGAAAGAGCCAGAAAGTTCCGCTTATGGACATGAAAAGCATCATCATCAGAATCACCGCTGAAGCGTCCCAGAAAAGAAGAGCAATCAACCCACTTGCGGTGAACCAACCCATAGCAAGTATCAAGGGAATCCCTAACAATTCGTTCAAAGCCTCCGAATGATTCCTATGATACTTAGGAACAGCAATCTTACCAGTCAAAGGCATATCCAAGATAATGGCGAATTCCTCCACAGTAGGCACCATCTCATTCAAAGAAAAATTGAAAAGATGAATAGAGGGATCCCAAAATCGAGCAGCACCCTGCAATAACTTCCAATCCGGTTGGAGGTTCTTCAAAGTGAAAAGAATTCTAAATCCGAATTCTGCGATAAACTTATTGCGAGACCGGTTGCGAAACGACCTTACAAAATCCCTTGATGCTTGCTTGAAAGATACAATCACTTCAGAGGACAAAGAAAAATCATCGACAATCATGGACGTTGGGGCAATCTCCTTGGAAGCCATGGATCACAGGGTTGAAGAAGAAGACAAGAGTTTCACCCTAACAGGATATCTCTAGAGTTTGAAAGGCTAGAATGAGTTATCTGGCCGGACTACAGAGTGATTTTATAGGGAAAACTGTCAAAATCCTGTTCGAAAAAGGAAGAGATTTCTGCCTGGGTAGCGTGTCTCGTGCGAGACACCTTATCTCGCGCGAGATATCCCTACGGCAAAGCAACAGCAGTTCTACTCAAACAACAATCTAGCCCCGACTTGACAAAGCAAGTCTCGAAAAACCTGCATGTACAGTTCATAACATGCAATAAAACACCATACTCAGGCTCAAAATTGCGGCCTAACGGCCATTCCATTTCCGAAAAAACATGGAAAGTCGAGAAAGTTAATTAATTAACTAATTAGACCTAGGATTAGGGGTTAATAAAACCATTGTTTGTGCTACCTACTTGTTCCAAACAGGTACCAAAAAGAAAGAAAAAAATTGTCTGGGCCCACACGGCCAATATGTACAGATAATCAGATAAAGAAAAAGGGGAGGGGATCACGCCATCAAGTCGCTCGAGCCGCCAGCACCTCCGCCATCACCACCAGGGGGGCTACCATCCCTCCTCGACCTCTTGGCTCCGCAAGTAGGGGTCACCACCGAGGCCACTGTCGAGGCCGCCGAAGAAGCCTTCTGAAACAGCCTCTCGGACAGGTCCGACACCAAGGCCATCAGTCCCGCCATCTTGGTCGCTCCACGGTTGTAATCGGCCGCGGATATGGTGACCTGACAATCAAAGAAAAGAAGATGCTCAGAGGGAGTCGGACATATACACCTATATGGACGAATACGAGAAACAGTACAAACAGAAACATACCGAAGAGACGTCAACCGGGAGGCGGTAACCCTCGGGAATCTGATCTGGAGACGGGATGTGTCCTATCATCAGCATGCTCCCCATCATATACGTGTAGCTCAAAGGGCCGTAGTCTGGGGAAAAAGGCAGAGAACCTGTAGCCTGGGAGGAAGTGCTAGGGGCTGAAGAACCTGAAGCAGAAGCAGAGGCGGAGCCACGAGCATGTGATCGCCTATCCCCCACCAGGAGGGGACCCATCAACCGAGGCAGAAACTCCGCATAAGAAGCCCCGGGGATCACTCAAGCCGTCGCCGCATCACCCACCAAAAGACTAGCATAATCATCCTCCGGAATAGAGTGGGTGGGATACATCGACCTCGGTGGATCCGCCGGCACCCTGTATGATAGTCTACCCCGGCCGTCTTTGTGGGAAGACCCGCTCACCGAGATACATGGTATCTCCCTCCAAAGATGCCAGCATCCTCTGCATCCCGGTAGCATCCCAAGCACGATGCACCTCTCGCTCCAACAGGGTCCAAGGATATAGGCCCAGCCTCTCATACTTGAAGGAATCCAACATAGCCCGCGCCTCCGCCACCGTCAAAGTCCAATCCTGGTCCTCCTCCTCATCAACGGTCCGATTCGGGTGGCTCCACCTCCTGATATCCGGAAACAAAGGGGCCCGGCTCTCCAACTCAAACCTATACAGCCCAAGGACAGTGTAGCCCCATATCTGCACAAGAAAACAGAACAGATTCAGTAAGGGAACACAGACAGAGCATACAGACAAAGAGCAGAAACGGAATCAAGAGCATACCTCCCAGGCATAAGAATACCCCGACAGAGTATCCTTGGTGTGCCTACACGCCTCATCCATGGTGTGGTAGCAGAAGGCCAGTCCCGCTGAGCCCCAGTCATAGCCGCTCACTTCATCCAGATCAACCAACAAACGTAACAGCGAAAGACGAGCCGTAGAGGAATGGTTCGCAAAAATGGTCTCAGAAAGGATGTACTGCAGGGCCCCCTCACCGCCGATCCGTGATGCGTTCGGCTTCTCAAAGCATAATCGTCAATCCGACGCCGAGGGTGTCGGCAAGAAGAAATCCCTTAACCTTGTTAGGGACGAAACCAATCAACTGCCTCCACGCCGCTGGACCCGCAGCCTTGAAATTCGGAAACTTCGGCAGGGGATCGCTAATGAACTCTAGTCCCGTGATGGCCAGAAAGTCAGTCGGGGTCATAGTCGCTTCCCCGAAGCGCAAATGGACCGTGTGGGTAGTGTCCCACCACCTTTCCCGGATAGCCTGAAGAACTTGGGGGGTCCGCCTAATTCCCCTAAGATTGTCAACAAAAGTCAGAAGACCCGTTTGGGCCACCATATCCCGAACGTCATCAAGATCCTTGATCTTGTCCCACACCTCCTTAGCCATTTTCGGACTCCCCCGACAGTTCTTAATTGGCTTATACGACTGCAAAACAGAGGAAAAACAGAGAGGGCAACATTAGAAATCATTCCATGTCAAGAAATCAATGAAATAGAAGAAAATTTTTCATTGGGGCATTTCATCGAACACTTGGCGGGCGTACGAGAAAAGCTTGCCCAAGGATGTCAATCATAATCCGAATCAACCTCTCCTACAATCCATGATGTGTAGGAGGCTCATACATACACGATGCAACAACAAACATCCAAAGAAAATACACAAAATCAAGGCATGCAAGGGGAACCTAGTTCTAAGCACAAACATGAACAAAGGCCATTGAGGGAATTTTGAATTCAAGGGAAAGGGGATTCAAATCAATGCAATACAAGAAACAAGAGGTGAAGATAGAGTTCTTACCAAGCCCTCCCGAACGACTGTGGAGATATGCGCGTTCCTATCAAAAGTAAGATCATCGCGAGGATAATCTTTCCCTAGCAAATAGCTTCGCAAAATCGGATTTCCTTGTTCTTGAGCCATGGATTTTGGAGGAAGGAGGAATTAAGAATGGATTAGAGGGGAGAATCTCCAAGCAAATCCGCGAAAAACCACAGAAAAGGCGACCTTGGCTCGAGCTAGGGAGGGAAATTTTGAAAAGGATATTTTCAAAATGAGCTAGAGCTGCTGTTTATATGCCCCGACAGTACATATCTCGCGCGGTATATCTTATCCCGCCGCGAGATAAACCTTCTGGAAAAGGACAAAATTGTCCTCGACAATAAGCGTCTACGCAACGTCAAAGTTCAAAATTTTGACACATTTACCCTTGGAAATGATAAACTAGCAGGGAAACGTGAAAAAACCGGTACCGCAAGTCACGGAACGAGTCAAACGTGACATGCGCACAATCGCCCGGTACGGCACCAGTCGCCCGAGAACCGAGTGGTCCAAAGATCAACCCAATTCACATGATTCAGAGCCCAGAAAGGTGAATCATCAAAGAAAAAGCCCGGTCCAACGCCCAGACAGGTGGATCGTCATCAAAAAGCTCGGTCCAACGCCCAAACAGGTGGATCGTCATCAGAAAAGCTCGGTCCAACGCCCAAACAGGTGGATCGTCATCAGAAAAGCTCGGTCCAACACCCAAACAGGTGGATCGTCATCAGAAAAGCTCGGTCCAACGCCCAAACAGGTGGATCGTCATCAGAAAAGACCGGTCCAATGCCCAGACAGGTGGATCGTCGAACCAAAAGCCCGATTCAATGCCCAAACAGGTGAATCGTCATCCCCAACAGCAAAAAGCCCGATTCGGAGCCCAGAACGGCGAATCGTCACAAAAACGACAGGACTCAGAGGACCGGACAGGTAAGCCTTTGTTTTCTAACATATTTCCCGCAGGTTCGGAGCCCGGACAGGGCGAATCTTCGGACGTATAGGTATATTTAGAATTGGGTCTTGATTTGATTCCTCAGTATGAATTTACCTTTTCAAAAAATAAAATCTCCTCGATTTTCAAAAAAACGTTTTTCAAAATACCTAAAGCAACCTTTTCGTGTTTTGGAGTCGAACTACGTTATGGTCTGATTCTCCGATAGAGATACGTAGGCAGCCGTGCGGCACGACCATCCCGATGTTCAGAATGATGTCTTTTCTATCGTCGACATGACTTCTTTCATAAGACTTGTCACCGAGGGGCTCTGTAGACACCCCATTCTGAACACATCGGATCATACTTATACCACTCTAAGTCTCGCTTTGAGTCAAGAAGTAGAAATCCACCATTTCGTCATGTTTCGTTAAAGTTTTGACTAACTACCGTTAGTTTGGGACTAAACTGCATACGAGATAACGAGGAAAGGACAAAACTGTCCACAGGAGCAATATCTCGCCGCGAGATGGCGTGTCTCACGCGAGATATCTCCCTCTGCAGATTGCAGACGACAGTTCCCTCGTCGATTTCAACCTCTTTCCGGGATAAAACTTTATCTCTCCGGCCAACCAATGGGAGAGGAGGTCTAGAACTATCTGATAGGGTTTTAACTCTCCACTTCTTCATATCCAACCTCTATAAATACTTGGTGACTTCCAAGGCTCAAGAGTTCGGAGGTCGAAGGTCCCGGACCGCGAATTTACACAACACACACACATTTTGTCATTTTCTTTCCCTGAAAGAATCCTTCAAAATCACCCTAAAACTCACCTCATAGTTGGTTTGTCAACCTTGTTGATAAACAAGCATCAATCTCCAAACCAAGGACCAAGGCGAAGCTCTGTCCGTGTGAAGGGTCGACTCTAAACTTGAGCCGAAACTCTGCCCAAATCACCTCACGCAAGGTAATTCCTAATCTTCCTTCTAATTGATTGTTAGAGTGGTATAAGTCCATAGAATCTAGGGTCGGCCTAGAGCCTCTCCAAATCATGGAGACGGCCTCGAAGCAATCGATCCTACATTCCGTTTGACCTCGTCAAATGGACCTTTATTTGTAGTATTTGAATTCGTTTTTTATTTCTTCTTTTGAAAAACCTCTCTTTTCTTTAGCAAGACCGATCTCCGGATTGGGTGAAATGGATGCCTTCTAAACCTACCCATTTCATAACCTAAGCCCCGAACCCAAATCTCTCAAATGGTTTTTCTATGTTTCCAATCAAATAATATAGGTGGCGACTAATAAAAAATAAAAAGAACCAAAATTTCTTTCTCACAACGCTATAGTAACTTCTCTCTCTCTCTCTCTCTCTCTCTCATCTACTTGTCTAAATTGTTCTTCCTTCTTCTCCACTTGATAATCAGGCTCCATCTGCCTCGGATTATCAAGTGGCAACTGCAATCTCTCTGTTTAAATTGTGTTTATTTGAGTCCAATTGCTTGTTTATGATGTGATCTATCTCTTGTTGCAATTTGGACATCAAGGGAGTGTGGATCTCCCATATCCACACTCCTTTGGTTAATTCGTATCTATTTCATGCTATTCTGATTTGTCCTAGTATAATTGTTTGATTGAATTATGTATCTGGTGAATCTGTTTCTCAATTTGTAAGGTGCCTGCAGATGGTAATACTATGTCACGCGACACACTTGGACGTTAGAAGTCCTGTGTCACGCGACATGTCGTGACCATCTGCAGGAACTATGTTTCAGTTGTAAGTTGTTTTATCTCATTAGCATAGCTTTTAGTTGTGGTAAGCCTGTTTAATTGATTAGATCTAGTTTATATCTGTGTTTTATTCATCTATAGATCTCTGTAATTTGTTTGCTGTGAGTCTCTGCAAGGTGACTATTGGTGTCACGCGACACATTTGGACATGAGGAGTCCTGTGTCACGCGACATAAATAGTCCTATACAGAGAACTTATTTTCATTTGTAATTTGTTCTTACTACTGTAATGGGATGTGGCCTCCTCGAACAATTGGTCTACAAATTGTAATGATCTCATCTATTCAATAAAATTCATGTTTATCGCATTTGTTCATTATTGTTGTTTGCACATTTTTTTGAATTATCTGGATGTCTAAATTAGAAAGACTTGTCTACGGACGAGGCGTGTTGGGTGAACTCTCGGTTCTTCCCAACACGTAACCTGGCCCCCGGACCCATTCTCTTTCAAAAAGGTTTTTCAAAGTGCACCCTAAAAGCATGGCGTGGCGACTCCTTCATTTTCTATTTTAAAACCCGAAATTTTTCAATTTCATTCGGGTGAGCGCGCATTCAATATGATGTCTAAGGAAATCTCATAAAAAGATCTAAGAGTCATATATGATATGATTGATGTTATCTACCTAAATAGCTTGATTTCGGGCATTGACTCAGTTAAACCAAAATCAAGTGAAATATGGATCTTAGCCCACTATAATTATATGATACATGCTTGTATTTGAAGGTGTATCATTTAGTGAGAGTATTTGTGAAATACGTTATTTGTCTCTTAGATGGTAAATGAATTGATACTTATATGTGTTCATATTGTATGTATATCTTGTTGTAGAAATGGCATTACACAATAAATTACAATTCGTCCTTATGAAGGACAAGTTCGAAAAGAACGGTACAGACTATTCTGATTGGATCAGAAGCTTAAGAATTGTTCTTAGGCAAAATTGTACGTTCTTGACGAACCCGTTCCTGCTGAACCCGCTGCAAATGTTGCAAATGGCAGATAAGGAGTAACATTAGAAACATGATGATGATTCTAACGATGTTGCTTGCCTTATACTTGCCACCATGTTTAAAGGCTCTTATGAAGAACCTTGAACACATGGTAATTGCTTTTGTCCTAGCACGGCGCACAAAGGAAATGTTCCAAGTCCAGGCTAGGTAAGAGAGGTATGTTGTGTTAATGGTTAACATAAGAAAGGGGTTTAAAAGGAAACACATAGAAGGAAAAGTAAAGGTTGCTAAACCTAGGGCTAAAGTTGCCAAAGCCAAACAGGCTAAACCCAAAGTGTCTCAAAAGGATGCATTTTGCTACCATTGCAATGAGATTGATCATTGGATGCAAAGTTGCAAGGCTTATTAGGAAGGCCTAAAAGGTGAAGAAGGGCAATACAATTGCTACTACTTCAGATATCTATATGATAGATATTTTCCTTTCTATTTCTTGTTCATGGGTATTGGATACCACATTGGATCCCACATTTGTTTAAATGTTCAAGAATAAAGAATAGAAAGCTACTCAAAAGGTAAAGTGGACCTACGTGTGGTGAATGGATCAAGAGTTGCTACATTTACCGTAGGAACATATAATGTTACTTTACCTAGTGGACTAGTACTTGTTTAGAACAAGTGTTACTACGTTTCGGATTTGAGTAGGAGCATTATTTCCGTTTCTTATATGGATGATGAAGGATATAGTTTTCTTATTGAGAATAAGAAGTTTTATATTTATTTAAATGATATTCTTTATTGTATTGCATGTTTAATTTAAATGACCTTTATATCCTTGATGTTGAGAAACAAAATAATATTGAAGATATCTATAATATAAGTAAGAAATCTAAACCGAATGATATGAACAACACGTTCATATGGCATTGCCGGCTTGGTCATACATATGAGAAACGTATTTCTAAACTCCATGAGGATGGATTTTAGACTCACTTGATTATGAATCATATGAGGTATGCGAATCTTATTTATTGGGTGAAATGACCAAACCACCCTTCACTAAGAGTAGTGAGCGGGCTAGTTACTTATTGGCCCTTATACATGAGATCTATGTGGATTATTAAGTAGCATTGCTAGGGGAAGAATTCGGTATTTCATTACACTCACTGATGACTTATCTAGATATGACTATGTCTATCCGATGAAGTCCAAAAGTGAATCGCTTGAGATATTTGGAATATTTCAAAAATGAAGTAGAAAATCAACTTGGCAAAACTATTAAAGTACTTCGATCCGATCGAGGTGATGAATATTTGAGCCAATAGTTTGACAATCATCTCAAAACTGTGAAATTGTTTCAGAGTTGACTCCACGCGGAACACCAATATGAATGGTGTGTCTGAAAGGAGGAATTGAACCTTGTTAGACATGGTTCGTTCGATGATGAGTCAAGTTGACCTTCCTATTTCCTTTTAAGGATATGCATTAGAGAATGCTGCGTTCACAATGAACAGAGTCCCTACTAAATTGGTTTCTAAGACCCCACATGAGATGTGGCATGAAAGAAAACTTAGTTTGTCTTTCATGAAGATTTGGGGTTGCAAAGCTTATATGAAGAGACTTGTCTCTTATAAGTTAGCACCAAAATCTGACAAGGTTATTTTCATTGGTTATCCTAAGGAAAGTAAAGGATATTAATTTTACAACCGCAATGAGAACAAAGTGTTTGTTGCTCTATTTGGTTCATTTCTTGAGAAACAGATTCTCAATAAAGGGTCTAGTGGGAGTAAAATTAATCTTGAAGAAATTCAAGAACCCGAAAATAACATGGAACCAAGAGTAGAGACGTAACCAAGTTCACAAGGAGTTGTGGAACCGGTTCAAGATGCACAAGTCCATCGTAGATCGGATAGGTTACGATCCGAACCCGAGAGATATGAACTTCTCGTATCGGAAAGTAATTAAGTGGAAGTCATTGAGAATGACGAACCTACTTCCTATCTAGAGGCGATGTCTACTCCTAATTCGGATAAATGGCTATGAACCATGGAATCTGAATTATAATCCATGTATGATAATCAAGTTTGGAACTTGATTGAGTCACCTGAAGGTATAAAAACTAAAGGGTGCAAGTAGGTCTTCAAGACCGACATGGATGGGAAGGTGTATACTTTCAAGGCTAAAGCTTGTAGCAAATGGATTTAGGAAAATTCATAGTATTAACTATGTTGAAACCTTTTTGCCCGTTACAATGCCGAAGTCTATTAGAATTTCAATTGCCATAACTGCATATTGTGACTATGTGATATGATAAATGGATGTCAAACAGCTTTCCTAAATGGAAAGATTTTTAAGGATGTGTATAGTACACAACCCAAAGTTTTGTCGATCCAAGGAATTCTAATAAAGTATGCAAGTTGCAAGATCCAATTTTTGGGTTGAAGCAAGCTTCGAGGAGTTGGAATCTTCATTTTGATGAATTTGTCAAAGAATTTGACTTCATCAAGTACGAAGATGAACCTTATGTATACATGAAATTCAGTGCGAGCATAGTATTATTTCTAGTATTGTATATCGATGATATCTTACTCATTGTAAACGATGTTCCGGCACTTCAGACTGTCAATTCTTGGTCAAGAAAATGTTTCTCAATGAAATATATGGGTGAAGCCGCTTGCATCCTTGGCATCAAGATCTATAGAGATAGATCTAAAAGGATAAATTGGTTTGAGTCAAAATACTCACATTGATAAGGTTCTTAGAAGATTCTAAGAAAGGTAACTTGTCAATGGGTCATGGTGTTACTCTTAGCAAGACTCAGTGTCCTATGGCAACTTGTGAGCAAAAGAGAATGAATGATGTTCCATATGCTCCGGCATTTGGATCTGTCATGTATGCCATGATTTGTACTAGACCTGACGTCTCATATGCTCTAAGCATGACGAGTCGATACCAATATGATCCTGGTGAGAACCATTGGATGGCAGTCAAGACGATCCTTAAGTACTTAAGAAGAACTAAGGATGCATTCTTGGTCTTTGAAAGGTTGAAAGTTAATCTTGTTGTAAGGGTTACATAGATACTAGCTTCCAAACTGACAAAGTTAATTTAAAATCGCAATTAGGGTTTATGTTTATGCTTAATAGAGGTGCGGTTTTGTTGGAAGAGTTCCAAGCAGAATACCGTAGCCGATTCTACTACTAAGGTCGAATATTTAGCGGCGTCTGATGCAGCTAAAAGAGGCAGTTTGGATCAAGAAGTTCATTAGTGTTTTGGAAGTCGTTCCAAGTATCACTAATCCGGTAGAACTTTGTTGTGACAATTGTGGTGTCATTTGTGCAAGCAAAGGAACCAAGGTCAAATCAGCGATCCAAACACATACTTAGACATTTTTCAAGAATTCATAAAATGAGAAGACGTTAAGATATGCAAAGTATCAACCGATAATAACTTTGGGGATCTGCTTACAAAACCCCTCGCACAAACAGAAACATGATGGTCATGTTAGGTCCATGGGTATACGATACCTAGGAGATTGGGCCTAGTGCAAGTGGGAGATTGTTGGTGTTATGCCCTAGGCTAATGATTATTGTGACTGATAATCAATAGCGTTATGTTATCGTCTTTACCATTTATAATAGAGTATGTTTATTTGGCTATTATAAGTTTTGCATGTTTACTATAATAACCTGGATCCCTAGTTATTGTGAACAACTAGTATAAGTTGGTAATGGATAATCATGGAGATGATTATATGCATGGGGATGCACATTACACTTATGGGTACTTGTTGGAGAACAAGGTACTGGACATGACCTACCAATGAGATTTATGACATGGTCAATAGTCATATGTGTCATGATTAAATCTCATGATAGTCGTGTTATTGAATCCTTGTACCTGAGATTATCATCGTCTTCCACATGATGAACATTGTGTTTGATGTAGTCTAACACTATCTTTAATAGGATAGCAATAAGGGCTATGTTGGCACGATTGGATTCATGTAGGGAATAATGATAAGTCAAGATGGGATTTGTCCCTCTCTGTGTGAGAGAGATGTTTGCTTAGGCCCCTCGATGAATAGTGTTGATGAAATGTATGACCATACTCAAGAGATTTGATAGAGATCAAATACACTTGGATTATCAACATATTCGGAATCGAGAAAGCATTGAACAAAATGAGTTGACGTGGACCATGACCCATGTTCAATTTGACATCGTGGAAAAAGGGATTGTGACATTTGATCTATCAGGAAAATCAAGCTTTGATGTTATATTAATTGGTGGATATAATGGTTTGCTAGAAACCACTTATATCTTGTGATGTCGATGTTTCGAATTACTACCAACATAAATATAATTCCTATTTGGGTCACACACAAAGAGCGAATTTGATTATGGCTAAAAATTGGGATTCTTGGTTTGTGTCACGACTCGTGACCAGGAGCACGACTCGTGCCCTGGGTAACGACTCGTGACATAAGGAACGACTAGTGACACAAAATCAGTACGACTGTAATTTTTGTCACGACTCGTGGAACGAGTGCTTTCTGGCTTGGTCACGACTCGTGCCTTTGGGCACGACTCGTGGCCTCAAGCAGCACGAGTGATTTTTTCATCACGACTCATGGTACGACTTGATTTAGGCTTGGGCACGACTCGTGCTCATGGGCACGACTCATGCCAGCGTCCTGATTTTGTTCGTAGACGGTTTTCCTTGGTTGAAAAGGTTTTGATTTGGTCAAAGATTTGCCCTAATTGTTAGGGATTTATATATTGATACAAATATAAACTTATGAGCAGCCAAAAACACATCTTAGCCTAGGGTTTATGAAACTCTAAGTTTTTGATATTGATTAAGAATCAAAATATCAAAAGTCCCAAAATAATTTCATTGTTTTTGGCCATTGATTATTGAAAGGAGTTTCAATAATCGTAAGGATCATCTAGCAATCCAACAAGAAGAGTTTTTGGTTCGTTCGCGTGTGGATCACCATTAGAGGGAGGTTGCTTTATCTTCTAAGGCTTGAATATCTCAATTGATTGATTCATCACCAAGGTTGAACAAGGAACATAGAAGATTCGACATCAAAATTCTAAACTTGAATTTTGAGATCTGTTTTGACAAACTCAATCGCATTCAAGGTATGTAATTTTATTTCATGTTTTCATCTCTCCATGCTAAACGAATTCAAGGGCTTAGGGTTTTGTGTTGTTTTATAAATATTTTCGCTGCGTTTGTAACCCCAAAACCCAACAACACCCTTCTTAAAACAAATTCGCCCCATCATCGAGTTGTGATTGATGTTGTTTTGGACGTTCGCCTCCCAGGATAAAACGAACTGATTGAACTATTTTTATATACTACAATCTCCGGCAAATTAAAGCAATGTTTAGACAAAATCACCATTCAATTTAATCTAGCAGGCCAAAGAAAGAAGAAGAAAAAGAAATTGCATAGGGGAGAAAGGAAAAATTGCTAGAAAAAGTATACTAATATTTTTGTGGGTTTGTCAACATATAGCTACATCAAATACCAATTACGATTGCTCAATTAATCATTATTAATTTGAGAGTGTAATTCCACATTTTGTAACCAATTGCAAGGTAATTATCCCAATTAATCTAGGAATTATGACACATCAAATACCAATTATAATATCTTTTTTATAAAATTTCAAATTGGACATCTAGATATAAATTTAATGTTAATACGGAGTGAAACATGAACACAGAATAATCTATGTCAAACTAAAACGATTTATATAAAAAAAATACACAACTTTCTTCACACACAACATATTTTTTAACAATTTACATATGTTGAAAAAAATAGGTCCCCTAACTGTAATGGGCTTGGGCGGATGCACCACCCGTCTCCTAGGACCGGCCTTGTAAACATATGAAGTATCAAGTATCGTAAATTCATAGGGATATAGCTTTAATTATTTGTATTATTGTTGAATAATATAAAAGTTTGATTTTGCAGTAAATGTCTTTAAAAAACTAATTTTCCTTTCATAAAAAAACTACCTTTTCTAAAATACTCCCTCCGTCCCATTGAAAGCTTCACCTTTTATCAAAACGGATGTCCCGTTAAAAGCTTCACCTTTTCTAAAATGGCAAAGAATCTTTACTATTCCATCCACTAATTCTTTCATACTTTACTTTTATACTCACAACACCAATCAACTTTACTATTTCCTCCACTTATTATCTTTCCTATTTTACTTTTATACTCCCAATACTTTATCCACTAAATTTTTTTCTTAATTTGTGTGTCATATTTAAAATATGAAGCTATAAATGGGACGGAGGGAGTAGAGACTTAATCCTTAAAAATACATAAAATAGAGAATAAAGCAAAGCATACTTCCTTGTTCCTGTGTCTCAGGTCAATAAGCTCATTTATTTTTGGACATGGAAATTGAGAAATGAGTATAAATATTGAAAAATATTATGAGTAACAAATATTTTGTGAGTACGATAAATGAGAGGAAAAAACCAAAATATTGTTTTTTAAATATTTATTTACCAAAATAACACTCAAAAAAACTTATTTACCAAAATATCACTTTTTTTTTTAAATCCGGAATTCCAATTTTCGGGTTTAAGCTAAATCCGGCACTCCATTTTCCGGATTAATTTTAGTTAAATCCGGAGGTCCATTTTCCAGTTTTAATTTTTTATTTTTTTTGTAAATCCGGCATTGCAAATTCTGGTTTTAAAATTAATTTTTTTTTTGTAAATCCGGCATTGTAAATTCCGGTTTTAAAATTAATTTTTTTTTTTTTGTAAACCCGGCATTGTAAATTCCGGTTTTAAAATTAATTTTTTTTTGTCGAATCTCAGAAGAGGAATAAGAAATAAGAAAAATTGGATGAATCCAAAACCTTAGGATCAAAAACCTATTTAAATATAGTTTAATGGTATAGGATATAAAAATTGAAACATACTAAAAATATGGAACTAATAGTCATAAATACCATATATAGAGTACTAAAATGTTACAAACTTCATAAAAAAACGTTACAAACTTCCATTTTTATAAGATTTTGACATTTTTAAATTTAACCCATAAAAAAAGTTACAAACTTCCATTTTTATAAGATTTTGACATTTTTAAATTTAACCCATAAAAAAAATTACAAACTTCCATTTTTATAAGATTTTGACATTTTTAAATTTAACCCATAAAAAAAATTACAAACTTTCATTTTTATAAGATTTTGACATTTTTAAATTTAACCCATAAAAAACGTTACAAACTTCTATTTTTATAAGATTATGACATTTTTAAATTTGATCCATAAAAGGTCGGAGGATTTTTCTATGAAGTTTGTAACGTTTTAGTACTCTATATATGTGTGAATGTGTGCCCAAAATCTATTTTTTGTGTTTTTTAGATTGGATTCACTTGAGTTTGAAAACATCTGGTTTAATTTGAAAAACGGAGTCGCCACGCCATTTTGATTTCCTCAAAACTTTGAAAAAAAAGTTTTTAGGGTTCGGAGGTTAAGTTACCCCTTGGGAAGAACGGATCGTCGTTCACCCAAGGTGCCTTGCCGTAGCAAGTCTCCCTAGATTCCATTTTTCGTGCTTGCTTGCGTGCTTTCTTGTGTGCATGTGTTGAAAATAGGGGGGGGGGGAATGTTCCAAGTCGTCTTCCGAACGTATAAACCATTTAATTGGTTATCGCTCGGGATTTCTTGGATTTTTATGTGTACGGAACTTTGATCCCGTCCTCATCTTGGACTTGTGATCATCGCTTTTTTGACCTTGGGTCTTGTGTGATCGAGAGAAGGACTCTCTTTTTTAGTCCAAAATGAGGTTCTTTAGAAAGGAGTGACCTTAGCCCATCAATCCTACATCTTGAGACGATTGAGCTTATATAGGGGCTATCATGCTCGTCTCAAGTGATAATCGGAGATATAGGGTTCAAGGTCTATCCCTTTCTAAAGAAATTGTGGCACCTTTAATGGAAGAAACGATGTAAAGATAGGACCTTTACACTGATCCGTTCCAAAGGATACCAATGGGGACATGGGGAATGCATGTTTAGGATAAAAATGACATTTTTAATGAAACGATGACATTTTTTAGTGCAAAGGATGCTATTTGTTTGCAAATGATGCTTTTCATGTAAAGAAATGATTTTTAATGCAAAGGATGCATTTTTATGTGAAAAAATAGCATTTTATATGCAAAGGATGCATAAAGATGTCATTTTAAAGGCAAAGGATGCAACTTTGATTGCAAAGGATGCATTTTTAATGTATGAAATGGGTTTTAGGTGCAAAGGATGCAATTTCCATGTAAAGACTACATTTTTAAGTGCAAATGATGCATTTTTTATGTAAAAAAGAGATTTTTAGGTGCAAAGGATGCACCTTTAATGCAAAGACTACATTTTTATGAGCAAAAGATGCTTATGTTAATGCAAAGGATGCAAAGGGGGAGGGGAATATGATTTACATGTTCAAAGATATGATCTTTAACAACAATAAACCCAATACCAAGCAATATATAGCAATATGTAAATGCAAGGAGCAAGTATATCACATAAACAAGTATAATGCAAGATAAGGGGGTTAGAGGTTACCAATGGTGGTGACCTCTTCTTCTTTGGATTTTGCCTAGTGAAGGGACCAACTTTTAGAGGCTTCAAGGAGGAGGGAGGTGGCTTCTTGGCACTCTCAGCTTCCTGATTTTCGTAGGGATGTTTTGGTAGAGTTTTGATGCTGGAAATTCTGTATAAAAATGGGTAGAGGAGGCCTCTATTTATAGGCAGTCTGGATAGAGCTAATGAAGCCGTGCGGCTAGGAGTTCTCTCCTAATTCAGCCGTGCGGCATTATACTGTATGACTCAGCATTTTTTTAGAATCATGCAAGGTGGCACTTCTAGAAGGGTTTTCATGTTAAGGAAAACGTGCTTTTTTAATTCCAAGCAGTCCCTTCACCCCTCGAAAGGTTCGGAACAGTTCCCGAATTGCTCCCTGACTTTAGGAAAGTCCGGGGAATTGCCGGGAAACTTAACCGGAAGGCATGAGCCAGATTTGGGTACTTACAGAAGCCCCTCGGCAACGTCACTTGCAGGGCGAGTGGGGTTGTCGATAGAAAAGGATCCGATCTGGCGAATGCCGAGACGGATTAGGTGACCAAAGTGGTCGAGTGGCTGAACCTTTGGAAGGCTACCTACGTATCCCAGGTGGGAATCAAGCCATAATCGTAGTTCGGAATCCACCGGGGAAAGGGGGTGTCACATGTGACGAATTGGCTGAACCTAAAGTAGGCTACCTACGTATCCCGGAGAAATCAAGCCAGGCCGTAGTTCAGAATAAGATCCGCTGAGGAATGGCGAAGAGAAACTGGTCTCTTGCTGGGGAAATAGAAGAGAAAGTGACCTAGGAGGTCAAGCGACTGATCCTACTGAGGATATTCTAGAAGTGACCGATGTGGTCGGACATCTAGACCTCTATGAGGGGCTATTGCACCACTGAGGAGCGATGAAAGAACAGGGTGACCAAAGTGGTCAAATGGCTGGACCTTTTATGAAAGGCTACATACGTATCCCGGAGGAATCAAGCCTTGATCGTAGTTCAAGCATCACTAGATTGGTTAGGAACGGTGTCTAGGATCCTTGAGATTTTGACAATTAATGGAGGTTGTCACCTGAGGAAACTAGAGCTTACGTCACTATCGAGTGGATAGAGGTAGCTGAAGTTAGGAAAACTTGAGCGTACTTCTCAATCCGTGATAGAGGTAGCTTAAGTTTGGAGAACTTGAGCGTACTTCACTATCTGTGATAGAGGTAGCTTAAGTTTAGAGAACTTGAGCGTACTTCTCAATCCGTGATAGAGGTAGCTTAAGTTTGTAGAACTTGAGCGTACTTCTCAATCTGTGATAGAGGTAGCTAAAGTTTGGAGTTTCGACAATTCGGAGGTTGTCACCTAGCGTTATTCCGTTATAACGGAAGTAACGGAGGTGACTGGGAGGAAAGTCTATTTGCTTAGGAGATAACGGATATCCTTTGGAAAACGACGTTATCCTAGTTAAAGGATAACAGGAATTATATGCCTAAGTGGAAAGTCCAGGGGCAAAGCTGTAATTTCTGCTCAGGGCAAAAGAAGCCGCCCGGCATGAGACGGGGGCAAAAGAGGCCGCACGGCTAGAAGTTTAATTTTTCCAGATTATTTAAAATCAGATTTGAACGGGCATTGGGCATCATTGCCGCCCTCTGCTGCCGAGAAAGAGAGAGAGAAGAGAGAAAGAATTTTCGAAAATCCTTCCATCCCTTTGCTTCTTTTGATTTAGGATGGATCCGGAAGGGAATCCGATGCCAAGGCAAGCAAGGAGGAACATCTCCGAGGCCGCTCGCAGGAGGAGGAGAGAGCTTGTCCGAACGGAGAGGAAGTATGACTTCAATACGCCTCCTTCCGAGTTTTATCCCGGCAAAAGGGAGCACAAATCGACGAATCCTCAATCGGTTGGGGTATGCATTCTTAATTTGCTCGATTCCGTCGATTTTGATTGAATTTTGATTGATTCTAGAGTTTGACCCGAGTTTTAGGAATTTCTCGAATTTTTCTAGGATTTTTGATGATGATTTTGGAATCTTGATGATTAACCTATGAGGCTAAGAAGATAAACGAATATGCATGTGCAATTTATTTGAAAAATAATGAGAATGACCCATTTTTTTTCGAAAATAAAGAAATAATTGTCTAAAAGGTGACGAAGTCCTTGCATGTGCTAGAACTAGGTCAATTTTTGATCATGGATGAGAAAATGGGATTTTGGACGATGAAAAGGATTCATGCATGCCAATTTTGGAAAAAATTAATGCTTATGTGCAAATAATTTTGAAAATTGTGATTCTATGCTTAGGAGAGCAATGTGCTTGACATGATGTGTTTCAAGTGATGAAAAACACGTTATCTATGCAAAGGATGCTAGAAAAAATTTTATGAATGCTTTTCTTTTGAAATTATGTGCACTTTTGAATATATGCATGCTTTTGAAATGAGATGAAGGACTGACGCATTTCTTTTGTGTTCTCCTACAGGAGAACAAATCTAGGGGTCCATCCGAGGTTGCAGTGAGACTATGGGAGAGGATGCCTGATTTTGAGAAGGATGGGTTGAACCCCAAGCAGCTAGTGAGGGCTACCGGCCTTGATTTGTTCGTTGAGGCCATCGGCAGAGGCATTCACGTTACCTCGAAGAGCAAGGGCTTGATCCAGGCCCTATCGGAGTTCTGGTGGGACACCACCCACAACTTTCACCTTAGCTGGGGAGAGCTTACGGTGACTCCGGCCGACTTTACTGCCATCACTGGCTTACAGTTCACCGGGAGGCCTGTGACCTGGAGGGACCATATCACGGCGGAGGAGTTCAGAGCTCTAGTTGGGTTTGACCTCCAGCCTAAGGGGCTGGGGATGGAGACGAGGAACGTCGAGGTGGCAGTCCAGAATTGCATGCAGGGATTTGCCGCCAATGAGGTGACTGCCCACCAGCTTGCGAGAGCCTTTCTGTGGTTGATGCTGTCAGTAACCATCTTTGCCAACTCTGGGACTTTGACTATGCTGGGTCTTCTGGACTCCTTGGAGGATGTGGATGGGATTGAGACGGTCTCTTGGGGCGAGGCCGGATTGGCAGAGCTTTACTTCTCCCTGGACATGTATAACCGAAATAAGGCTGCCTCGATGGACTGCTTCTCCTTTTCTCTTGAGGTATTCTCACCTTCTTTCCTTTCTCTTTTCTTTTCTGTCTTGAGACTTTTATGAGAGAAAGTGACCCTTTTGTGTTTTGAACATGCAGGTCTGGTTTTGCGAGGTGATCAGGTTCTTTCTGTGGAACCAGCAGAGCGATCCTACCATCTTTCTCGCTATGATCCGTTGGAGGGGAGATGCTAGGGATAAGTTCACCGGGAAGACCCGGATCACCTTTGATTACAAGATGGTTAGACCGGTCATCAACAGGGATGGGCACGATGGAGTGGACTTCTACCCTTGGGGGAGGTATCCAGAGATTCTGCTAGGGGATGCCGTGGAGGCGACTAGACAGAGGCGGTGGTTGACCGGGCTTACTTGCGATATCATTTATCTGGGGGACCGCTTTTCCAGGCAGCATGGCCATGTCCCTCCATTGGATGCCATTACTCCTCTCGATCCTCCAATACTTGATGCCGCACCTGTGGACTGTCAAGATGATATAGCGAGGTATCTGTGTGTGTAGCACGAGGAGATTTTTGACTTGGCTACCCCGTATGCTACCTTTCATGGAGCAGCCGATCGAGGACGCCACATAAGCTAAGTTGTTGTCGGCCGTCACTCAGGATACGGGAAGCCAAGCCTACTGACCCGCCGATGCCTCCTGCTCACCTCTCTTATGTGGTGAACGGGTACCGTGGAGGTTCAGATACCCCCCCGACACGAGGGAGCCCCATATACCTCGGCACCGGACAAAGATCCTGTGAGTACACTTTAGGGTCTTTTCCCTTGTTTCAAATTTCTTTGCTTTTTTTTGCAATCCCGAGATTTTCCTGAGATTTTCCTCTCTTCTCTGTGTTCTACTGCATTTCAGACGGCTTAGTAGAATAGGGCTGGAAAGATGTGTGCTGGTCCCTTTGTGAAGAAGTCGGCTTGCGCTTTCCAAGGCCGGCACGAATAACGTGCAGGAGCCCGCGTAAAAGAAGGCACGTCGGGGCACAAGCAGATCCACCTCATCAGCCTCAGAGTACTCTTCTAGCGCCATGCCTCGGGGACAGGGACCCAATGCCGGCATCCTGGAGCATCTGGCTGAATATGAACATGAGAATGTCCATCTTTCCGATGTGAGCGACAGCGAGGATTTGATGAGGGAGACAAACTTTTATGAGCTGAGTAGCGATGAGGAGGGATCGGAGGCCTAGGAGGTCCTTAGGGTTGATCTAGGAGGAAGAAAACAAACAATGAACAGTTTTATGCACAATTTGTTTATTTTTCGCTTTATTTGGGCGCCGATGTGGTGAAAACAATGTACTACTGTTTTATTTACTTTTCTAATTTATGCTTTATGAATTTGCATATTACTTGAGCCTCGGGGCAGTTTTTTGCTTGGAATTGGGGCTGAAACTGGGCCAAAATGATTTATGATGACACATAACTGCTTGGATGGTCTTTGGATATGTTTTGGGACAGGTTTCATTGTGGAAGTGGGGTGAAAACTCCTCTTGGGCAGCAACTTTGGTTGCTGCAGATTGTTTACACATCAGGCAAATGAAGCCGTGCGGTCTGGTCATGGGAGCAAAAGAGGCCGTGCGGCTGCGCTCGGACTGGTCTTTTTCAGAATAAAATCAAGGCTTAGCCATTTCATTTCATTTTCAACCTAGACTTGTCCCAACTGTTCCCAGAGAACATTTTTGACCTAAAGACATCAACTTTGATCATCTCGCAATGGAGAAACCCGTCAGATTGCAAAAGGGGAAGAGAGATCGTTTTCTGTCCGATCTTCAATCTTGGGTGAGATATAACTTTCAATCTCACAAAGGGCTATTCGATACTACCTTCAAGATCAAATCTTTATGGCATTTGAAGGATCTCCCGCCCGATTGGGACCTTTTGAGGACAAGAGTTTTAGGATGTCCGGAGACACGCATCGCTTTTCTTACAATGAGATTGTCCCAACCTGATGAAGACTCCTGAGCCTTGATTGGGGGCCAGAAATTGAGGCTATATCGCTTCCTCTCGATCGAAGACGTGCCTGGCGGCAAAGTTGGCATCTTTTTCGCAAATATCTCGGGAGAGGCCGAGGGAATGATGATAACTCCCAGGTAGATTGACCTTTCGATATCCCTGCGTATTTGGGTCTCCTGATATGGCTACAACCACGTGGCTATGGATGCCTTTATCCTCTCGCATATTCTCATCTCTCGTTCTCACCGCCGAGTCCAAGGGGATCCGTCATGGTGGTCTCTTGGACATGGTTAGGATTGCAGTGGTCGGGAAGGACATTGTCCCATTGGTTTCCTGGGGTGAGACCCTTCACGGCATTGATGTGATGGCTAGGGGAGACCATTTCATGAGGTCCGGGAGCCCGGCCCCGTTGACTTTGTGGCCGGGAGAGGCTCGGGGCTTTGCCCGGGCTTTGCCGACCTGCCCCTCGGGTGATTTCTGAGGGCTCCGCCTAGGCAAAGCAGGCCAAGGTGATCGGGAACCGATGATGGCTAGGTTATCCACTTCGTACATTCGTCGGTGGGTACCTCACCGGAGGTTGCGCACCCTGAGGACATTTCTGTGAGTCCTATGCAGCGAGGGTTTTAGGCTTTGTTGGTCATCCTTCTACATACCCTACTTGGTACCCAGGCAGTTCGGGGCCTTACAGTGAGCCGTTGGGCGATTAGAGGACATCCGTACCATGGAGGTGGTGCCTGGGATTACATGAGGGATCCAAACAGCCTTTCTCATTCTTCACGAGGGCTTGGACATATACTCGCTTTCCCACCCGTGGCTATCTTCGTGGAGCAGGAAGAGTACCATCTTGACCACGGCATACTTGGACTCGGCATGAGAGGGAGACGGGGAGCCGACCAGTCATATTGGGGAGAGAGACGCGTGCTTTATTGGGGGGCCGACTGCGACTCGAGTAGGACTCGAGGGGACTCAAGCTAAAGCGAGTCCGCCATAACCGGGTGACCTTATCTGTGGATATGGAGGCTCGATACAAGAGACTATCTGAAGTCGCTCCCTTGACTGAGGCTCAGAGGGAGGAAGTGCGGACTTGTGCCCGGGTAGAGAAGGCACTTATTGACACGGGTTTGATGAAGGCTCCAGAGAGGATACCGGAAATCGGGATGAGGGAGACCGACATTATAGAAACGAAGAGAAAGAACACTCGACGAGGTCGAGGTAAAGGGAAGAAGACCAAAGAAGACACAGTGAATGACGACTGACAAATCTTTTCTTAGGATTCCCTTATTACCATTTTGCAAACACAGTAGTTTATTTAGGCATTTTATTGTATTTTAGATCTTTGTAGCAGGTTAGCAGAGTCAAGAGTAGACCGTGCTTGAACTCATCAAGAAGTTTTTAACTTGTAATGAACAAGAGATATTATCTTAGAAATTAATCAAGACACATTTCATGGAAATTTCAGATGTCTTATTGATTGCTCAGGACCCGTTTTATAAAAACTTTATTGCCCTTTATTATTTATTGTTTAGGACGCATTTCATGGAAACTTGATCGCCCCTTTTTTTTTTATTGTTTAGACCGAACCATATATGGCTGCCTACGTTCCCCTTTTACAAGAAATACTAAGGGGCTCAGGTCTTCGTAGTTCATTCTGGTGAACTATCATGATTAGGTCTTTTGGCCTTTTTTTTTTTTTTTTTCTATGCATCCCTGTTTTTTGCCTAGATCGCCCTTTTTTGGGTTTTCAGCCTAGCTGGGTATTACTCTTTTTGCACTAAGATTTTTTTTCTTTTTTTATGTGCAACCCTGTTTTTTGCCTAGACCGCCCTTTTTTGGGTTTTTCAGCCTAGCTGGGTATTACTCTTTTTGCAATAAGATTTTTCTTTTATTATTTTTTTTTTGTTTCTTTTTTTTTCTTATTTCCTTTTTTTTTTAGACATAGTACCTTCGGAGCTTATCGCCGTTGACTGGGTGAACAAAGGGATTGCCTTCCAGGTCTGCAAGCTTCATACTCGGCAACATTGTTCGTGGCGGGAAAGTTCAACTTGAGGGCTATGGGCGTGTGCTCATCTTTCGGATCGACCAGTAGCATCCCTACGCCATTTCCTCTTTTGTTAGCAGCTCCGTCAAAGAATAGCTGCCATCGGTTCTCAGGCTCAACTACGAAGATCCCTTCATCTGGGAATTGGGGTTCAGGCCCGGGGTCCTCATTACTGGGGAAGTTCGCCAGATGGTCTGACAATGCTTGACCCTTGATGGCCTTTCTGGTCACATAGTTGATGTCGTACTCTGCTAAGAAGAAGGACCACTTTGCTAGACGCATCTAGAGGGAAGGTTTATCGAAGATTAATTTGATGGGGTCCATTTTCGAAACCAAGTTCACAGGGTGGGCTTGCATGTAATGCTTCAGCTTACCGACTACCCAGACCAGTCCTGCACAAGTCTTTTCACATGCTGAGTAATTGAGCTCACTTCCCTACAGCTTCCGACTGATAAAGTAAATGGCATTCTCTACCCGAGAGTATTTCTTCTCCTGAGCAAGCATAGCCCCAACTGCAGTGACAGTGAGATAGAGCAGAAGAGGTTTCTGTCTATGTGGGGGGCATAGCACCGGAGGATGTACTAAGTACGCCTTGATCTGGTCAAAGGCATCCTGGCATTCTTCAGTCCATTCTGTGTCTACATTCTTCTTTATGAGCTTGAAGATGGGCTCGCACATAGTGGTCAATTGATTGACGAAGCGGCTGATATACTGCAGCTTGCCCATAAAGCTTTTGACTTCTGTCTGGGTTCGAGGTGGCCTCATGTCCATAATGGCTTTGATCTTTCGGGGGTCGACTTCGATACCTCGCTCCGTGACCATATACCCGAGCACTTTTCCCCTTGTCACTCCGAAAGTGCATTTGGCAGGGTTTAGTCTCATGGAATGTTGTCTCAGCCTCTCGAAGAACTTTCGCAGGTCAACAAAGTGCTGTCCATCCTCGCCTTTGGAGTGGATTATCATGTCGTCGACGTAGACCTCAATCTCCTTGTGGATCATGTCATGAAAAAGCGCGGTCGCTGCCCTTTGGTAAGTAGCCCCGGCATTCTTGAGCCCAAATGGCATCACTGTATAGCAGTAAGTTCCCCACGGTGTGGTGAAGGCTGTCTTTTCTTGGTCTTCTTCGGCCATCTTGATCTGGTTGTAGCCTTCAAAACCATCAACGAAGGATTTGACTTCGTAGTTGGCAATGGAGTCCACCAGGATGTCTATGTTTGGAAAGGGGTAGTCATCTTTGGGGCTGGCCTTGTTCAGATCCCGGAAATCTACACAACAGCTCACCTTCCCATTGGCCTTGGTTACGGTCACAATGTTGGACAACCACGTCGGATATTCGATGACTCTGATGAATCCTACCCGCAGTAGCTTCTCAATTTCTTCTTTGACCTATAGAGACCACTCTGGCTTGATCTTCCTCAGTTTCTGCTTTACTGGCTTAGCATCTGGTGCTAGAGGGATTCTGTGCTCTACTATCAAACTGTCTAGCCCCGGCATATCCCTGTACGACCATGCATAGACGTCCACGTATTCTCTGAGCAGATTAACCAGTCTGTCCCGTTCAACCCCCTGGAAGAAGTTTCCAATCTGTGTCTCTTTAGGTTCCTCGACAGTACCCAAGTTAACACTTGTCAAAACCTCCTCGGCAGCTTGAGCCCGGTTTTCCTCTTTTTCTGTAACCTGCTTAAAGATTTCTTTAATGTATTGTTCATTTAGTGTGTTTGCATCTTGTTCAAATGATTCATTATTAACTGCTGTTAAGTTTTGAGTTAATTTATCATTTGTTAAGTTGGCAATAAGGGGATACTCAGAAAGATCTGTCATTTCATTCAAAGCAAGAGGAAAGATGACATTGGTTACATATTCATAATCCTCAGGCGTGAGGCCTTCGGATGACTCAGAGGACTGGAATTCAAAGATTCCTGACTCAACTGACTCTTGACCCTACTGACTCTGGACCCTACACTACTTATTGACTCGAAGTGTTTGACGCGGGTTGGACTGGGGTTTACTCTTTCTTGCTGTTGCCCTGGGGAGTAGCAGTCTTGTCAGCATTCTTCAGAAAGTTGGAAGCTTCAAACTGATCGAAAACTTGCCGGAAATCATTGGTAGGCCGGTACCTTGGAAAGACTGTGAGGGGAGCTAGGGAAGCATGATGCAACTCCTCAGCAAGCTGGTCCGTAACAATCGGGCTCATTGACTGGAGAGTCTGGCTCATCTTATCAATACACTGCTGATAAGTCATTTTCTCTTTACTGATCTTTGATACCACGACCTTGTCAGTATAGCCAACGGGAGGGTTCGCCTGGATAATGCTGATGAAGTCTTCTTCAGGAGAGACTTTGATTCTTCCTTGATTGGCCACGTATTTTATGGGCTTTCTGTATTCTGATTCTAAATCTGCTAGCTTCTCATTGAACTTCACGATGGCAACAAATTCAGAACTTTCTGCCTCAAGAGGGTCACTGACCACAGGGGTATCAGGCTGGACTGTGTTTTGAATGACGGGTTCCTGTAAGTACCCAAATCTGGCTCATGCCTTCCGGTTAAGTTTCTCGGCAATTCCCCGGACTTTTCTAAAGTTCGGGAGCAATTCCGGAACTGTTCCGAACCTTCCGAGGGATGAAGGGACTGCTTTAAATTAAAAGAGCACGTTTTCCTTGTATTTGGTATCCTTCTAGAAATGCCACCTTGCATGATTCTAGAAAGATGCTGAGTCATACAGGATAATGCCGCACGGCTGCATTAGGAGGGAACTCCTGGCCGCACGGCTTCATTGGCGATTTCCAGACTGTCTATAAATAGAGCCCTCCTCTACCCATTTTGAGATACCAATTTCCAGCACCAAAACTCCCCCAAGGCATCACTACGAAAATCAGGAAGCTGAGAAGTGTCAAGAGCCACCTCCCACCTCCTTGAAGCCTCCAAGAGTTGGTCCTTCCACTAGGCAGAAAAGCCAGACTCTGATAAAGAGGATCCGGTCCTGACTCAGTTGAAGTGTACTCAGGCCAATATCTCCTTGTGGTCCCTATTAACCTCTTCATACCCTCATAAGATGAAGCTAGAAGAAAGTTTGGCCAAGACCATGGTGCCCATAGATGTCACCCCCGATGAGGTCGTCCAAATGATTGGAAGTATCCACTACGGAAACATCATTACCTTCACTGACTTGGACCTGCCAAAGTATGGGGCTAGTCATAAAGAACCCCTTTACATCACAGTCCAGTTGGAAGAACGTCGGTTGCTACGAGTATTAGTTGATGGAGGGTCCGCAATGAATGTCCTGCCAGCCAAGATGATGGACTTATTGGATTTGAAACCAACGGATTTGAAGCCTTCTAGTAAGACTATTAAGGCATATGACTCCACTGCACGATCAGTTTTGGGGATTGCTACTCTCAAGTTGTGGTTCGGGAAAAAGGTCATGGATGTTGACTTCCAAGTAATTGACATTCCGATCTCGTTTACCGCTCTGCTGGGACGACCTTGGATCCACCAGATAAACGGGGTAGCCTCTACTCTGCATCAATGTGTCAAATTTCAGTCAAGTGATGGTACTATCACCACTATTTACGGAGACAGTGTCACGGCGGAAGGAACCAGCACTGGAGGTATCCCGATACTGGAAATCAAGCATGATGATGAAGGGTTTGCCTTGACTGGATTCTCTGTAGCTTCTTCCAAGGCACAAGTGTGTTACACCGACCTCACTACTACCTCTGACAAGATTCCCCCTGCCATGCGAATGATGAAAAAAATGGGTTACCTTCCGGGGCTTGGATTGGGTAAAAGACTCCAGGGTCGCAATGCTATCATTGATGTAAAGGAACAGACTACCAGACATGGCTTGGGATACAAACCGAACTCTCGGGATGACAGAAAAGCTAAAGGCATAGTTCCAGGAAAACAAAATGAAGGGGTCCAGCTCTATCCCTACAGTTTGTCTCTAACCCATTATTTTACAAAAGGTGGAACCCAATACGGTGAAAGTAATCGCCAAATCTCCTTGAGAAAAACCCTTCTGGAAAACCTTGAGAAAGTTAGGGGAAAGCCAGCAAATCCCGTTCGGAGGATGTTCCTTGACTTGCCGAACATTCCTGGAGCTACCAATACCGTTCAGAACGAGCATGTCTTCAAAGAAAATCCAGAAAGTGTCAAAGAGTCAACACTCTTCTCATTCGGGGTAATGGACTTCTCCGCCTTCGAGTTAGCTCTTCCGAAGATCAGCCAGATAGAAGCTGCCAGTAGTGAAGACAATGAGTTGGGTTTGCAAGGGTTGTTTGATGAAGAAGCACAGATCCCTGATTTGATCGACTTCAGCTCAGATGATGAGGTAGTTGCCGTAATTGGGGACGGTGGTGAAGATCCTTTTGATCCCCGCACTCTGGTGACTGAGACAAAGATGTCGTTGAAGAATTGGGAGACATTCTCAGGGCCGATAGCCAGCCGACAGCAAATGATCACGGAGCTTGGATTGGTACCCCGTCCTTCTCAACCCAGTCGTGTCAAACACCCTGTTGTCTATACAGTTGAGTCAGAAATCTTTGAATTCCAGTCCTCCGAGTCATCCGAAGGCCTCACGCCTGAGGATTATGAATATGTAACCAATGTCATCTTTCCTCTTGCTTTGAATGAAATGACAGATCTTTCTGATTATCCCCTTATTGCCAACTTAACAAATGATAAATTAACTCAAAACTTAACACCAGTTAATAATGAATCATTTGAACAAGATGCAAACACACTAAACGAACAATACATTAAAGAAATCTTTAAGCAGGTTACAGAAAAAGAGGAAAACCGGGCCCAAGCTGCCGAGGAGGTTTTGACAAGTGTTAACTTGGGTACTGTCGAGGAACCTAAAGAGACACAGATTGGAAGCTTCTTTAGGGGGTTGAATGGGACAGACTGATCGATCTGCTCAGAGAATACATGGACGTGTTTGCATGGACGTACAGGGATATGTCGGGGCTAGACAGTTCAATAGTAGTGCACAGAATCCCTCTAGCACCAGATGCTAAGCCAGTAAAGCAGAAACTGAGGAAGATCAAGCCAGAATGGTCTCTACAGGTCAAAGAAGAAATTGAGAAGCTACTCCGGGTAGGATTCATCAGAGTCATCGAATACCCGACATGGTTATCCAACATCGTGACCTTAACCAAGGCCAATGGAAAGGTGCGCTGCTGTGTAGATTTCCGAGATCTGAACAAGGCCAGCCCCAAAGATGACTACCCCTTGCCAAACATAGATATCCTGGTGGACTCCACTGCCAACTACGAAGTCAAATCCTTCGTTGATGGCTTTGCAGGCTACAACCAGATCAAGATGGCCGAGGAAGACCAAGAAAAGACAGCCTTCACCACACCGTGGGGAACTTATTGCTATACAGTGATGCCATTTGGGCTTAAGAATGCCGGGGCTACTTATCAGAGGGCAGCGACCGCGCTTTTTCATGACATGATCCACAAGGAGATTGAGGTCTACGTAGACGACATGATAATCCATTCCAAAGGTGAGAATGGACAGCATTTTATTGACCTGCGAAAGTTCTTCGAGAGGCTGAGACAGCATTCCATGAGACTTAACCCTGCCAAATGCACCTTCGGAGTGACAAGGGGAAAAGTACTTGGGTATATAGTCACGGAGCGAGGTATCGAAGTCGACCCCCGAAAGATCAAAGCCATTATGGACATGAGGCCACCTCTAACCCAGATAGAAGTCAAAAGCTTTATGGGCAAGTTGCAGTACATCAGTCGTTTCGTCAATCAGTTGACCACTATGCGCGAGCCCATCTTCAAGCTCATGAAGAAGAATGTAGACACAGAATGGACCGAGGAATGCCAGGATGCCTTTGACCAGATCAAGGCGTACTTAGTACATCCTCCGGTGCTATGCCCCCCACATAGACAGAAACCTCTTCTGCTCTATCTCACTGTCACTGATACGGAAGTTGAGGCTATGCTTTCTCAGGAGAAGAAAGACTCTCGGGTAGAAAATGCCATTTACTTTGTCAGTCGGAAGCTGCAAGGAAGTGAGCTCAATTACTCAGCATGTGAAAAGACTTGTGCAGGACTGGTCTGGGTAGTCGGTAAGCTGAAGCACTACATGCAAGCCCACCCTGTTAACTTGGTCTCGAAAATGGACCCTATCAAGTACATCTTCGATAAACATTCCCTCTCGATGCGTCTAGCAAAGTGGTCCTTCTTCTTAGCAGAGTACGACATCAACTATGTGACCAGAAAGGCCATCAAGGGTCAAGCATTGTTAGACCATCTGGCGAACTTCCCCAGTAATGAGGACCGAGGGCCTGAACCCCAATTCCCAGATGAAGGGATCTTCGTAGTTGAGCCGGAGAACCGATGGCAGCTATTCTTTGACGGAGCTGCTAATAAAAGAGGATGAAGCCTGCATTGCTGGTTTAGAAGCTACCTTAGAAAGGAATGTCAAGGAGCTTGAAGTTTATGGAGACTCAGCCCTGATCATCAACCAGGTCTCCAACAAATGGAAGTCTGTGGACCCTAATCTTCAGCGGTATCATGCCTATATGGAGGAGTTGACAGGACAGTTCAGAGAAGTGACTTTCCACTACCTGCCAAGGGAAAAGAACAGATTCGCAGAAGCCCTAGCTACTCTAGCCTCACTGGTAGAGATCCCCGAGGGAAAAGCCATAAAACCCTTCAGAGTGGGTAGAAGAGAAGCCCCGGCTTTCTGTTGTGAAATAGACTTGGGATCTGAGCCTATAAAGGAACCGTGGTACAATCAAATTTACCAGTTCCTCAAAGATGGAGAGTCAACTTTCAGAGACGAAGAAGGTAGACCAAAGGAATGTGTCAAAGCCAAGAGCTTGCAAGCCCTGAAAAGGTTGTCCTCCCATTATGTCATTCTAGGAGGCACCCTGTACAAGAAGCAGTACCAAGGACCACTCCTCCTATGCATCACCCAAGAAAAGGCCAGAGAGTTGATGACCGAAGTCCACAATGGTCCCTGCGGTCCTCATATAAATGCTAGAGCCCTGATGCAAGTGATCCTCAGAATGGGTTACTACTGGATTTCCATGGAAACAGACTGTGTCCAACATGTCCGAGCATGCGACAAATGCCAGCGGTTTGCCAACCTCAACCATCTCCCGCCTCATGACCTGTACTGCATGACGACTCCTTAGCCGTTCGCAACTTGGGGTATTGACGTGATAGGGAAGATAGCCCCGACAGGAAGCAATGGGCATGAATTCGTGTTAGTAGCAGTCGACTACTTCACTAAGTGGGTAGAGGCCAAGTCCTACAAGGTCCTCACTTCCAAGAAGGTGGCCCAGTTTGTCAAAGAAAACATAATGTGCAGATACGGGGTGCCCAATGAGATCATTTCTGATAACGGGTCACACTTTGAAGGGGACTGCGGTAGATTGCTGTCAGAATTCAGGATCACTCGCCACAAGTCTTCCCCATACAGACCTCAGACTAATGGAGCCGTGGAAGCTGCTAATAAGACGCTCGAATGAATCATCCGGAAAATGGCCACCCGTGGTCGTGATTGGCCTGAGAAGTTGCACCTGGCACTCTGGGGCTACCGAACGTCTGTCAGAACAGCTACGGGAGAGACTCCTTTTGCCCTAACCTACGGGATGGAAGCCGTATTGCCAGTAGAGTTGGAAATCCCGTCATTAAGGGTCCTCCTGGAAAACAGTGTCAATGAAGTAGAATGGCTACGTAGCCGACACGATGAGTTGGCTCTACTCGACGAAAGAAGGCTCAAGGCCATGGAGCACACCCGAGCCTACCAGAGGCGAATGACCAGAGCATTTTACAAAAAGGTCAAGGCCAGGGACATCAAGGAGGGTGACCTAGTATTGAAAGTGAAGCCCCCTGCCAGAGACAACCCCCTGGGAAAGTGGGAACCCGTTTGGATCGGCCCGTATGTGGTGCAGAAGATACTATCGGGAGGAGCCATGAAGCTTGCAGACCTGGACAGCAATCCCTTTGTCCACCCAGTCAACGGTGATAAGCTCCGAAGGTACTATGTCTAAAAAAAAAAAGAAAAAACTTAGTGCAAAAAGAGTAATACCCAGCTAGGCTGAAAACCCTAAAAAGGGCGGTCTAGGCAAAAAACAGGGTTGCACATAAAAAAAAAAGAAGAAAAAATCTTAGTGCAAAAAGAGTAACCAAGCTAGGCTGAAAACCCTAAAAAGGGCGGTCTAGGCAAAAAGCAGGGTTGCACATAAAAAAAAAGGGCCAAAAGACCTAATCCTAATAGTTCAACAGAATGAACTACGAAGATCTGAGCCCCTTAGTCATTCTTGTAAAAGGGGAACGTAGGCAGCCATATATGGTTCGGTCTAACTAAACAATAAATAATAAAGGGCATTCAAGTTTTCATAAAACGGGTCCTAATCAATAAGACATCTGAAATTTCCATGAAATGTGTCTTGATTAATTTCTAAGATCATATCTTTGTTAATTACAAGTTGAAAACTTCTTGATGAGTTCAAGCACGGTCTACTCTTGACTCTGCTAACCGGCTACAAAGGTCTAAAAATACAATAAAATGCCTAATAAACTACTGTGTTTTTGCAAATGGCAATAAGAGGATCCTAAGAAAAGATTTGTCAGTCGTCATTCACTGAGTCTTCTTTGGTCTTCTTCCCTTTACCTCGACCCCGTCGAGTGTTCTTTCTCTTCTTCTCTATAATATCGGTCTCCCTCACCCCGACCTCCGGTATCCTCACTGGAGCCTCCATCAAACCCGTGTCAATAAGTGCCTTCTCTACCCGAGCACGAGTCCGCACTTCCTCCCTCTGAGCCTCAGTCAAGGGAGCGACTTCAGAAAGCCTCTTATATCGAGCCTCCATATCCTTGATAAGGTCACCCGACTGGTTGTCGCGACTCGCCTTAGCTTCAGTCTCCCTCAGAGTCCTACTCGAGTCACAGTCAGCTCCCAATAAAGCCTGACGCCTCTCTCCCAAAATGACCTGAGTCGCTCCCATCTCCCTCTCATACCAGTCTAAGTACGCCGTAGTCAAGATGGTACTCTTCCTGCTCTTGAGAATGGCCCTGGGTGAGAAAGCAGCATATGTCCAAGCCCTCGAGAAGAATGAGAAGCTGGCTGGATCCCTCATATCCAAAGACACTACCTCCATGGTACGGATGTCCTCCCAATCGCCCAACGGCTCCTGTAAGGCCCCGAACTGCCTGGATACTAAGCAGGGTATGTAGAAGGATGACCAAGAAAACCCTGGAACCCTCACCACATAGGACTCCTGAAATGTCCTCCGGGTCTGCAATCTCCAATGAGGTACCAACCAGCGAATGTCCGAAGTGGATAACCCGGCCATCGTCAGCTCCCAGTCACCTTGACCCTGCTGCCTAGGCGAACCTCTCCGAGAAATCACCCAAGGGCACTGAGTCGGCAAAGCCCCTGGCAAAGCCCCAAGCCTCTCCTGCAACCATAAAGTCAACACGGCCGGACTCCCAGACCTCATGAAATGGTCTCCCCTAGCCATCCTATCAATGCCATGAAGGGTCTCACCCAAAACCAAGGGGACAATGTCCTTCCCAGCCCTGCAATCCCTGACCATGTCCAAGAGACCACCATGACAGATCCCCACGGACTCAGCAGTGAACAGAGACGAGAATATGCAGAGGATAAAGGCATCCATAGCCACCGTGGTCGCAGCCATATCCGGAGACCCAAACCTGCCCGGGATATCAGAAAGGTCAATCCTGTCCGGAGCTATCACCATCCCCTCAGCCTCTCCCAGAGATATGTGCAGAAAAGATGCCAACTTTGCCGCCACCGGCACGTCTTCGATCAGAGGAATCGATATAGCCTCAATTTCTGGACCCCCAATCAAGGCTCGGAAGTCTTCATAGGTTGGGACAATCTCATTGTAAGAAAAGCAGTAAACGTGTCTCCGGACGTCCCAAAACCTTGCTGCTGCTCTCAAAAGGTCCCAATCGGGCGGAAGATCCTTCAAATGTCATAAAGATTTGATCTTGAAGGAAGAATCGAACAACCCCTTGTGAGATTGAAAGTTATATCTCACCCAAGATTGAAGATCGGACATAAAACGATCTCTTTTCCCCTTTTGCAATCTGACGGGTTTCTCCATTGCGAGGTGACAAAAGTTGATGTCTTTAGGTCAAATATGTGCTCTGGGAATAGTTGGGACAAGTCTAGGTTGAAAATGAAATAAAATGACCAAGCCTTGATTTTATTCTGAAAAAGACCAGTCCAGACAGAACTGTAAGCCGCACGACCTCTTTTGCTCAAGAGACCAGACCGCACGGCTTCATTTGCCTGATGTGGAAAACAATCTGCAGCAACCAAGTTGCTGCCCAAAGGGAGTTTTCACCCCACTTTTCCAACAAAAACCTGTACAAAAACATATCCAAACACCAACCATGTAATTATGTGTCATCACAAATCATTTTGGCCCAGTTTTGGCCCCAATTCCAAGCAAAAAACTGCCCTGAGGCTCAAGTAATATGCAAATTCATAAAGCATAAATTAGAAAAGTAAATAAAATAGTAGTACATTGTTTTTGCCCCATCGGCGCCCAAATAAAGCAAAAAATAAACAAAATGCGCATAAAATTGTTCATTGTTTGTTTCTTCCTCCTAAATCGATTCTAAGGACCTCCTAGGCCTCCGATCCTTCCTCGTCGCTACTCAGCTCATAGAAGCTCGCCTCCCTCATCAAATCCTCGCTGTCACTCACATCAGAAAGATGGACATTCTCGTGCTCATACTCAGCTAGATGCTCCAGGATGCCGGCATTGGGTCCCTGTCCCCGAGGCATAGCGCTAGAGGAGTACTCTGAAGCTGATGAGGTGGATGTCGTGCCCCCGACGTGCCTCCTTTTGCGCACGGGCTCCTGCACGTTCACTGCAGCCTTTGAAGCGCAAGCCAGATTCTTCACGAGGGACCGGCACACATCTTTCCAGCCCCTATTCTGCCTGACCAAGCCGTCATAAGTGCGAGCTGGAACCTGAGAAAAAGAGAAGAAAATCTCAGAAAAATCTCGGAATTGCCAAAAAGCAAAGAAATCTGAAAAAGGGAAAAGACCCTAAAGTGTACTCACAGTGCTGTCAGGCGGCAGGGTATACTGGGGCTCCCTAGTGTCGGGGACAGGTATCCTGAATCTCCTCGGTACCCCGTTGACCACATAAGAAAGGTGAGCAGGAGGCATCGGCGGGTCAGTAGGCTCGGCTTCCCCATACCCCTGAGTGACAGCCAGCTTCACTAGCTTTTGTGGCGTCCTCAATCGCTGCTCTACAAGGATCAACATTCTTTTCAAAGTGTCTTTATCTACTTGCAAACACATTTTCAAAACCCTAAAAATCATTTTCATACATCAAATCTTCATTTTCAAGGATAAAATTCCCCTTCCCAAGCAAATGAAATGCTTAAGTCCTAATGTACCCTAAGGATGGCTTGATATAGTAGATCACCACTAAAATGTCTAGTGACTACTAATCAAAGCCTAAGTAAATGGGGACAAGCATGGATGCCAAACCCCTTTTAAAATCATGTTTTTCTTCAAGAGAAAGTTGCTGTCCAGTAGCCTTTCTCTAAGACCTCTGTCCATGGTCTAATTCTTTGGACATACAGAAACTTGGAATTTGGTGTTGACTACATCCCTGTTGATGATTGGCCTCACCATCTTATAGTCAAAGGTAATCCGGGTCTTCCCGGTGAACTTATCCCTAGCATCTCCCCTCCAGCGAATCATACACATGTCAGCCCGGTCAACCACCGCCTCTGTCTAGTCGCCTCCACGGCCTCCCCTAGAAGAATCTCTGAGTACCTCCCCCAAGGATAAAAGTCCACTCCATCGTGCCCATCCCTGTTGATGATTGGCCTCACCATCTTATAGTCAAAGGTAATCCGGGTCTTCCCGGTGAACTTATCCCTAGCATCTCCCCTCCAGCGAATCATAGCGGGAAAGATGGTAGCATCGCTCTGTTGGTTCCACGGAAAGAACCTGATCACCTCGCAGAACGAGACCTGCATGTTCAAAACAAAAAGGGTCATTTTCTCTCATAAAGTCTCAAGACAGAAAGGAAAAGATAAAGGAAAGAAGGTGAGAATACCTCCAGGGCAAAGAAGAAGCAGTCCATCGAGGCAGCCTTATTCCGGCTGTACATGTCCAGGGAGAAGTAAAGCTCCGCCAATCCGGCCTCGCCCCAAGAGACCGTCCCAATCCCATCCACATCCTCCAAGGAGTCGAGAAGGCAAGTCATAGCCAGCGTCCCAGAATTGGCAAAAATGGTGACTGACAGCATCAACCACACAAAAGCTCTAGCAAGCTGGTGGGCAGTCACCTCATTAGCAGCAAATCCCTGCATGCAGTTCGGGACTGCCACCTCGACGTTCCTCGTCTCCATCCCCTGCCCCTTAGGCTGAAGGTCAAACCCAACTAGAGCTCTGAACTCCTCCGCCGTGATATGGTCCCTCCAGGTCACAGGCCTCCCGGTGAACTGTAAGCCTGTGATAGCAGTAAAGTCTGCAGGCGTCATTGTCAGCTCCCCCCAGCTAAGATGAAAGCTGTGGGTGGCGTCCCACCAGAACTCCGAGAAGGCCTGGATCAAGCCCTTTCTCTTCGAGGTAATGTGAATACCTCTGCCGATGGCCTCAACAAATAAATCCAGGCCGGTAGCCCTCGCTAGCTGCTTGGGGTTCACCCCATCCTTCTCAAAATCAGGCATCCTCTCCCATAGCCTCACGGCAATCTCAGAAGGCCCCCTAGATTTGTTCTCCTGTAGGAGAACGCAACAAAGAAATGTGACAGTCCTTCATCTCATTTCAAAAGCATGCATGCATTCAAAAGTGCACATATTTTCAAAAGAAAAGCATTCATAAAGGATTTCTAGCATCATTTGCATGGAACACGTGTCTTTCATCACTTGAAACACATCACATCAAGCACATTGCTCTCAAAAAGCACAAAATCACAAATTTCAAAATTATTTGTAGATAAGCATTAATTTTTTTCAAAAATGGCATGCATGAATCCGTTTCATCGTCCAAAATCCCGTTTCCTCATTCATGATCGAAAATTGACCTAGTTCTAGCACATGCAAGGACTCCGTCACATTTTAGACAATTATTTTCTCACTTTATTTTCGAAAAAAAAAAATGGGTCATTCTCATTATTTTTCAAATAGATTGCACATGCATATTCATTTATCTTCTTAACCTCATAGCTTAATCATCAAAATTTCAAAATCATCATCAAAAATCCTAGGAAAATTCGAGAAATTCCTAAAGCTCGGGTCAAGCCCTAGAATCAATCAAAGTTCAATCGAAATCGACGAAATCGAGCAAATTAAGAATGCTTACCCCAACCGATCGAGGATTCGTCGACTTGTGCTCCCTTTTGCCGGGATAAAGCTCCGATGGAGGCGTAAGGAAGTCATACTTCCTCTCCGTGCGGACGAGCTCTCTTCTCCTCCTTCGAGCGGCCTCGGAGATGTTCCTCCTTGCTTGCCTTGGCATCGGATTCCCCTCCGGATCCATCTAAATCAGTAGAAGCAAGGGATTGAAGGATTTTTGAAGAAATTCTCTCCCTCCTCTCTCTCTTCCTCGGTAGCAGAGGGCAGCAACAATGCCCAATGCCCGTTCAAATCTGATTTTAAATAATCTGAAAAAATCAGACTTCTGGCCGTGCGGCCTCTTTTGCCCCCGTCTCATGCCGGGCGGCTTCTTTTGCCCTGACCAGAAATTACAGCTTTGCCCCTGGACTTTCCACTTGGGCATATAATTCCTGTTATCCTTTAACTAGGATAACGTCGTTTTCAGAAGATATTCGTTATCTCCTAAGCAAATAGACTTTCCTCCCCAGTCGCCTCCGTTACTTCCGTTATAACGGAATAACGCTAGGTGACAACCTCCGAATTGTCGAAATTCAAACTTTAGCTACCTCTATCACAGATTGAGAAGTACGCTCAAGTTCTCCAAACTTTAGCTACCTCTATCACAGATTGAGAAGTACGCTCAAGTTCTTCAAACTTTAGCTACCTCTATCACAGATAGTGAAGTACGCTCAAGTTCTCCAAACTTTAGCTACCTCTATCACAGATTGAGAAGTACGCTCAAGTTCTCCAAACTTTAGCTACCTCTATCACAGATTGAGAAGTACGCTCAAGTTCTCCAAACTTTAGCTACCTCTATCACAGATAGTGAAGTACGCTCAAGTTCTCCAAACTTTAGCTACCTCTATCACAGATTGAGAAGTACGCTCAAGTTCTTCAAACTTTAGCTACCTCTATCACAGATTGAGAAGTACGCTCAAGTTCTTCAAACTTCAGCTACCTCTATCCACTCGATAGTGACGTAAGCTTTAGTATCCAGTCAGGTGACAACCTCCATTAATTGTCAAAACCTCAAGGATCCTAGACATCGTTCCTAACTATCTAGTGATGCTTGAACTACGATCAAGGCTTGATTCCTCCGGGATACGTAGGTAGCCTTTCATAAAAGGCCCAGCCATCTGACCGCAATGGTCACCCTGTTCCTTCGTCTCTCCTCAGTGGTGAAGAAGCCCCTCATAGAGGTCCATATATCCGACCACCTCGGTCACTTCTAGCATATCCCCAGTAGGATCAATTGCTTGACCTCCTAGGTCACCTTCCTCTTCTATTTCCCTAGCAAGAGACCAGTCTCTCTTCGTCATTCCCCTGTGGATCTTTTTCCGAACAACTGCCTGGCTTAATTCCTCCGGGATACGTAGGTAGCCTACCTTTAGGTTCAGCCAATTTGTCACATATGACACTCCTTTTTCCCAGTGAATTCTGAACTACGATTATAGCTTGATTCCCACTCGGGATACGTAGGTAGCCTTCCAAAGGTTCAGCCACTCGACCACCTTGGTCACCTAATCCGTCTCGGCATTCGCCAGATCGGATCCTTTTCTATCGACAACACCACTTGCCCTGCAACTGACGTTGCCGAGGTGCTTCTGTAAGTACCCAAATCTGGCTCATGCCTTTCGGTTAAGTTTCTCGGCAATTTCCCGGACTTTCCTAAAGTCCGGGAGCAATTTCGAAACTGTTTCGAACCATTCGAGGGATGAAGGGACTGCTTTAAATTAAAAGAGCACGTTTTCCTTGTATTTGGTATCCTTCTAGAAATGCCACCTTGCATGATTCTAGAAAGATGCTGAGTCATACAGGATAATGCCGCACGGCTGCATTAGGAGGGAACTCCTGGATGCACGGCTTCATTGGTGATTCCAGACTGCCTATAAGTAGAGCCCTCCTCTACCCATTTTGAGATACCAATTTCCAGCACCAAAACTCCCCCAAAGCATCACTACGAAAATCAGGAAGCTGAGAAGTGTCAAGAGCCACCTCCCTCCTCCTTGAAGCCTCCAAGAGTTGGTCCTTCCACTAGGCGAAATCCAAAGAAGAAGAGGTCACCACCATTGGTAACCTCTCACCCTCTTCTCTTGCATTATACTTGCCTATGTGATATACTTGCTCCTTGCATTTACATATTGCTATATATTGCTTGGTACTTGGTAGATTTTTGTTAAAGATCATATCTTTATTCATGTAAATCATATCCCCCTCCCCTTTGCATCCTTTGCATGAAATAGCATCCTTTGCTTTCAAAATGAAATCTTTATGCATCTTTTGCATATAAAATGCTATTTTTTCCATATAAAAATGCATCATTTGCATAAAAATCATTTCTTTACATTAAAAAGCATCATTTGCAATCCAAAGCATCCTTTGCACCTAAAAATCCATTCTTGATATAAAAATGCATCCTTTGCACCAAGGTTCTAAAAATCGCTAGGCGGCGCCTAGGCGGCGAGGCCGGGCCTAGCGCCTAGAGCGCCTAGGCGGGGCCGAGGCGGGGCCTAGGCGGGGCCGCGAATTTACACACATTTTTATATATATTTCATAGTTTTTGTCCATAGTGACAAATTCAAGAGTATAAATATATAAATCTTGAACAACTCAATTATGGGTCAGGGCATTTCGGTCATTGAACCATAACATTAGAAGACGGATAAAAATTTCAGAAGGCCGTTTGAGGCCCTTAGAAGCGTTTTTTGGCCTATTTATGGGCCGCTCATGGGGCATAGCCCATGACTTTTGTTCCTCTCGAAAAGACGGTCGTTTTGATATATTGTGCGTCCCGTAACTCCTCCGGAATCAAAAGTTACACCCGTTACGGTTGAACGCATCTAAAAACTCGAACGCCAACTCTTCGACCGCCTAGACCGCCCAATCCCGCCTAGGCCCCGCCTAGCCCCGCCTAGTCCCGCCTAATCCCACCCAGCCCGTCCAGCCCGCCCAGCCGCCTAGACCGCCTAGCCCGCCTAGCCCCGCCTAGACCCGCCTAGCCCGCCTAGCGCCTAATTGCCCCGCCTAGCCTAAAGTCGCGGCGCCCGGCCGCCGCCTAGCGCCTAGGCGCCGCCTAGACGGCCGCCTAGGCCGTTTTTTAGAACACTGCTTTGCACATTAAAAATCATCTCTTTACCATCAAAGTAGCATCCTTTGCTTTCAAAATGAAATCTTTATGTATCTTTTACATATAAAATGCTAATTTTCCATATAAAAATGCATCCTTTGCATAAAAATCATTTCTTTACATGAAATAGCATCATTTGCAATCAAAAGCATCCTTTGCACCCAAAAATGTCATCTTTTCACTAAAAATGTCATTTTTATCCTAAAACATGCATTTCCCCATGTCCCCATTGGTATCCTCCGGAACGGACCGGTGTAAAGATCCTATTTTTACATCGTTTCTTCCATTAAAGGTGCCACAATCTCTTTAGAAAGGGATAAACCTTGAACCCGATATCTCCGATTATCACTTAAGACGAGCATGAAAGCCCCTATATAAGCTCAATCGTCTTAAGGTGTAGGATTGATGGGCTAAGGACACTCCTTTTCTAAAGAACCTCATTTTGGATTATAAAAGAGAGTCCTTCTCTCGATCACGCAAGACCCAATGTCAAATAGCGATGATCACAAGTCCAAGATGAGGACGGGATCAAAATCCCGAACACATAAAAATCCAAGGAATCCCGAGCGACAACCAACTAAATGGTTTGTACGTCCGAAAGACAACTTGGGACATCCCCCCCCCTTCTCTTTTCAACACATGCACACAAGAAAGCACGCAAGCAAGCACGAAAAATGGAATCTAGGGAGACTTGCTACGGCAAGGCACCTTGGGTGAACGACGATCCGTTCTTCCCAAGGGGTAACTTAACCTCCGAACCCTAAAAACCTTTTTTTCAAAGTTTTGAGGAAATCAAAATGGCGTGGCGACTCCGTTTTTCAAATTAAACCGGATGTTTTCAAACTCAAGTGAATCCGATTTAAAAACACAAAAAAATAAATTTGGGTACAAATTCACAGTTCCTTGGTAGGCTCCTTGGCATAACTGACGTAGTAGTCGAACTTGCCCGAAGGCTCCCCTAAAGTTCCCACGCTCTTGTCCCCGGCTTCGTACCTTTCTTTTAATTTCTGTTGCATGGACTTCCTCTTCTTCTTCTTTCTTGAAGAAGCATCTTCGTTAATCCATTCTTGATACTCATATTCCAGACAGTCTTCACAATCGCACACATCATACCAGATATGGGGTCTGGGTTGAACTGGGATGGCTCCCCCAACAACTTGGTCATTACCATTGTTGATCATCACGTTGGCCATTTTGACTCTGGGAAGTTGAGACTTGAAGATTTTGACGGGTTATTTGAGATCTTTGTGCCGACAAACTGCTGTACCGGTGTTCTCACCCACTTCTTTCTCGCTGCGGGAAAGGGATAGGAGAGGTTTAGACTCGGGGTAGGTGTTTAGGCTGAAGGCTCAAGCAATTTGCAAATTAAGAATCTTCCAGTTTACTTAAAACAGTGTCTTTTATTAATTTCTATTTGGTTGGAAAAGGGGTTATGCCCTTCTTTTTCGCAACTACTCTAGATCCTGGATCAGTGGGTTCCGTCACTACGTCTATAAGCCCCTCGTATTCCACCTGTATTTCGACCTCCCAGGGTGGACAGCCCCGGGCAAGGGTCCTATAGGGCACGCGGATCCCACCGACCGAGAGAGAAGAACGCTCCTAACGGGTCTAGCGGGTCATAGGAACTTTTAACGCACGAGCGATGCGGATTATAGTTAAGGCAATACCGGGAAAGTCTCGTCTTTCAGCCTTAACGGAATTTCGGCAGAGTTTCGCTTGCGCGAATGACGTTTTTTGACTTTTCGGTAATGTTCGAGAAGATAATAGGCATGGGTCGGGCGGCAAAAGCCGGATGATACAGTGTCACATTGAACTTCGTTGCATACGCAGTGCGTGAGTCAAAAATCGAAGTCAATGCCGGATCAAGATCTTCCCAATTTTTCCTTGTCGGAATTTTGGCAGAGCTTTGCTTGAGCGAAAGATCTTTGGATTTTTGGCATGGACTCGGTCTCGACTCTTACACATTCCGTGCGGGTCAAGGTCAAAGTCAATGCCGGAGTCAAGATTCTACCAATTTTTTCCTTGTCGGAATTTTGGCAGAGTTCCGCTTGCTCGAAGGACCTTGACTTCCGTTATGAACTAAGGCTTGACCTTTACGGGGATATGCAACTGGGCTATATGACACGGACTAGACCAAAAACCAACCAAAAGTCACGGTTTTTTGAAACGTGTGACACGGACTGTGCATTGGTCGACACTGGCTGCCATGGGGAGTTTGGGGTGATTCTGTGCGCGCCCGGGAGCATCGTAAGGCTGTCCGTGACTGCAACTGAACAACCACCCCGGGTTTAAAGGTACGTGCGTGCAAAGTGTACCGGATATATAAGGTGCGCGTAGTGTGCGGTCTCCTAAAAATTGTTCCTTTTTGAGTTAAAATAGAGATTTTCAGAAATGTGTTTTAAAAGGAATGATTTTTCGGGACGGGGGAAAATGCAACAGATAAGGCACGTAAATTTTCTGGGAGCCCCGGTCAGTCTTGGAACTGAATAGCCCCAAGCTGCCAAGGCTGCCAGATTAACCTCAATTTTGTCCTGGTGGAATTGCCAATGAGGCCGCCCGGTCAGAATCCAGGGAGGATTAAGCCGTACGGCTGCATGGATCAATTTTCCAGGTTCCACTCCTTTGCAGTTTCAGGTTGCTCCCGAACATTTTAGGCACCTTTCAGCTTCTTCCTGTTCAGTTTCCAGAGTATGCACAATTCCCAAGATGCAAGATGCAATCCAATGCAATGCAAGGAAAGAAAGCAAGCACGATAAAATGGAATCCGTGAAGGGAGGCTAACCCGCTCAAAGGAAAAAAGCTTTCTTTTTATTTTTTTTCGAAAAGGGATACCGGTACGTCGGATTGTTAAACCACCTTTTATCCCAAGCCCCGGGTTAGGGAGCGATACAGGAAGGTTAGTGGTTTTCACCTATATACCGGGTATCATTTTTATTTTGAAAATAAAAGCTTTTCTCCTTTGGGATTTCCCCAGCGGAGTCGCCAAACTGTGAATGTGTGCCCAAAATCTATTTTTTGGGTTTTTTTTAGATTGGATTCACTTGAGTTTGAAAACATCCGGTTTAATTTGAAAAACGGAGTCTCCACGCCATTTTGATTTCCTCAAAACTTTGAAAAAAAGGTTTTTAGGGTTCGGAGGTTAAGTTACCCCGTGGGAAGAACGGATCGTCGTTCACCCAAGGTGCCTTGGCGTAGCAAGTCTTCCTAGATTCCATTTTTCGTGCTTGCTTGCGTGCTTTCTTGTGTGCATGTGTTGAAAAGAGGGGGGGGGGGAATGTTCCAAGTCGTCTTCCGGACGTATAAGCCATTTAATTGGTTATCGCTCGGGATTTCTTGGATTTTTATGTGTTCGGGACTTTGATCCCGTCCTCATCTTGAACTTGTGATCATCACTTTTTTGACCTTGGGTCTTGCGTGATCGAGAGAAGGACTCTCTTTTTTAGTCCAAAATGAGGTTCTTTAGAAAGGAGTGACCTTAGCCCATCAATCCTACATCTTGAGACGATTGAGCTTATATAGGGGCTATCATGCTCGTCTCAAGTGATAATCGGAGATATAGGGTTCAAGGTCTATCCCTTTCTAAAGAGATTGTGGCACCTTTAATGGAAGAAACGATGTAAAGATAGGACCTTTACACCGGTCCGTTCCAAAGGATACCAATGGGGACATGGGCATGCATGTTTTAGGATAAAAATGACATTTTTAATGAAAAGATGACATTTTAGGGTGCAAAGGATGCTATTTGTTTGCAAAGGATGCTTTTCATGTAAAGAAATGATTTTTAATGCAAATGATGCATTTTTATGTGAAAAAATAGCATTTTATATGCAAAGGATGCATAAAGATGTCATTTTGAAGGCAAAGGAAGCAACTTTGACTGCAAAGGATGCATTTTTAATGTATGAAATGGGTTTTAGGTGGAAAGGATGCAATTTCCATGTAAAGACTACATTTTTAAGTGCAAATGATGCATTTTTTTATGTAAAAAAGAGATTTTTAGGTGCAAAGGATGCACCTTTAATGCAAAGACTATATTTTTATGAGCAAAAGATGCTTATATTAATGCAAAGGATGCAAATGGGGAGGGGAATATGATTTACATGTTCAAAGATATGATCTTTAACAACAATAAACCCAATACCAAGCAATATATATCAATATGTAAATGCAAGGAGCAAGTATATCACATAAACAAGTATAATGCAAGATAAGGGGGTGAGAGGTTACCAATAGTGGTGACCTCTTCTTCTTTGGATTTCGCCTAGTGAAGGGACCAACTTTTGGAGGCTTCAAGGAGGAGGGAGGTGGCTTCTTGGCACTCTCAGCTTCCTGATTTTCGTAGGGATGTTTTGGTAGAGTTTTGATGCTGGAAATTCTATATAAAAATGGGTAGAGGAGGCCTCTATTTATAGGCAGTCTGGATAGAGCTAATGAAGCCGTGCGGCTAGGAGTTCTCTCCTAATGCAGCCGTGCAGCATTATCCTGTATGACTCAGCATTTTTCTAGAATCATGCAAGGTGGCACTTCTAGAAGGGTTTTCATATTAAGGAAAACGTGCTTTTTTAATTCCAAGCAGTCCCTTCACCCTCGAAAGGTTCTAACAGTTCCCGAATTGCTCCGGACTTTAGGAAAGTCCGAAAAATTGCCGAAAAACTTAACCGGAAGGCATGAGCCAGATTTGGGTACTTACAATATGGTGTTTATGACTATTAGTTCCATATTTTTAGTATGTTCCAATTTTTATATCCTATATCATTAAACTATATTTAAATAGGTTTTTTATCCTAAAGTTTTGGATTCATCCAATTTTTCTTATTTATTATTCCTATTCTGAGATTCGACAAAAAAAAAATAATAATAATAATAATTTTAAAATCGGAATTTAGAATGCCGTATTTACAAAAAAAAAAAACAACTAATTTTAAAACCGGAAATTGCAATGCCGGATTTACAAAAAAAAATAAAAAAATTTAAACCGAAACATGGACCTCCGAATTTAACTAAAATTAAATCCGGAAAATGGAGTGCCGGATTTAGCTTAAAACCGGAAATTGGAATTCCGGACTTAAAAAAAAATGTTATTTTGGGAAATAAGTTTTTTTAGGTGTTATTTTGGTAAATAAATATTTAAAAAACAATATTTTGGTTTTTTTCATCTGATAAATGATTGGGGTTTACAGGTGAGATACACAATTTATTTGGTTGAGTATAACAAGTGGGGTAGAAATAATATCATACTCCGTATTAATTAATTTAGGGTTAAATAATGTTAACTAAAAATAGGTGAAGTTAAAAATAAGCCCTCAAGACCCAAAGTTACACTCTTGGAAACAAACAAAGTTGTCACCTTTCAACATAGCCGTTGCATGTTGGTATTTATTTCTCGCTTAGGTTGTTGAATTACTATGTCCTGTAAATGACCTAAATATATAACCTTTATTCTTTTCTCGCTCGTTAGTCATTTTCTTATTACCCATCTATATTTTCTGTTAAAATGTTAGGAAACCCCAAACCTACCCCTAAATAGTTATGTCTTCTCCAACTCCTTTAAGATGCCTTTCACCACCGGCATAAATTTAACTTAAATCTAACACACACTCAAACACTACCCTTTTACCACAGGCATACACACTACCACTGCACTCACAATTAACTTAAATCTAATTCTCACTCAAACAATACCACTGCACTCACAATTAACTTAGAGCTGTAAAGATTGGTCGGTCATCGGAGCAGGAGTTGCATGTTTCCTTGATTTCTAAATCTTGGAATCCAGGCCATTCTTTACATGGATCTCAACATGGATCCACTACATGCTCGTCGAGTGAATCCTCCACGTGAACAAGGTACTACCGGCTCCTCCTTAAAGTTATTCATTACATTTTATCCTAATTTGTTTATCCATAATTGTAATATATTTGTTTAGTAAATTGCCGTCATTAACCAACCGCGTCCCACCTAACTACTGAGAGAGGCCGAAGAAGGTGGTGGCTGAGTGGAAGTAGAATGAAGGGGTATTAGTGGTGTGTGGCCAGTGTGGGGTGGGGCTCTTACAAATTTTATTAATATAAATAACAATAAAAGAAAAGTATAAGGAGGGGAAATAATGTCTTACCTCAAGAAATAAAAGAAAAGAAAGAAACGGTACAGAGATTAACCCCTTTTACCCCCCCCCCCCTCTTCTTCCTTGGTCCAACTTTGAAAGTTTTAACAATAAAGCCTCCTCATTTGTCACTTCCTAATCCTTGTCCCGGTTTGCAGCCTCATCAATCTCAGTAGAAGGCAAAAAATTTGGCTTTGAAGTCGGAATCTCGTGTAGATTATCTGACTCAATTCCATCCTTGTTATTATTCCCCACAATTGTTTCCTTCTCTTCCCCTTATCATCACTAGAAAAATATCTTTTAGAGATTATTTGTTTGAGAAAACAATCTTTATTAGCCCCTTTTGAAACAATTTTGGGACATAATTTCTCTAATAGTCTTTATTTTTGGGGAACACTTCTTTATGTTATGTTAGAGATATTATTCCACATTGGGAATTGACAAACCTTGCCTATGACATATAAAGATCATGGGTCACTCCCTTGACAACAATTGGTTTTAAGGTGGAACCTCGGAGCAGGTCCTTACACGTGCGTGCAGGCCCAACGGCCCACGATGTTACTCTGCGCCACCCGATTAATAAGTCCACGTTGTAAGCCTTTGGCAAAGTCCGGCACATTGGGAATTGACAGAACCTCAGACTTTAATAGTCTCTATTTTTTGACAACACTTTTTAATGGTCCCTATTTTAACATATTATATTTATCATAGGCACTGTAATTTCTATGTCTAAAGTATTTGTGACACATTTAATGAGACTCCTATTTAGTCTATGTTCTATCCTAAATTCAATCAATGAAGTTATTAAAGACAATAAACAGCCGTCTCAAAAGTTACGTTTTTTAGTAGTGTATAGTGGATTAGGCCGTAAGACATATTTACTCCCTCGTCATTAGTGCTGATTAGTCCGGATCCCGTGATCGGGCCCAAAGTTATTACATTCAGCTCATTTGAATAGACTGGTTCGTGGCTCCATTATAAGTTGGATAGCGGGCTCCCTACCATGAGTCAGCCTACAACATGTCTCATCAGCACCAGGCTCCCGCAAGCGGACTTAGGATCCCCCACAAGCAGACTAAGGATCCGTTCATTCTGACCGCAAACTCATACCTGTCACGTAACATTTAATGGTCGTTGGTCTACCAACCCGAGAGTCGGCTTAGTATATGCTGACTTGGTATATGCTTTATGTTAATATAGTGAATGAACCCTAAAACTAGATTGATCTTTTAGTTATCAAAATAGCATAAAGTGATAGTATTCGTGAAACTCAAGGGGACTGCTTGTTATCATCTGTATTTAATCCTTTGGGTTGAACTTCTTTATTAGTTTAATGATTTATCTTTGAAACTATTAATAATAACCAAACAAACGATATCCTTTGTCGACTTTGCACTTTTTAAATCAACTTGTTTGACCCTCAAGTCTTTTTGGTTCGACACCCTACTTGTGCATACTATTATTATAACGGTAACTAGTACACTTGCTAGGTTATTTTATTACAAGATGGAGATTTCGTCCATCAAGGCTCTTTGGTGTTATCCCTTTGGATTCTTGGGTCTTTAAGATTGGCTTGATATGCTCGGACGGATCTCGTGAGGAGATCACCTCAGGGATTCCTTTAGGCTTTATTTCTAAGGGTGGGGTGGATTTGGCTTTGGCTTTCTTGCTTTCTTCTAGCACTCTTAACCCCTCAACGACGGTATCCCAAGACAACATATAACAAGCTAGGGAAACAATTTTATTAATAGAAGCTTCACTCTTAGCCTCCTCAGAATTTACAGATTCAATATTATTTATTGGACCATCCGCCACCTAAATAAGATCGATCGAATTGGCTAAAACCTGATCTAGAGCTATGACATGGACATCATTTTCATAGAGAGGGTTCTTGACGGTGTTAGGGACCTTCGGCTTTTCAATCTCCTTGTTGCAATTAGATCCTGAACAATGTGCTTCAAAACATAGTAGTCATTAGTTGTGTGACAGATACATTCATGATACTCGTAGTATTTGTTGTGATCAGCATTGGGACGGATGTTGGTTTTACAGCCTGTGAATGGATTGAGAGCCTCATTCTTCATGAGCATCAGATAGATTTCCTCGAGAATGCATCCCAGGTCGTCAAACTTGCGATACTTTTACTATTTGATTCTAGGTTGAGGAGGCTGACCCGCAACAACTGTGTTGACTAGGAGAACATTTTTCCATTTAGGTGCAGAACTAGCTTGGACATAATTCACATGAGCTAAGGATCCCCTGTCTCTTTTCCTTTGGCAGCCCCATCAACACCTCTGTAGCTCGGTTGCAGTTGTTTCTTTGAAGCCCTAAATAATGAGCTTCTCTTCAATTCTGGTCCCAGTATTGACCATATCCCTTAGAATTATGCAGTAGCCATCTCTGATTGCCTGCTGGAAGTGTGGCCTTAAGAAATTGAGAAATATTTCTTTATGTTCTTCCTCGCCCATTGGTTCCATGATTTCAGTCATCTTCCAATTTCATCTCTCACCGAATTCGGTGATAGGCTCGTCTTCATTTGCTTGTAGCTTTGGAGGTCATTCTTCTTGGTAACATACTGGATGTTAGCTTTGCACTTGGTCATGAAGGCTTTGACAATCTGGTTCCAGTCACATCTTTGTTCATCAGGAAGAGTCATGAACCATTGGAGGGCATGGTCCTTCAGAGTCAACTTAAATGTGTCGATCATGTGTTCAGGGTTGCACCATGAACGCGCATAGCTATAGTGAAGCAGTATAATTGAGTCTTGGGACAATTTCGTTTGTTGTACTTTTCCATTTCTAGCATCTTGAACTTTGCAGGCAGGACTGTGGAACGTTGTGGGCTGATAGTGACACTGGTGGTGTCAACTTTGTCCAGCTTACCTAAGCATTGGTTGATATCACCAATCATCTTTAGCATGAGTTTTTCAAAAGGAAACCTTCCAACAGGGAGATATGGAGTCTCAACTCTAGAAGTTGTCGGGATAGCACTGGCAAGTAGTTCCAGAATGGTGTTCCGGTGCAAGGGAAGTTAAGCAAAGAGCTTGCTTTAGATACTGCGAGCCCCAACTGTTTGTTGATAAGTAATGGTTGGTAATAGTTGTAGCACAGTAGGTAGCGTGCATTGGGAAGACCGCTTAGCCTAAGATGGGTGAGATTGTTATGGATGCCTTGCAACTCAAAAGAGTTAGGCAGATGCATTATGGACTGTGGAGCAGGTGTTACATTGACAGTTCTTTGGATATGCTGAGTACCGAGCATAGCGAGGGCTTCTTTGATTTTCATGAAGTCGAGCTCGTCCAAATTAGGTAGTGGCTGATAATCCCAGCTGTTTGAGAGATGCTTGGTGCGGTATGGTTGTTGAGGTCGAGGTTTTAACTGTGGACCCAGTATGCGCTGAGCTTTCAATTCCAGCAGGAATCTTTCCAGTTTAAGGGGCTATCGATGTAAGGCTGACGATGTTCCCATCCAGATAATGTATTTTGAGGCCGAATTCATTGACCTTCTTGATGAGGGATTTAAACTGACCTTGTAGCCTCGTGGTTTCCTTCTGCTGAGGATTACCCTAGACTAGGTTGTTGTAAAGCTTGTCTGAACTGTCGATGTGTTGAGATATACTGACTGAGCTGTCAAAAGAAGACTACTCAACTGGAGGATCAATTCTGATTATTTTGCTGCCTGGCGGACGAACCCAAATTATTTTGGCCGACTCTGGAATGGGATGTACGGGAGTCAAGCTAGGTTATTTTTTTTTTCAGGACGAAAAATTTATTTAAGGACTTTTATTTTCACTTTCTTTCGTTCTTTCGAAAGAAGTGTTATATAATTCTTGATGGTTGTACGGGGCAAATCCGTTTTTTGTGCAATTCTAAGTGTGAAAGTTCATTGTTCTATGAAGTTTGAGACCCCGGGCAAACGTTATTTCTCCGCCTCAAGATGGCCTGTCTTGGGTAGAGGCCCCAGCTCATAGTCAAAATATATTTAAGCAAAACCTAAGGACTTTTGGTAATGATTTAATTTAAACAATATATTTGGTGATTTATTCCCTTGTTGTTTCGTATTACAAATCAAAGGTATTAAGGCGTATCAGAATGGCTTAACATGCTGTAAAGCAACAAGCTTATTATTTATATAAATGATGGCGTTGGTCCCAACCAACCAGTCAAGGAGTGTCTTAATCTAGCCTAGAACTACATGATGTTTATCTAGGTAAGTCTCAATCCCAGTTATCACACCGAGGTGCTCGTGGTGGGTGGGGCATCTTGGTGCACAGATTAACCTCAATTTTGTCCTGGTGGAATTGCCAATGAGGCCGCCCGGTCAGAATCCAGGGAGGATTAAGCCGTACGGCTGCATGGATCAATTTTCCAGGTTCCACTCCTTTGCAGTTTCAGGTTGCTCCCGAACATTTTAGGCACCTTTCAGCTTCTTCCTGTTCAGTTTCAAGAGTATGCACAATTCCCAAGATGCAAGATGCAATGCAATGCAATGCAAGGAAAGAAAGCAAGCACGATAAAATGGAATCCGTGAAGGGAGGCTAACCCGCTCAAAGGAAAAAAACTTTCTTTTTATTTTTTTTCGAAAAGGAATACCGGTACGTCGGATTGTTAAACCACCTTTTATCCCAAGCCCCGGGTTAGGGAGCGATACAGGAAGGTTAGTGGTTTTCACCTATATACCGGGTATCATTTTTATTTTGAAAATAAAAGCTTTTCTCCTTTGGGATTTCCCCAGCGGAGTCGCCAAACTGTGAATGTGTGCCCAAAATCTATTTTTTGTATTTTTTTTAGATTGGATTCACTTGAGTTTGAAAACATCCGGTTTAATTTGAAAAACGGAGTCTCCACGCCATTTTGATTTCCTCAAAACTTTGAAAAAAAGGTTTTTAGGGTTCGGAGGTTAAGTTACCCCTTGGGAAGAACGGATCGTCGTTCACCCAAGGTGCCTTGCCGTAGCAAGTCTTCCTAGATTCCATTTTTCGTGCTTGCTTGCGTGCTTTCTTGTGTGCATGTGTTGAAAAGAGGGGGGGGGAATGTTCCAAGTCGTCTTCCGGACGTATAAGCCATTTAATTGGTTATCGCTCGGGATTTCTTGGATTTTTATGTGTTCGGGACTTTGATCCCGTCCTCATCTTGAACTTGTGATCATCACTTTTTTTACCTTGGGTCTTGCGTGATCGAGAGAAGGACTCTCTTTTTTAGTCCAAAATGAGGTTCTTTAGAAAGGAGTGACCTTAGCCCATCAATCCTACATCTTGAGACGATTGAGCTTATATAGGGGCTATCATGCTCGTCTCAAGTGATAATCGGAGATATAGGGTTCAAGGTCTATCCATTTCTAAAGAGATTGTGGCACCTTTAATGGAAGAAACGATGTAAAGATAGGACCTTTACACCGGTCCGTTCCAAAGGATACCAATGGGGACATGGGCATGCATGTTTTAGGATAAAAATGACATTTTTAATGAAAAGATGACATTTTAGGGTGCAAAGGATGCTATTTGTTTGCAAAGGATGCTTTTCATGTAAAGAAATGATTTTTAATGCAAATGATGCATTTTTATGTGGAAAAATAGCATTTTATATGCAAAGGATGCATAAAGATGTCATTTTGAAGGCAAAGGAAGCAACTTTGACTGCAAAGGATGCATTTTTAATGTATGAAATGGGTTTTAGGTGCAAAGGATGCAATTTCCATGTAAAGACTACATTTTTAAGTGCAAATGATGCATTTTTTATGTAAAAAAGAGATTTTTAGGTGCAAAGGATGCACCTTTAATGCAAAGACTATATTTTTATGAGCAAAAGATGCTTATATTAATGCAAAGGATGCAAATGGGGAAGGGAATATGATTTACATGTTCAAAGATATGATCTTTAACAACAATAAACCCAATACCAAGCAATATATATCAATATGTAAATGCAAGGAGTAAGTATATCACATAAACAAGTATAATGCAAGATAAGGGGGTGAGAGGTTACCAATAGTGGTGACCTCTTCTTCTTTGAATTTCGCCTAGTGAAGGGACCAACTTTTGGAGGCTTCAAGGAGGAGGGAGGTGGCTTCTTGGCACTCTCAGCTTCCTGATTTTCGTAGGGATGTTTTGGTAGAGTTTTGATGCTGGAAATTCTATATAAAAATGGGTAGAGGAGGCCTCTATTTATAGGCAGTCTGGATAGAGCTAATGAAGCCGTGCGGCTAGGAGTTCTCTCCTAATGCAGCCGTGCAGCATTATCCTGTATGACTCAGCATTTTTCTAGAATCATGCAAGGTGGCACTTCTAGAAGGGTTTTCATATTAAGGAAAACGTGCTTTTTTAATTCCAAGCAGTCCCTTCACCCCTCGAAAGGTTCGGAACAGTTCCCGAATTGCTCCCGGACTTTAGGAAAGTCCGAAAAATTGCCGAAAAACTTAACCGGAAGGCATGAGCCAGATTTGGGTACTTACAATATGGTGTTTATGACTATTAGTTCCATATTTTTAGTATGTTCCAATTTTTATATCCAATATCATTAAACTATATTTAAATAGGTTTTTTATCCTAAAGTTTTGGATTCATCCAATTTTTCTTATTTATTATTCCTATTCTGAGATTCGACAAAAAAAAAATAATAATAATAATAATTTTAAAATCGGAATTTAGAATGCCGTATTTACAAAAAAAAAAAACAACTAAATTTAAAACCGGAAATTGCAATGCCGGATTTACAAAAAAAAATAAAAAAATTTAAACCGAAAAATGGACCTCCGAATTTAACTAAAATTAAATCCGGAAAATGGAGTGCCGGATTTAGCTTAAAACCGGAAATTGGAATTCCGGACTTAAAAAAAAAATGTTATTTTGGGAAATAAGTTTTTTTAGGTGTTATTTTGGTAAATAAATATTAAAAAAACAATATTTTGGTTTTTTTCATCCGATAAATGATTGGGGTTTACAGGTGAGATACACAATTTATTTATTTGAGTATAACAAGTGGGATAGAAATAATATCATAGTAATTAATTTAGGGTTAAATAATGTTAACTAAAAATAGGTGATGTTAAAAATAAGCGCTCAAGACCCAAAGTTACACTCTTGGAAACAAACAAAGTTGTCTCCTTTCAACATAGCCGTTGCATGTTGGTATTTATTTCTCGCTTAGGTTGTTTAATTACTATGTCCTGTAAATGACCTAAATATATAACCTTTATTCTTTTCTCGCTCGTTAGTCATTTTCTTATTACCCATCTATATTTTCTGTTAAAATGTTAGGAAACCCCAAACCTACCCCTAAATAGTTATGTCTTCTCCAACTCCTTTAAGATGCCTTTCACCACCGGCATAAATTTAACTTAAATCTAACACACACTCAAACACTACCCTTTTACCACTGGCATACACACTACCACTGCACTCACAATTAACTTAAATCTAATTCTCACTCAAACAATACCACTGCACTCACAATTAACTTAGAGCTGTAAAGATTGGTCGGTCATCGGAGCAGGAGTTGCATGTTTCCTTGATTTCTAAATCTTGGAATCCAGGCCATTCTTTACATGGATCTCAACATGGATCCACTACATGCTCGTCGAGTGAATCCTCCACGTGAACAAGGTACTACCGGCTCCTCCTTAAAGTTATTCATTACATTTTATCCTAATTTGTTTATCCATAATTGTAATATATTTGTTTAGTAAATTGCCGTCATTAACCAACCGCGTCCCACCTAACTACTGAGAGAGGCCGAAGAAGGTGGTGGCTGAGTGGAAGTAGAATGAAGGGGTATTAGTGGTGTGTGGGGTGGGGCTCTTACAAATTTTATTAATATAAATAACATTAAAAGAAAAGTATAAGGAGGGGAAATAATGTCTTACCTCAAGAAATAAAAGAAAAGAAAGAAACGGTACAGAGATTAACCCCTTTTACCCCCCCCCCCCCCTCTTCTTCCTTGGTCCAACTTTGAAAGTTTTAACAATAAAGCCTCCTCATTTGTCACTTCCTAATCCTTGTCCCGGTTTGCAGCCTCATCAATCTCAGTAGAAGGCAAAAAATTTGGCTTTGAAGTCGGAATCTCGTGTAGATTATCTGACTCAATTCCATCCTTGTTATTATTCCCCACAATTGTTTCCTTCTCTTCCCCTTATCATCACTAGAAAAATATCTTTTAGAGATTATTTGTTTGAGAAAACAATCTTTAATAGCCCCTTTTGAAACAATTTTGGGACATAATTTCTCTAATAGTCTTTATTTTTGGGGAACACTTCTTTATGTTATGTTAGAGATATTATCCCACATTGGGAATTGACAAACCTTGCCTATGACATATAAAGATCATGGGCCACTCCCTTGACAACAATTGGTTTTAAGGTGAAACCTCGGAGCAGATCCTTACACGTGCGTGCAGGCCCAACGGCCCACGATGTTACTCTGCGCCACCCGATTAATAAGTCCACGTTGTTGTAAGCCTTTGGCAAAGTCCGGCACATTGGGAATTGACAGAACCTCAGACTTTAATAGTCTCTATTTTTTGACAACATTTTTTAATGGTCCCTATTTTAACATATTATATTTATCATAGGCACTGTAATTTCTATGTCTAAAGTATTTGTGACACATTTAATGAGACTCCTATTTAGTCTATGTTCTATCCTAAATTCAATCAATGAAGTTATTAAAGACAATAAACAGCCGTCTCAAAAGTTATGTTTTTTAGTAGTGTATAGTGGATTAGGCCGTAAGACATATTTACTCCCTCGTCATTAGTGCTGATTAGTCCGGATCCCGTGATCGGGCCCAAAGTTATTACATTCAGCTCATTTGAATAGACTGGTTCGTGGCTCCATTATAAGTTGGATAGCGGGCTCCCTACCATGAGTCAGCCTACAACATGTCTCATCAGCACCAGGCTCCCGCAAGCGGACTTAGGATCCCCCACAAGCAGACTAAGGATCCGTTCATTCTGACCGCAAACTCATACCTGTCACGTAACATTTAATGGTCGTTGGTCTACCAACCCGAGAGTCGGCTTAGTATATGCTGACTTGGTATATGCTTTATGTTAATATAGTGAATGAACCCTAAAACTAGATTGATCTTTTAGTTATCAAAATAGCATAAAGTGATAGTATTCGTGAAACTCAAGGGGACTGCTTGTTATCATCTGTATTTAATCCTTTGGGTTGAACTTCTTTATTAGTTTAATGATTTATCTTTGAAACTATTAATAATAACCAAACAAACGATATCCTTTGTCGACTTTGCACTTTTTAAATCAACTTGTTTGACCCTCAAGTCTTTTTGGTTCGACACCCTGCTTGTGCATACTATTATTATAACGGTAACTAGTACACTTGCTAGGTTATTTTATTACAAGATGGAGATTTCGTCCATCAAGGCTCTTTGGTGTTATCCCTTTGGATTCTTGGGTCTTTAAGATTGGCTTGATATGCTCGGACGGATCTCGTGAGGAGATCACCTCAGGGCTTCCTTTAGGCTTTATTTCTAAGGGTGGGGTGGATTTGGCTTTGGCTTTCTTGCTTTCTTCTAGCACTCTTAACCCCTCAACGACGGTATCCCAAGACAACATATAACAAGCTAGGGAAACAATTTTATTAATAGAAGCTTCACTCTTAGCCTCCTCAGAATTTACAGATTCAATATTATTTATTGGACCATCCGCCACCTAAATAAGATCGATCGAATTGGCTAAAACCTGATCTAGAGCTATGACATGGACATCATTTTCATAGAGAGGGTTCTTGACGGTGTTAGGGACCTTCGGCTTTTCAATCTCCTTGTTGCAATTAGATCCTGAACAATGTGCTTCAAAACATAGTAGTCATTAGTTGTGTGACAGATACATTCATGATACTCGTAGTATTTGTTGTGATCAGCATTGGGACGGATGTTGGTTTTACAGCCTGTGAATGGATTGAGAGCCTCATTCTTCATGAGCATCAGATAGATTTCCTCGAGAATGCATCCCAGGTCGTCAAACTTGCGATACTTTTACTATTTGATTCTAGGTTGAGGAGGCTGACCCGCAACAACTGTGTTGACTAGGAGAACATTTTTCCATTTAGGTGCAGAACTAGCTTGGACATAATTCACATGAGCTAAGGATCCCCTGTCTCTTTTCCTTTGGCAGCCCCATCAACACCTCTGTAGCTCGGTTGCAGTTGTTTCTTTGAAGCCCTAAATAATGAGCTTCTCTTCAATTCTGGTCCCAGTATTGACCATATCCCTTAGAATTATGCAGTAGCCATCTCTGATTGCCTGCTGGAAGTGTGGCCTTAAGAAATTGAGAAATATTTCTTTATGTTCTTCCTCGCCCATTGGTTCCATGATTTCAGTCATCTTCCAATTTCATCTCTCACCGAATTCGGTGATAGGCTCGTCTTCATTTGCTTGTAGCTTTGGAGGTCATTCTTCTTGGTAACATACTGGATGTTAGCTTTGCACTTGGTCATGAAGGCTTTGACAATCTGGTTCCAGTCACATCTTTGTTCATCAGGAAGAGTCATGAACCATTGGAGGGCATGGTCCTTCAGAGTCAACTTAAATGTGTCGATCATGTGTTCAGGGTTGCACCATGAACGCGCATAGCTATAGTGAAGCAGTATAATTGAGTCTTGGGACAATTTCGTTTGTTGTACTTTTCCATTTCTAGCATCTTGAACTTTGCAGGCAGGACTGTGGAACGTTGTGGGCTGATAGTGACACTGGTGGTGTCAACTTTGTCCAGCTTACCTAAGCATTGGTTGATATCACCAATCATCTTTAGCATGAGTTTTTCAAAAGGAAACCTTCCAACAGGGAGATATGGAGTCTCAACTCTAGTAGTTGTCGGGATAGCACTGGCAAGTAGTTCCAGAATGGTGTTCCGGTGCAAGGGAAGTTAAGCAAAGAGCTTGCTTTAGATACTGCGAGCCCCAACTGTTTGTTGATAAGTAATGGTTGGTAATAGTTGTAGCACAGTAGGTAGCGTGCATTGGGAAGACCGCTTAGCCTAAGATGGGTGAGATTGTTATGGATGCCTTGCAACTCAAAAGAGTTAGGCAGATGCATTATGGACTGTGGAGCAGGTGTTACATTGACAGTTCTTTGGATATGCTGAGTACCGAGCATAGCGAGGGCTTCTTTGATTTTCATGAAGTCGAGCTCGTCCAAATTAGGTAGTGGCTGATAATCCCAGCTGTTTGAGAGATGCTTGGTGCGGTATGGTTGTTGAGGTCGAGGTTTTAACTGTGGACCCAGTATGCGCTGAGCTTTCAATTCCAGCAGGAATCTTTCCAGTTTAAGGGGCTATCGATGTAAGGCTGACGATGTTCCCATCCAGATAATGTATTTTGAGGCCGAATTCATTGACCTTCTTGATGAGGGATTTAAACTGACCTTGTAGCCTCGTGGTTTCCTTCTGCTGAGGATTACCCTAGACTAGGTTGTTGTAAAGCTTGTCTGAACTGTCGATGTGTTGAGATATACTGACTGAGCTGTCAAAAGAAGACTACTCAACTGGAGGATCAATTCTGATTATTTTGCTGCCTGGCGGACGAACCCAAATTATTTTGGCCGACTCTGGAATGGGATGTACGGGAGTCAAGCTAGGTTATTTTTTTTTCAGGACGAAAAATTTATTTAAGGACTTTTATTTTCACTTTCTTTCGTTCTTTCGAAAGAAGTGTTATATAATTCTTGATGGTTGTACGGGGCAAATCCGTTTTTTGTGCAATTCTAAGTGTGAAAGTTCATTGTTCTATGAAGTTTGAGACCCCGGGCAAACCTTATTTCTCCGCCTCAAGATGGCCTATCTTGGGTAGAGGCCCCAGCTCATAGTCAAAATATATTTAAGCAAAACCTAAGGACTTTTGGTAATGATTTAATTTAAACAATATATTTGGTGATTTATTCCCTTGTTGTTTCGTATTACAAATCAAAGGTATTAAGGCGTATCAGAATGGCTTAACATGCTGTAAAGCAACAAGCTTATTATTTATATAAATGATGGCGTTGGTCCCAACCAACCAGTCAAGGAGTGTCTTAATCTAGCCTAGAACTACATGATGTTTATCTAGGTAAGTCTCAATCCCAGTTATCACACCGAGGTGCTCGTGGTGGGTGGGGCATCTTGGTGCACAGATTAATACCTCAACCGAAGGAAGATTCCAGTAACTATCGAGGAGCCCAAAGATAGTAAATGGTTGTTGTATACCTTGCAAGATGATATGCAATAATGGTAGATATATGCGATCCCAACAAATGTAACACTCCTTAAATTCCTTAACATGTAGGCAAAAAATTTGAACCTAAACATCCTTCTAACAGACATTTTTAAGGACGTTAAATCATGGCAAACATGTGGTCTTTATTTAAGGGGTTATAACATGCATTGGGTTAATTTAGGATGTGATTTAGAGTTATAAAAACCCAAATTGGGCCAAAACAAATTTATTTCAGAGAGGAGTAGCAGGCCGGCCAGGCTGATCTAGCCGACCGTCTAGGCTGCTGTAGCTGTCCGACTAAACTTGACCAGCCGGCCGGCCAGACCGGCCGGTTTGCGAAACTTTTCTAGAAACTTTTTTGGATTGCACATTCATACTAAATTTAACGAAGTTAGATAGTTATAATGACAAAACACACAAATTTAACAAAGACCGGACCCGCTTCAAAAATTAAAGTAAATTTATAGTCCCTAACATAGTTGCAACTGTCGATGTGCCGGTATCTATAGTGTTTTTTATGGGTTTTAGGATAGTCGGCACCACTATTTTTTTAAGAGGAAAAATAATAGAAAAACCTTTTTATTAATTAAGAGCTTCTAGGTTCGTGGCCATCATTACGAAGTGGGAAGATGTTATTTATTTAATGGAAAAGTTATCGGAATTCAATATTCAATGGATACCTCCGAACCATTGACAAAATGGGTATAGAGGGAAGAGAAATCCCTCGTATCGAGATAAGACCCCACCACAAAATAGCCCGCTGGTCTCTTATCTATCTTCAGAAAGTCTATCAGCCGATCTTTAGGTAGCATACTATCTTGGGGAAGTGCGATAAGACTTGGACTGGTACTACCCATCAAAGTGGTAAAATCCTCAAATATTGGCAGCAGCCCTCAGCATTCCCCAATCAACCTTGATACGATTCAGGGACCAAATTATTGGGTTTTGGGGTTACATATGCAGCGAGCGAAAGACATGAAATAAAATACAAAATTCTTGCGATGAATCCGTCTAATATGGATAGATTAAAACATGAATATATATTTACTAACCTTTGTTGCGAATTTGTCTTTCGTGTACGGATTCATAATTCAACTTGAATCGTAGACGAAACTTTGATCTTCTGTTTTTTCTTCCTTGTAATGAATCAACGATGAAAGGTCTTCAAGCTTTAGGTGATAAAGTAACCACCTTCTATTAGTAATCCACACGGGAACGAACCAAGATCTGTATCTTGTTGGATGGCTAGATGATCCTTGATTGTTGAAACTCTTTTCAACAATCTATGGCTGTTATGGAATTGAATATGGGGAGTTTTGATATTTGATTTGTAATCAAGATCAACCAATTAGTATTTCTCAAACCCTAATTTTTGTCTATCTTGGCTTAGGCAAAAGGGTCTATTTATACTTTGGGAGTGGACGCTCCCCTTGTCCAGAAACTCTTCCCGGTTTTTACTAATTGGGAGTGGACGCTCCCCTTGTCCAGAAACTGCTTTTCCATATTGAGAATCATTTTCAATCCTTTCTTTGTGTGTGACCCTATAGGAATTATATTTATGTTGGTAGTGAGTTGAAACATCAATCATCACAAGAAATAAGTGGTCTCTAGCAAGCCATTATGTCCACCCAATTAAATATAACATCAAAGCTTGATTCCTTGATAGATTATTGACACAATCCCTTTATCACACGATGTCGTGTTGAACATAAGTCATGGTCCACGTCAACTTATATTGTTCAATGCTTTCCCAACTCCGAATGTGTTAATAATTCAAGTGCATTTGATCCCTATCAAATCTCTTGAGTATGGTTATACATTTCGTCAACACTATTCATCGATGGGCCCAAGCAAACATCTCTCTTTACGAGGGATAAATCCCATCTTGACTTAGCATTCTTTCCTACAAGAATTCGGTTATGCCAACATGGCCCTTATTGCTATCCTATTAAAGATAGTGTTAGACTACATCAAACACAACGTTCATCATGTGGATGACGATTATAATTTCAGTTACTAAGGATTCTAGTGACACGACTATCATGAGATTTAATCATGACGTATATGACCATAGACCATGTCATAAATCTCATAGATTTAATCTTATTTTCCTTCTTTCGCGCAACCCAAAATCCTTCAATGCTTTGGGTTGTATCAAATTCCAACAGAATCATCATAGACTATGAAATTGTCGATGGGTTAGAAAAGTAAGATGAAACTCACAAGTGTTGTTATTAGTGTCGATAACACTAAGCATAACACACACCAATTCAAAAATTAAACACAGAGATAATTTAAATGCAGCGAAAATAAATAAAGAAACACAAGAAATAGATTTTTATCAAGTTATATAAATATATAACTTGATGGGTGCTAGGAGGACAAAATCTTTCTTTATAAAAAGTTTTAATTACAAGTTCAAAAGTTCTCTAATGATTTATAATCACTAACATGGGGGAACAACAAATCTAGAACTCTCTCTTTATAATCACTAACAATCTAACACTCAAAACCTCACGGAATACAAAGATATATGTAAGCTCACGGGTGTTGGACAGTATGTTTCCAACACTTGAGGCAACACTGAAGAGACGAGTTCTTTTTTGTGCAGATTTTGATTTCTGAATTGGATGATTATTTCTGTTGATGGACTGCACTATATATAGACTCCCTAAACTTGGAGCCTACTCCAAATGACCTAGAAAACATCCACAAGTTGTTTCCTCCATTTTAGCTCCACTTTCCTCTTTTGTATTTTGTAGAAGACTAAGTCTTCTTGGCTTCTCCCACTTGTACGCCTAGCTGTAGCAGCCTTGTACTCTTGTCTTCAGTTCCCCTTGAGTAGCTAACTTCCTACCCAAATTTACTTGGTCATTACTTTTACACATAAACCTTGATTTTATGTGTAACTTCCCTTCTTTTTCGAAAATCATGCTTAGCATAGTTCCTTTGACCAGTTCAACCTCATATAAAGTAGACTAACAACTGTTATAATATAATTAATTATCACTTTGTTATTTATGTGAAATACGTAGCAACTATCGTGTGTTGCCAAACACCCTTGGCAACACATGGAGCAATACCTGTGACAACACATAAGGCAACACGAGTGATAACACATGGTGTGACACTTACAAACTATCTCACCAATAAATAATCCCATTGTCCACAGAGAAACCACTTTCTGCGAGAATCTATTTGGCATACTTTTCTTTACACGGTAACAAACCTTCTGGAGAAGAAGAAATCATATTTTCCAAAATTGACTACAATGTCGCCAAGTCTTTTATACATGAACACTTGATGAGATATGTCTTTAAAGCATAACGTGTGTCGTATAACTATTACCTCAACAAATATTTATATGTTTGCTCGCTTAGGAAACACAGTGAATAGAAAATTTCTTATAAAAACTAACTTAGCGACAGAGGCAAAGGGATCCTCTTGATTTGTCGCCGTTTATGTAAAGTGAAAAATGCACCAATTTTTTTTATCCCTTTTAATTAATGAAAATGATTTTGCCTTCCGTTTTTTTTTCTACGCCCCCGCCTCTATCAGAAATCAAGTACATTTTCTTTGTTAAATCTAAGAATAATGTATAATATATATATATATATATATATATATATATATATATATATATATATATATATACACACATACATACATTCATACACGCACATATATATATACTCCCTCCGTCTCAGCGGAGTGTGGATTTTTGGTCAACTTTGACCAATAATTTAAATAAATAATAATGATCCTAATAAAAATTTAAAAATTTGTTATTGTATCACGCTTAATAATATTAGCAATAACATTTTTTGGATTTTTATTAGGATCATTATTATTTTTTTAAATTATTGGTCAAAGTTGGTCAATGTTGACCAAAAATCCACACTCCGCTGGGACGGAGGGAGTATATGTTAATTACCTAGCTATGTTATTAATTACCTAGTTATATTGACACTTGAACTGAATATTTACTAGTGATTAAAAAAATTAAGATTTATGTTGTTGCATGAAGATATGGCAGAGCTACACCATATCGTTCGAGCTTTTCAAGCTGTGGGAGGCGTAGCTGGGAGCATCGTCTTGCTTACTACCCTAGTTATTTCGGCCTTAGCTGCTGTGCTGATCCATAAGGCTGAAGGGAGTGGCCAGGTACACTTTTGATATATGTGACAATAACTGACACCACTACAATATACTCCCTCCGTCCGCTTACAAAGTTCACACTTTCTATTTTGGGCGTCCGTTTACAAAGTTCACACTTTGTTTCTTTCCTAAAAAGGAAACCTTAAATCACTATTCTCTCCACTCATTATCTCTCCTACATTATTTTAATACTCACAAACCATTATAATTTACTATTCCCTCCACTCATTCTCTCTCCTATTTTATTTTCACACTCACAACACTTTCAATATAATATTCTCTCCTTAATCCCCGCGCAAACAGTAAGTGTGAACCATGGTCCTGGACGGAGGGAGTATATATATATATATATATATATATATATATATATATATATATATATATATATATATATATATATATATATATATATATATATATATATATTTATATTCCCTCCCCCCATCATCCTGATAGATTATCTCTATAAAATTATGAAACTCATTTATAAATACAAAATAAGAGTATATTAAAAATGTCTATAAAAATTTCATTAGAATATTTAAATTTCATTAGAATAATAAAAAAATTCATTTGTAGTAACATGATATCCCACTTAAGGTTGTAGCAGTAAGACATGGAAAACACGGCGTATGTTTGAAGGTGGAAGAAGAACATAAGCTACCTTGAATAATAAAAAAATTCATTTGTAGTAACATGATATCCCACTTAAGGTTGTAGCAGTAAGACATGGAAAACACGGCGTATGTTTGAAGGTGGAAGAAGAACATAAGCTACCTTGCCTACCCTAGCTTAGATACAATCTTAAATGAACAATATTACTCAAGGTCCAGTTTCATGATTCTTCTCAAGGCAAAAGATAAATGTGTGTAAGGTTGTAGCTTAAGATGCACCCACTCTCCAACCAGAAAAACTTTCACTTCTGCTCTGATCAGCAAACTACTTAATTCTATTTTGAGCTTCCTTAAGTGTTAAACTCAAGGACTTTACAGGCATGTCTAATTACAGTAGTATTTTTCATTGCTAACTAAATTATGAGGGGGAGGATACACTTGCAACCTCAAAAGGATCACTTTAAGAGTAGAGTGGTAGCTGGTGGTGTACAACCACTCTGCCAAAGTCGACCAATTGGACAACAATTTACGTCTAAAGCTAGTGACTGATCTTAGGTATGCTCTAATCATCTGTTAGACCTTTATGTTTGGCCATCTATTTGTGGGAGGATGGGCTGAAAGAGAGAAGAGGAAATGGCAAAACTGACAAAGAACTGTTTTGTCTCTATGAGTGGTGATTGTGAAAGGGAGTCATGATATTTGTATATATGGTCAATTTTTTTTGCTACTATGGAGACATCATAGGGGTATTTTACTTGAATGAAAAATGACCATACATTGTGACTCTATAACTAACAACTATAATTGAGTCCTAGTTGTGAGATATACAAAGGCCCTCTAGATATCTATGGCTATGGTAGCCCATGCTTTTCTTGTCTCACTACAAGGAAACATTCACCAAGACCCATGCGATTGACCCATCTTGCCCAAGGTGATCTTCGTGCTGACCCACGTGTTGTTGGTATGGAATGACATCGGGAAATTTATTATTGCCATCTTCCAGATGCATGTCACCTTTGGTATTATGAGCTGAGAAGGCACGAGATGGTGGCCTCTACTTCCTTTTGCATGTATAGAATCAATTTTAGGAACAACATCCTATTTAATAGAGAAATAGCCTTATCTACTATAGTAATAGAGCCACCATCCACTAGGTTAACTCATGTAGATGTTAAGCAACCATTTATCACCTATCACATGAGATATTCTCCCACTCTTAGGGACTTCTTATCTGTAGCCTTGTTCTACGTTCAATGTTGTACCTTGTAGAGCTCTAGCTACCACCCATGCTATGTGATCAAATGTCCATTATTAGTCGTCCTTAGGCCTGGGGCGAATCTGTGTTCATGTCAACATTCTCTTTGCTGGACGATTGGAATGACAGGTTACATATTCATCATCGAAAAACAAATAATGACTAAATCTTAGGTGACTATAACATTTTTGACAATAAAACCAAACGAATGATGCCAAAAGTGGTCGATGTAGCAAAGCATGTCAACATGTATAATATCAAGCAAGACAAATCCCCTAGGAATAAAAATGTAACAGTGAACTCATCAGATGCGTGTGTGTGCGTGTGTGTGTGTTGCGAAGACTCTCTAATGCAAGAATTATATAGCTTGTAAAGATATAGAGAACAACTGACTATAGTCTCAGTGAAAAAAATGATTCAAACATTTAAATGAGAGAAATGTCTTTGTTTAATAGGTGACCCATAGCGGTTAAGAATAGTTGAGAAAGCTCATGAGATCGTCAAAGAGCATAGCCTCTCCTTGTTTGAAGGTGTTTGTGGGGTAACATCTGTCTGCACACACCTATATATCTAGTCGAGCAAGAGAAAAATTGCAAAAGTTTTGAAATAATATGTTTAGGTCGGGACTATGCCAAGTCCGGTTATCACGTTCACTATTCAACCGTATAATAGGCATATACTCCCTCCGTCCCATTACAATTCACACAGTTGGTCAACTGTGTGAATTTTTGACCAATGATTTTATGAATGTCTAGATATTTTTTTGTAATTTTAAAAATTGTTATTGCTTCACCATTAGAAATACTATCAATAACAATGTTTAAAATTACAAAAAAATATCTAACCATTCATAAAATCATTGGTAAAAAATTCACACAGTTGACCAACTGTGTGAATTGTAATGGGACGGAGGGTAGTATATTACACTTGACTTAATTACAAGAAAGTACTCCCAATATTGCTATACGTCCTTGCATATACTAGATAATGTTCAGTCACATGAGAAACAATGGTGTTGAACTTACATATGCAGTACACAATTCAATTGAGCAAGTTTGATCCTTGATAATGCTTGCTCCATTAAACATATAAATACGAATTATATATAAAAATATATGTAATAAAATGTATTCAAATATTTATCCAAAGATTTAGTCAAACTGAAAATACCGAATGAAACTATTTGAGTAAATAATTCAAACACGACTGACACTGACATAAAAATAATACTCCCTCCGTCCCACTTCAAATGGACCATGGCATCTTTGCACGCTTTTTAAGATTTTTTTTAAAAAATGAGTAAAGAATTGAAAGTGGGTAGAAGATTAGAGGAGAAAGAATGTAAAAGTTAAAAATATTTATTAGGAGAGAGAATGAGTGGAAGAAAAAGTAGTTAATTAATGGTTTTTGTGTAGGAGAGAGAATGAGTGGGAGAAATAGTAAGTTAATAATTGGTTTTTTTGTAAATATATTAAAATTATAAGAGTATAATGAATGATTTTTTTGTAAATATATAAACATTATGAGGGTATAAATGTCCGAAACACTGTTCACTTCTTTCCATTTATGAAATGGTTCATTTGAAGTGGGACGTCCCAAAAAGAAAAATGGCTCATTTGAAGTGGGTCGGAGGGAGTACAAGCTAAATAATTCAAGTTCAGGCTTAGCTCGACTCAAACCTTTGTCTCCTTCAACTACCAGACATACTGAGTCGAGCTTTGAATAGCTCGTTTAACATCCCTTGTCCCTACCAGTGTTTATTGTGGTAATATTACGAAGTGTTTGTATACAGAAAACACTTTTATTAAAACTGTTGTAACAATCAAAATTATGTTATATATTTGCAGGATCTAGATGATTCTCATAGGACCGGAAACATGGGACACTTGATTATCCATGAATATATTTGGTTGGGTTATAGTGCATTAGCTGCACTATTCGTGTCCTGTATCATCGAGCATATCTATATGTACGTAATCATACGGCAAGAAGTTCTTTCAGCTGAACATGAGGGCCCTGAGATAAGGTTGACACCATATTTTCTATTTATGGTACCATTTTATTGGTAAGATAATTATCTTTCTCATATTATATTTTCTAAAGCATGTGAAGTTCGATGTTATAAAATGATTTATTTAATATTTGTAGGGTTTCTTTTGTCGTTATGGAGATCACTTTGATTATCGCAATCATTGGTCTACGTCACAAAATCTATTTGAAGATACTGTTTCGCATGGCAACATGTTTGGAAATTCTGACCATCTTGCTGACCATTTGTGTGCACCTGACAGCAGTCCGAATTCGGTGGTACATTTCGATCCGTGATCGGATCAATGCATTGCCTGAATTGTCTGTCGTGGTAAAAAAAACAAACTTGATTTACCTTCCTTGGTTTTTTATGAAAAAAAAATATGTTATAGCCGAAATGAATTTTCTTTTCTTCACATATTTTCTCTGAATGATGCAGTCTCATGAGTTTGATGAATGTGAGATCTGTATCGACACTCCAGCAATTAGAGATATTGTTCGGCAGTTGCCTTGTCGACATACCTTCCATAAAAATGTAAGTATCTTTTCATTCTTTTTATATTTTATTCTTATTTTTAGCATTTTATTTTAATTTGAAGATTCATAGGCTAACCCTTTGTCCTTTGTATTTATGACATATTTTTCAGTGCATAGATCAATGGCTCATAAAAAAGCCAATATGTCCTATTTGCAGGGGAAAAGTTTAAATTACTCAGTGTTGAAGTTCAAAATGTAAGCTTGAAGCATGTTTATAACAGCCTTTTATTGTTGATATTATTCCTAGTCTTATTAGAGAACTATTTGACTTGTATTCCATGTTAGTTCGTGAATGTAATGTGATGGAAGAAACCCCAAATTGAATTGCGCGCAGTTGAAGAAGTTATTCCTCTAGTTCGTCATTTTATTTTCAATCAATTCCACATTCTTGTCTGATTGTCTTTGCAAAATGCAAATAGAATATGAATTATTTTTAAAAAATGATGCATTCCTATCCAAAAAAAATTAAAGATAGGCTTGTAAAACAAAGAGACCGAGGATGGATACATTTAGTAAATAATTGCTGATCATTAACTTCATAAATACTCCCTCCGCCCCTGCCGACTTAGGACTTTTTGTCATTTTGGGCGTCCCACCCGACTTAGAACGGCCCAAAATGGAAACCTTAAATCACTATTCTCTCCACTCATTCTCTCTCCTACATTATTTTAATACTCACAACACCATTATAATTTACTATTCCCTCCACTCATTCTCTCTCCTATTTTTAAATTACACTCACAATATTTACCTTTTCCTTAATCCCCGTGCCATTTCAAAAAATCCTAAATCAGCCGGGACGGAGGGAGTATATAGTTATTTCAAAAGCTTAGATTCACGAATCTGACGTTCAAGTAATATTTTGAAGAATTTTCTAATCTTACAAATTTCCTCTTTGATTTAAACTAAAGTATTACACTACAAGAAAAATCGAAAATAGAGACGGAAAATTAGAGACGGACGGAATCTGAAGCTAATTTGGAGATAGATTAGAGACAAGCCCAAAAATTAGAGACAGATTCAAAATCCGTCTCTAAATTAAAGACGGATTCAGAATCCGTCTATAACGGATTCAACATCAGCCTCTAATTTAGAGACGGATTCCGTCTATAACGGATTCAACATCCGCCTCTAATTTAGAGACGGATTCAGAATCCGTCTCTAAATTAGAGACGGATTCAACATCCGTCTCAAAATTTTAGAGACGGATTTTGTATCCGTCTCTAATTTAGAGACGGATTCAGAATCGGCCTCTAAATTAGAGACGGATTCAACATCCGTCTCTAAATTTTAGAGACATATTTTGTATCTGTCTCTAAAATAGAGAGATTCAGAATCAGCCTCTAAATTAGAGACAGATACAAAATCTGTCTCTAAACTTTAGAGACAGATGTCGAATCTGTCTCTAAATTAGAGACATATTTTAATTCGTCTCTAATTTAGAGACAAATTTTTGAATCCGTCTCTAATTTAGTAACAGATTCAATATCTCTCTCAAATTTAGAGACAGATTTAGTATCTGTCTCTAAATTTGACTTATCTTCTAAATACTTTCATTTGTTTAGTTTTTTTCTATCTTTTTTTTATATAACTTTTTCTAAAAAAAACCACTAATTAACAAAGGCTAAAATATTATTTTTCAGTCAATAAAAAAATTTTAAAAAAAAAATATAGGGTAGTCCGTCTCTCTTTTGACTTTTCTTCTATATACTTTAATTTGTTTAGTTTTTTTCTATCTTTTTTATATAACTTTTTTCTAAAAAAAAATCACTAATTAACAAATTCTAAAATATTTTTTTCTAGTCAATAATTTTTTTTTCTTTTAAAAAATAAAAAATAAATATTGGGTAGTCCGTCCCTCTTTTGACTTTTCTTCTATATACTTTCATTTGTTTAATTTTTTTCTATCTTATTTTATATAAATTTTTCTAAAAAAAACACTAATTAACAAAGGCTAAAATATTGTTTTCTAGTCATTAAAAAAAATAAAAAATAAATATAGGATAGTCCGTCCCTCTTTCGACTTTTCTTCTATATACTTTCATTTGTTTAATTTTTTTCTATCTTTTTTTATATAACTTTTTCTAAAAAAAAATCACTAATTAAAAAAAGCTAAAATATTATTTTTTAGTCAATAAAAAATTTTAAAAAAAATAAATATAGGGTAGTTCGTGCCTCTTTTGACTTTTCTTCTATATATTTTCATTTGTTTAGTTTTTTTCTATCTTTTTTATATAACTTTTTCTAAAAAATCGTTAATTAACAAAGGCTAAAATATTATTTTCTAGTCAATAAAAATTAAAAAAAAAATAAAAATATAGGGTAGTCTGTCCCGCTTTTGACTTTTCTTCTATATACTTTCATTTGTTTAGTTTTTTTCTATCTTTTTTTATATAAATTTTTCTAAAAAAAAACCACTAATTAACAAAGGCTATAATATTATTTTCTATTCAATAAAAAATTATAAAAAAAATAAAATAATAAATATAGGGTGGTCCGTCCCTCTTTTGACTTTTCTTCTATAAACTTTTATTTGTTTAGTTTTTTTTTTCTATCTTTTTTTATATAAATTTTTCTAAAAAAAAGACTAATAAACAAAGGGTAAAATATTAATTTCTAGTCAATAAAAATTTTAAAAAAAATAAAAAATAAATATAGGGTAGTCCTCCCTCTTTTGAATTTTCTTCTATATACTTTCATTTGTTTAGTTTTTTTCTATCTTTTTTTGTATAACTTTTTCTAAAAAAAAAACCACTAATTAACAAAGGCTAAAAGATTTTTTTCTAGTCAATAATTTTTTTTTAAAAAAATAAAAAATAAATATAGGCTAGTCTGTCCCTCTTTTGACTTTTCTTCTATATACTTTCATTTGTTTAGTTTTTCTATCTTTTTTTTATAACTTTTTCTAAAAAAAACCACTAATTAACAAAGGCTAAAATATTATTTTCTAGTCAATAAAAAATTCTAAAAAAATAAAAAATAAATATATGGTGGTTCGTTCCTCTTTTGACATTTCTTCTATAGACTTTCATTTGTTTAGTTTTTTTCTATCTTTTTTATATAACTTTTTCTAAAAAAAACCACTAATTAACAAAGGCTAAAATATTATTTTCTAGTCAATAAAAAATTCTAAAAAAAATAAAAAATAAATATAGGATAGTCCGTCCCTCTTTTGACTTTTCTTCTATATACTTTCATTTGTTTAGTTTTTTTCTATCTTTTTTATATAACTTTTTCTAAAAAAATCACTAATTAACAAAGGCTAAAATATTATTTTCTAGTCAATTAAAAATTCTATAAAAAATAAAAAATAAATATAGGGGGCTCCGTCCCTCTTTTGACTTTTCTTCTATAAGGGATAAGGTATAGGTATACGACTTAGGGTATAGGGTATAAGATTTAGGGTATAGGGTTTAGGATTTAGGGTTTAGGGGGTAGGATTTAGGATTTAGGGTATAGGGTTTAGGGCATAGGGTTTAGGGTATAGGGTTTAGGGCATAGAGTATAGGGTATAAGGTATAATGTATAAGGGTTAGGATATAGGGTATAGGGTTTAGGGTTAGGGTTTAGGGTATAAGGTATAGGATTTAGGGTTTAGGGTTTAGGGTATAGGGTATAAGATTTAGGGTATAGGTATAGGATTTAGGGTTTAGGGGTTAGTGTTTAGGGTTTAGGGTATAGGGTATAGGATTTATTGTATAGGGTATAGGATTTAGGGTTTAGGGGTTAGGGTTTAGGATTTAGGGTATAGGGTTTAGGGTATAGGGTATAGGGTTTAGGGCATAGGGTTTAGGGTATAGGGTTTAGGGCATAGGGTTTAGGGTATATGGTATAGGGTTTAGGGCATAGGGTTTAGGGTATAGGGTATAATGTATAAAGGTTAGGGTATAGGGTATAGGGTATTGGATTTAGGGTTTAGGATATAGGGTATAGAATTTAGGGTATAGGGTATAGGGTATATGGTTTAGGATTTAGGGTATAGGGTTTAGGGTTTAGGGTATAGGGTATAGGATTTAGGGTATAGGGTATAGGATTTAGTGTTTAGGCGTTTAGGGTTAGGGTATAGGATTTAGGGTTTAGGGTTTAGGGTATAGTGTATAATGTATAAGGGTTAGGGTATAGGGTTTAGTGTTTAGGGTTAAGGATTTAGGGTTTTTTTTTTTTGGATAACCAGGACGACACCTGGGAAAATTTTATTGATGATAAAATAAAATTACATCAAAGAACGGGAATAAAACCCGATTCTAGAACCAAAGATTAAATATTTAAATTTAATCTAATTAGCCCAAAAAATGATCCATATCCATATTACTAATCCTCCTTTGGCCCCTCCCAATCAACCCACATTTGGCCCAAACAATCACTACCTGGCCCAACCCAAAAGCCCAGACCCAGCCCAAACCTTTCAGCCCAAATCGCATGGGAGCGGACGCTCCATCACAATGGGAGCGGACGCTCCCCAAAAGCAGAAAAATCCAACGTTAAAAAAAACCAATTGGCACAGCCGAGTCCCAAAATGAGCATAGGGCATAGGGTTTAGGGTTTTGGACATAGGGTTTAGGGTATAGGGTATAATGTATAAGGGTTAGGGTATAGGGTTTATGGTTTAGGGTTTAGGGTATAGGGTATAGAATTTAGGGTATAGGGTATATGGTTTAGGGCATAGGGTTTAGGGTATAGGTGTAAGTACCCAAATCTGGCTCATGCCTTCCAGTAAAGTTTTTCGGTAATTTCCCGGACTTTCCTAGAGTTCCGGAACAATTCCGAAACTGTTCCAAAACACTTAAGGGCTGAAGGGAATGCTTGGTAATTAAGAAACACGTTTTTCTTAAATACAAAAAACCTTCTAGAATTGCCACCTTGCATGATTTTAGAAACATGCTGAGTCACAAGGGATAATGCCGCACGGCTGCATTAGCCAAGGACCTCTAGCTGCACGACCTCATTAGCCTTATCCAGACTGCCTATAAATAGAGCCCTCCTCTACCCATTTAACAACAACACAAATCAGAGAATTACCAGCATAAAAACTCTCTCAAAATACTCCACGAAGATCAGGAAGTTGAAGGTGCCAAGAAGCCACCCCCCTCCTCCTTGAAGCCTCCAAAAGTTGGTCCCTCCGCTAGGCAAAACCCCAAGAAGAAGAGGTCACCACCATTGGTAACCTCTCACTCCCTTACCTTGCATGATGCTTGTCTATGTGATATAATTGCTCTTTGCATTCATACATTGTTATTATCTTGCTTGGGATTTGGTATTTGTTGTTAAATATCCTTTCTTTATTCATATAAATCATACCCCCTCCCCCTTTGCATCCTTTGCATGAAATAGGCATCATTTGCTCATAAAAATGTGATCTTTAGCATCCTTTGCTCATAAAAATGTAATCTTTATGTTAAAGGTGCATCATTTGCACCTAAAAGCCACCATTTTTACATCAAAAATGCATCCTTCGCATATAAAAATCATGTCTTTACCATGAAGGTGCATCCTTTGCACCTAAAAATCCCTTTTTTTACATAAAAATGTCATCTTTATGCATTCTTTGCTCATAAAAATGCAATCTTTCCATCCAAAATACATCATTTGCATATAAAAATCCTATCTTGCATCATTTGCATCTAAAACCCATCTTTATGCATCCTTTGCATCAAAGATCATCTTTTTATTATCAAATTAGCATCCTTTGCATATTAAATACTATTTTCCACCATAAAATGCATTCTTTGCATAAAAATCATGTCTTTAATCAAAAAGCATCATTTGCAACCAAAAACATCCTTTGCAACCCAAAAATGTCATCTTTTCACTAAAAATGTCATTTTTACATACATTCCCCCATGTCCCCATTAGCAACCTTCGGAACGGACCGGTGTAAAGATCCTATCTTTACATCGTTTCTTTCATTAAAGGTGCCACAATCTCTTTAGAAAGGGATAAACCTTGAACCTATATCTCCGATTATCACTTAAGACGAGCTTGAAGCATCTATATAAGCTCAATCGTCTTAAAGTGTAGGATTGATGGGCTAAGGTCACTCCTTTCCTAAAGAACCTCATTTTGGACTATAAAAGAGAGTCTTTCTCTCGATCACGCAAGTCCCGAGGTTAAAAAGCGATGATCACAAGTCCAAGATGAGGACGGGATCAAAATCCCGAATACATAAAATCCAAGAAATCTCGAGCGACAACCAACAAATGGTTTGTACGTCCGGAAGACAACTTGGGACATTCCCTCCTCTTTTTTTTATTCAAACACATGCACACAAGAAAGCACGCAAGCAAGCACGATAAACGGAATTTAGGTAGACTTTCTACGACAAGGCACCTTGGGTGAACGACTATCCGTTCTTCCCAATGGGTAACTTAACCTCCGAACCCATAAAAACCTTTTTTTCAAAGTTTTGAGGAAATCAAAATGGCGTGGCGACTCCGTTTTTCAAATTAAACCGGATGTTTTCAAACTCGCGTGAATCCAACAAAAACTAAATTTGGGCACACATTCACAGTTTGGCGACTCCGCTGGGGAATTCCCAAAGGAGAAAAGCTTTCATTTTTAAAATAAACGATACCCGGTATATAGGTGGAAACCACTAACCTTCCTGTATCGCTCCCTAACCCGGGGCTTGGGATAAACGGTGGTTTAACAATCCCACGTACCGGTATCATTTTTCGAAAAAACAAAAGTAAAAAAAGAAAGCTTTTCCCTTTGAGCGGGTTAGACTCCCATCGCGGATTCCGTTTATCTTGCTTGCTTTCTTTGCCTTGCATTGCATCATTTGCATCTTGGGATTTGTGCATACTTTGAACAGGAAGCCTTCTCAAGGCTAAAAAGGTGCCTAAAATATTCGGGAAACAACCTGAAATAGCAAAGGAGTGGAACCTGGAAAATTGATCCATGCAGTCGTACGGCTCAATCCTCCTTGGATTCTGACCGAGCGACCTCAGTGGCAATTCCACCAGAAAAAATTGAGGTTAATCTGGCAGCCTTGGCAGCTTGGGGCTATTTAGTTCCAAGACTGACTGGGGCTCCCAAAAAATTTACGTGCTTATCTGTTGCATTTTCCCCGTCCTGAAAATCATTCCTTTAAAACACATTTATGAAAATCTCTGTTTTAACTCAAAAAGGAACATTTTAGGAGACCGCACACTACGCGCACCTTATATATCCTGTACACTTTGCACGCACGTCCCTTTAAACCCGGGGTGGTTTTTCAGCTGCAGTCACGGACAGCCTTACGATGCTCCCGGGCGCGCACGGAATTACCCCAAACTCCCCATGCAGCCAGTGTCGACCAATGCACAGTCCGTGTCACACGTTTCAAAAAACCGTGACTTTTGATTGGTTTTTGGTCTAGTCCGTGTCATATAGCCCAGTTGCATATCCCCATAAAGGTCAAGCCTCAGTTCATAACGGAAGTCAAGGTCCTTCGCACCAGCGAAACTCTGCCAAAATTCCGACAAGGAAAAATTGGTAGAATCTTAACTCCGGCATTGACTTTGACCTTGACCTGCACGGAATGCGTAAGAGTCGAGACCGAGTCCTTGCCGAAAATCCAAAAGATCTTTCGCTCAAGCGAAGCTCTGCCAAAATTCCGACAAGGAAAAATTGGCAAGATCTTGACCCGGCATTGACTTCGACTTTGACTCACGGCGTATGCAACGAAGTTCAATGTGACACTGTGTCATCCAGCTTTTACCGCCCGACCCATGCCTATTATCTTCTCGGACATTACCGAAAAGTAAAAACGTCAATCGCGCAAGCGAAATTCTGCCGAAATTCTGTTAAGGCTGAAAGACGAGACTTTCCCGGTATTGCCTTGACTATAATTCGCATCGCTCGTGCGTTAAAAGTTCCTATGACCCGCTAGACCCGTTAGGAGCGTTCTTTTCTCTCGGTCGGTGGGATCCGCGTGCCCTATAGGACCCTCGCCCGGGGCTGTCCACCCTGGGAGGTCGAAATACAGGTGGAATACGAGGGGCTTATAGACGTAGTGACGGAGCCCACTGATCCAGGATCTAGAGTAGTTGCGAAAAAGAAGGGCAACCCCTTTTTCCAATCAAATAGAAATAAATAAAAGACATTGTTTTAAGTAAACTTCAACAATTAATGGAATCATAATTACATGGTCCTATCTCTCAAATCCCTAATCGCGACCTCCTCGGTCCGATCTCCGATTTTCCATCTCGACCCTTCCGCGGTCAAATCCCTAATTGTGACCTCATCGGTCCGATCTTCGATTTTCTATCTCGACCTTTTGCGGTCAAATCCCTAATCGTGACCTCCTCGATCTGATCTTCGATTTTCCATCTCGACCCTTCCGCGGTCAAATCCCTAATCGCGACCTCCTCGGTCCGATCTCCGATTTTCCATCTCGACCCTTCCGCGGTCAAATCCCTAATTGTGACCTCCTCGGTCCGATCTTCGATTTTCTATCTCGACCTTTTGCGGTCAAATCCCTAATCGTGACCTCCTCGGTCCGATCTTCGATTTTCCATCTCGACCCTTCCGCGGTCAAATCCCCAATCGCGACCTCCTCGGTCCGATCTTCGATTTTCTATCTCGACCTTTTGCGATCAAATCCCTAATCGTGACCTCCTCGGTCCGATCTTTGACTTTCTATCTCGACCTTTCGCGGTCAAATCTCCAATCGCGACCTCCTCGGTCCGATCTCTGATTTTCTATCTCGACCTTTCGCGATCAAATCTCCAATCGCGACCTCCTCGGTCCGATCTCCGATTTTCTATCTCGACCTTTCGGGTCAAATGCAATCCCAACCTTTCACGGTCAAGTCTCCAATCAAGACCCTCATGGTCCAATTTTCAATCTTGACCTTTCAAGGTCTCATCTTTTTCGATCAATTAGGATTAGGAGAAAATGTGTTTTGAGCAAAATTTAAGCGATAAGTGCATGTTACTTGAGCCTTCAGCCTAAACACTTACCTCCAGGCCTAAACACTTACCTCCGAGTCTAAACCTTCCCTCCCCTCGAGTCTAAACCTTGTCTATCCCTTTCCCGCAGCGAGAAAGAAGTGGGTGAGAATATCGGGTCAGCGGCTTGTCAGTGCGGAAATTTCAGGCTCAGATAGTTCGTCAGAATCGTCCGTTTCATCAGCCCAGAAATTCAGAATGGCAGATTTGACAGAAAACAGTGATGGTTCGGGTCAATCAATGACTAGAGAAGAAGAGTTAGTCCTAGCTTTGGAAAATGCCCATAGGGTTCATGAAGAGCAGCTGGTCATGCTCATCGGTGCTCTCCGCCATCATGGAGTTCAGGTAACAGTTGAGGCAAATGGTTCCCTGATCATGGTTGAAGATGAGACTCCAGAAACAGTGATCTCAATCCCTCCATCATATAACCAATACCTTCCGTCATATAACCAATACATTCCTCCACCCATATATGATCCTTTGCCAAGGACTAACCCTTTTCAATCCTATCCAACATCCCAGACCATCAGGGTCCCATCGCCCTAAGCTCCTCAGAACGGATCGGGCTTCATTACGCCTGTTTCTCAGTTTCACCAACCAGACAGTACTACCCCTTTCACTCAAAACAACCAACGCAACGCTCAATCCTCTCAAACAGATCCCAATATCCCTCGAAGTCCTCCCAGGTTCACTTCCTTCCATCAATATGCTCAGTCAACAAAGTTCGTCCCTGTGACTTTCCCGACTCGTTTCTTTGGACACCTTGTACTTGCTCCAGCTACCCTGTGGCCTCAAATCCCTCCACTTCCACCAGAATCATGGGCACGTAACGGATCACTGCCTCAGTCTGCGATAGGGGATTCAGAAGCTAGCAGAAAAATGGAAAGCTCAAGCGTCCTGGCAGTCCAACCAGCGAAGAGTAGCTAGGCTAGGGGTTACCTATCCTCAAGCAAGAAATAAATTAGTCTCTCAGTCAACTTTCGTAGGTTCTAGTGTTTTCCTCTTTCAATCAAGTCCTCCTCGGACATTGTAATTAATCTTAAATCTTCTATAAAAGAGTCTTCTTCTTTTCTTGCTAGACTTAAGACATTATTTGCACACCTACATTACATTTAATGAAATGGTCTTATTTTATATGATCACTTGCATTGCTTAACAAATAATCTCTCGAAATAACTAACATTCTGATTAATCAGTGTGAGAAAGTCAACTAATGCCTTCCCCATACACTTTCCTTACCCCACAAAAGGCCTTCATCAAGCTATACACTTTCCTTACATCACAAAATCGTTCGTCAGGCCATACACTCCCAAACCATGTCCTCACCATCACCTTGACCAAGTCAACGACGGCGGCATCGTCAAGAGACAACAAAAGGCCACTCAGCTTCGAAAGATTGACCCCATGTCAACAACAACTTAGGAGCTTGCCTTAGACCTCAAGGGTATCAAGAAAGTTCAAGCAGGGGCTCGCCTTGGCCCTCAGGTGCTTCAAAAAAAAATAAAAGAAAAAGAAAAAAGAAAAAAATCTTAGTGCAAAAAGAGTAATGCCCAGCTAGGCTGAAAATCCCAAAAAAATGGCGGTCTAGGCAAAAGACAGGGTTGCACATAAAAAAAGGAAAAAATGTAGTGCAAAAAGAGTAATACCCAGCTAGGCTAAAAACCTTGTAAAGGGACAGTCTAGGCAAAAAACAGGGTTGCACATAAAAAAAAATATAAAAAAAAATGATGAGGCCAAGGACCCAGCGTCACCAATCAAAAGCTTGACGGACAGGCAAAAAAAAATCAAAGCTCGAAGAATAGATGTTGCCGATAACAATGGGGCGATCGAAGCAAAGGCAGAAGCATTTCATAAGCCTTTAGGCACGTGCAAATCCTTTCTCCCCCAATGAAAGATGAAAATCAGAAGCAACCGTCCAAAATGACTTGGTCAAGGAATCATCCCGAGGCCCACGCCTCATCATCCAATCTTCTCATCCGAGCCTTTTCACTAAAGGAACCAAAAATCTCATTTCCCAAAGTCAGACACAGTCCGGCCGAAGCCGAACTACGGCGACCTGAGCTCCTCACAATGAGGGGAATGTAGGCAACCAACAATGGTCCGGTCATAAGCATATTCAAATCCCAGAAAATTCGGTCTCATCAGTGACCTCTCCCATAAACATATCCAAATCCCAGAAAACCCGGTCTCATCAATGACCTCCCTATACACAAACCTTTCTTTCACACCAAGCCAACCTTGATCCTCGACACTGGTTGACTTTCTCCTCATGATTAATCAGAATGTTTGTTCATATCGAGATTAATGGTTGAATAACCCAAACATCAATAAAGGGTTTTAAGCAATCTTGTGATCATTGTAAATAAAACAAGTTTTCAGATGTCTTGACAAGTCTTCCTTTTCTACATCTTAGGAAAAATAGTGCTAAACACTGATTTTCTGTCAGCAGGGGCTTCCATACACTTTTACCAACCTTTCTACGCTTATACTCTCTCAAAAGAGTCAAACCCAAAGCGAGTTCTCGTGCCTACGTCAAATAAGGCCATCGAAATAACACAAAATCGGGATCTATTTCCACCTTTCGAAAAATATGCCCCTGCATGTATATATCTTTCTAAAATTCTTCTCTTCGTCCACATCTTCTTAAGGTTGACTGAGTAACTAAAGAAAATAAAAGAGAGAGTACGAAAGGATAGGTCTTCCCTCTTCTGCTACAATTCGCATTAGGGTTGCCTTGAAACTCTTCAAGGCTGGGGGCTTTGCTAAGCCGTTTCTTTAGAATGGGGCTTCTTTAGCCATTTTTGGGGTCCGCATTGGGTTCCTCACCATGTTACAAGATGGATTCAGTCTTGGTCAGATTAACCTCAGGACCACTTTTGCAGTACCGATCATATTGGGATTTTTGCTAGGTCATCAGATTGGGGCTTCACCAAGTCACTTCTTCGTAACCTAAAACTTCACCTACTCAGTTCATCCAACTGGGGCTTTGCCAAATGAAAGGATCTTTCCTTGCTTTAATAAGACATGGGGCTTTGCAGAAAGTTTTCCCTCAGACCGGGGCTCCGATAAGTCGCATCCATCCCTATAAGAGAGGTTTGGTCACTTCGACATCTACTTTAGTCTTTGGTTGTAAAAGTCAGTCAGCATCAGCTTCAAATGCCAGAGTGTGAGAAAGGAACATTCATCGAGACCCGAGGTTTAAACCCAGTCTCAGCCCAAGAGGAAATTCTAGTCCACATTGATAACATCTCAGTAACCACAGCAGCAGCTCATTCCGCACCCAAGGGATACGACCCCACCTGCTTGAAACCCGTCTTAAACCACATCCAGACCCAGTCCCCACCATTATTTCCAAGAAAAAAAATCACCCCTAGGCTCAAGTAACGTGCCAATTGCTAATAATAACATTTTCTCCCAAAAGCGCCTCCGTTACTTCCGTTATAACGAGATAGCGCCATGCGACAGTTTCCTAATTGTCAAAAATCTAACTTTAGCTACCTCTATCACAGATTGAGAAGTATGCTCAAGTTTTCCAGCTATAGCTGCCTCTATCTACTCGATAGTGATGTAAGCTTTAGCTTCCTCAGGTGACAACCTCCACTAATCGTCAAAACCTCATGGATCCTAGACATCGTTCCTAACCTATCTAGTGATGCTTGAACTACGATCAAGGCTTGATTCCTCCGGGATACGTAGGTAGCCTTTCATAAAAGGTCCAGCCATCCGACCACAGTGGTCACCCTTTTGTCATTCATCACTCCTCAGTGGTGAAGTAGCCCCACATAGAGGTCCAGATATCCGACCACATTGGTCACCTCTAGCATATCCCCAATAGGATCAATTGCTTGACCTCTTAGGTCACTTTCTCTTCTAATTTTCCCCGGCAAGAGACCAGTTTTCTCTCCGCCATTCCCCTGCGGATCTTATTCTGAACTACGGCCTGGCTTGATTCCTCCGGGACATGTAGGTAGCCTTCCAGAGGTTCAGCCACTCGACCACCTTGGTCACCCAATCCGTCTCGGCATTCGCCAGATCGGATCCTTTTCTATCGATAACCCCACTCGCCCTGCAAGTGACGTTGCCGAGGGGCTTCTGTAAGTACCCAAATCTGGCTCATGCCTTCCGGTAAAGTTTCCCGGTAATTCCCCGAACTTTCCTAGAGTTCCGAAACAATTCCGGAACTGTTCCAAAACACTTAAGGGCTGAAGGGAATGCTTGGTAATTAAGAAACACGTTTTTCTTAAATACAAAAAACCTTCTAGAATTGCCACCTTGCATGATTCTAAAAACATGCTGAGTCACAAGGGATAATGCCGCACGGCTGCATTAGCCAAGGACCTCTAGCCGCACGGCCTCATTAGCCTTATCCAGACTGCCTATAAATAGAGTCCTCATCTTCCCATTTAACAACAACACAAATCAGAGAATTACCAGCATAAAAACTCTCTCAAAATACTCCACGAACATCAGGAAGTTGAAGGTGCCAAGAAGCCACCCCCCTCCTCCTTGAAGCCTCCAAAAGTTGGTCCCTCCGCTAGGCAAAACCCCAAGAAGAAGAGGTCACCACCATTGGTAACCTCTCACTCCCTTACCTTGCATGATGCTTGTCTATGTGATATAATTGCTCTTTGCATTCATACATTGTTATTATCTTGCTTGGGATTTGGTATTTGTTGTTAAAGATCCTATCTTTATTCATATAAATCATACCCCCTCCCCCTTTGCATCCTTTGCATGATATAGGCATCATTTGCTCATAAAAATGTGATCTTTAGCATCCTTTACTCATAAAAATGTAATCTTTATGTTAAAGGTGCATCCTTTGCACCTAAAAGCCCCCATTTTTACATCAAAAATGCATCCTTCGCATATAAAAATCATGTCTTTACCATGAAGGTGCATCCTTTGCACCTAAAAATCCCTTTTTTTACATAAAAATGTCATCTTTATGCATCCTTTGCTCATAAAAATGCAATCTTTCCATCCAAAATGCATCCTTTGCATATAAAAATCCTATCTTGCATCCTTTGCATCTAAAACCCATCTTTATGCATCCTTTGCATCAAAGATCATCTTTTTATTATCAAATTAGCATCCTTTGCATATTAAATACTATTTTCCACCATAAAATGCATCCTTTGCATAAAAATCATGTCTTTAATCAAAAAGCATCATTTGCAACCAAAAGCATCCTTTGCAACCCAAAAATGTCATCTTTTCACTAAAAATGTCAATTTTACATACATTCCCCCATGTCCCCATTAGCAACCTTCGAAACGGATCGGTGTAAAGATCCTATCTTTACATCATTTCTTCCATTAAAGGTGCCACAATCTCTTTAGAAAGGGATAAACCTTGAACCTATATCTCCGATTATCACTTAAGACGAGCATGAAGCATCTATATAAGCTCAATCGTCTTAAAGTGTAGGATTGATGGGCTAAGGTCACTCCTTTCCTAAAGAACCTCATTTTGGACTATAAAAGAGAGTCTTTCTCTCGATCACGCAAGTCCCGAGGTTAAAAAGCGATGATCACAAGTCCAAGATGAGGACGGGATCAAAATCCCGAATACATAAAATCCAAGAAATCCCGAGCGACAACCAACAAATGGTTTGTACGTCCGGAAGACAACTTGGGACATTCCCTTCCCTTTTTTTTATTCAAACACATGCACACAAGAAAGCATGCAAGCAAGCACGATAAACAAAATCTAGGGAGACTTGCTACGGCAAGGCACTTTGGGTGAACGACGATCCGTTCTTCCCAATGAACCTCCGAACCCATAAAAACCTTTTTTTCAAAGTTTTGAGGAAATCAAAATGGCGTGGCGACTCCGTTTTTCAAATTAAACCGGATGTTTTCAAACTCGCGTGAATCCAACAAAAACTAAATTTGGACACACATTCACAATAGGGTATAATGTATAAGGGTTAGGGAATAGAGTATTATTATTGTTATTAATAAATTTAAAATAATTAAATTAATGAGTATTATTATTAATTAATAACATTATTATTTTTGATATTATGTATTATTACTAGTTATTATTAATATTATTATTAATTACATAATAATAATTATTAATATATTCAATTATATAATTGAATAATTAAAAATAACATCATTATTAGTCTTATTATTAAGTATTATTACTAATTATATGATAATGTTATTATTCTTGATATTAGGCATACTACTGTAACTAAAATTTTGGGTAAATAAAATAAAAGCATGTAAATATTTTAGATAAATTTTTGTAAATTTCAGTAATAAAAAAAATCTAAAATATTTTTTCCTATTCAATAAAAAATAATAAAAATTACTAGTTATTATCAATACTATTATTAATATTATTACTGTTTATATAATTAATATTAATATTAATTAATTAATCAATTATATAATTAATAATTTATTAATAAATATTATTAATAATAATTATTATTATTCTTAATATTAGGCATAAATATTTTAGTTAGCGTATAATATAGTGTGAAATATATATAAGTATGTGATGTGGCATTGTTTGATTGAATTTCAAAATTTCACGCGAATTATGGGCCAAAGCAAAATCTGACCGTTCAATACCTTCGATCAAACGGACCATATTATTCAAAACAAAACCAAACTCCCTCTCCCTATTTCTCTCCTCATTTCTCTCTCTCTCTCTCTCTCTCTCTCTCTCTCTCTCTCTTCATTTTGAAATTACAGAGCACGGTTTTCTCTCTCTCTCATTTCCCTCAGCTCCCTCACCGTCTCCTTCATTCAGCCTCCGCCGTCGCCGACGCCATCACAGCTGCAGACACCTTCGCCCTCCGTCACTCTCTCTATTTCTCTCTCTATTTCTCTCCCTTCAACAAACACAAACAGCCTCCCCATTCCCTATTATCTCTTCACCTTACGCCGCCACCACTACCGTCACCTATCGCCGCCGTCACCCTCCGCCCTCCATCACTCTCTCTCTTTCTCCATTTTTAGTCTCTGTCGGACCTCGGTAGGAGCCAATCGAGGAGTAGGTGGAGAAGAACGGCCGATCCGGCGACTAAAGCAAGCTTTAACACAACAACGAAGTATGAAATTGGGTTTGGTTTTTTAGTCTATGTTTTTCGATTTTCAATTTGATTAATCTGTTTTTCGATTTGTTTCTTTGTTTGATCTGTTTTTCGATTTGTTTTCCATTGTTGGGTTTGGTTTTTTGGTGGTGTTTTTAGTGATGGTGGTGAATCTGGTGATGGTGGCGCTGGTGATTGAGACGGTGGTAGGGTGGTTGGTGGTGGTGGAAGTATGAAATTGGAAGTGAGGTTTATTGAACATTTTGTTAAATATTTAAATCTTGTTAGTTTATTTAATGGTGGAAGTTTGTGAGGACTAATTTGAGTATAAAAGAAGTTTAAGGGATCAAAGTGTAACTATGAAATATCAAGGACTGATTTGAGATTAATAAAAATGAAGGGACTGATTTGAGAATAAGAAAAGTTAAGGGACTGATTTAATATATATTTAAAAATATACTCCCTCCGTCCCGCTAATATCCGCACTAACACTGTTTGCGCAGGAATTAAGGAATATGATATTTTAATAAAATGTTGTGAGTGTAAAAGTAAAGTAGGAGAGAGAATGAGTGGAGGGTGTAATAAATTATAATGGTGTTGTGAGTATTAAAATAATGTAGGAGAGAGAATGAGTGGGGTTGGGTGAATATTTTATTAATATAAAGTTTCCTTTTTGGGAGTGTGCGGATATTAGCGGGACGCCCAAAAAGGAAAGTGTGCGGATATTAGCGGGACGGAGGGAGTATATTAATATATTTTATATATATATATATATATATATATATATATATATATATATATATATATATATATATATATTTAAAATATATTAATATATATTTTTAAATATATATATAATTTTTTTTAAAAAATATCAATTTAGCGAAAATTAAATAGAGACGGAAAATCTGTCGCTAATCAGTCGACGTACATATTTGTTGCTAATTTAGAGACGGACATATCCGTCTCTAAAATAGCTACAAAACAGTGACGGACAATTTAGCGACAAACCTGCACCCACGGAATAGCTACGGAATAAATTCGTCTCTAAACACGATTTAGCTACGAAATCTTCATTTTAGCTACGAAATTTGCCGTAGCTAAAATCGATTTTCCTTGTAGTGTTATATTGAATGTTGATAATGTTGAAATAGTGAGTTTTTGGGAAACAATTTGTTTCCTATTTCGAATCAATGTCATACAATTGGTAAGTTGATTTTGGGACTTTCATGAAAGATTTATAATTGTCCTATTATGAAAAGGACTTTGTTAATATTGTAAATATCTTTTATTTATGTACATATACTTATATTAGGACTAACCTACTAACAAAATATCTTTCCTTGTGAGTGTGCTTTATGTTTCCTTGTAGGAATTGAAAAACTCACATAAGGAAGGTGTTGGAGTCATGATTATCTTCTCAAGGTGCATATAAATACAAGTGATCAGCACAAAGAGAACACACAACTTTGGAGTGAATTTGAAAGACAATACACAGTTGTTCTTCATGTTTTCATATTGTCAATTTAGGTTGTGAGTGAAGGTTGTGTCTTACATTCGAACTCACATCTAGATTTTAACCAAGTTCTTTGTTTTACTTCTAATTAGAATAGGATCCACTTGAAAAAGAGAGTCTGTTCTTGTCATAGAAGGTGTTAGAACTTGTTTAGTGTTTTAGTATTTTAGTTTTCACTAATTCGTATTTTTGTAAACAACACAATTTTTAATAGTGAAAAGTTTTTGGGCGTAAGCCTTGTTTGCTGGGATCAAAACCAGTAAACGTTATAATTCTTGTGTTTTACTATTTATTCTGCTGCTTTATTTGTGGATGTGTGGACAGTTGTATGTCACATCTGTACTCACATTCGTGAACTGTTGAGTTGACTAGGTTTCCTAGCTACACGAAACTTTCAATTGGTATCAGAGCCAACTCTCGAAATATTACTAAGTGTTGATCCAGAAAGTGTTGTCATAATGGAATGCCAAAATCATCAAAACAGATCTCCTGTCTTGGATGGCACAAATTATTCTCTTTGGAAGTCTAAATGCGTAAATACATCAAAGGCATTGATGAAAGGGATTGGATGTGTATTCTTGTGGCATGGCAACCTCCTACTGTGGAGAAAAGGCCTGAATCTGGTATTGGTGAATCTGTGTTTGATAGAAAACCTGAAGATAGGTGGACTCTTGATGAAATACATGTTGAAAATTATAATTCAAGAGCCATGAGTGCTATTTCCAGCCATGTTTCTAAAAATATGTACAAACTCATCACTAATGAAAGCATTGCAAAGAATGCTTGGGACATCTTGCAAATGCAATGTGAAGGGATTCCAAGTGTTAAATCTACTAGACTTAGGATTTTAATGGATATGTTTGAAATACTTAGAATGGAAGAGACAGAAGACATAGTCTCTTATGCTGGAAAAATCCATGAAATTTCTAATGAATGCACTAGCCTTGATGAGTCTATTTCGAATGCTAGACTTGTTAGCAAGATTTTAAGGACTCTACCTGCGAGGTTCAACATTAAGGAGGCTGTTATAGTGGAAACCAATGACACTAACACAGTAGGTCTAGATAAAATTGTTGGAATCTTGACTATGTTTGAGCTAAATCTTGAAGCTTAGAAAAAGAACAAGGCCATTAGCCTTGTTCTCAAAATTGCAGTTGTTGTTCCAAAGGAACTGGTTGATCTCTCATCTGAAATTGATAACTCAAACCTTGAGGATGAGGATGTGGCCCTGATCTCAAAAAAATTCAGTTCTATACTGAAAAACAAGAGAATAATCAAGTTCCCAAATAGGGCTGCTTCAAGCACTACTGAAAAACCAAGGCCTAGCACTGAGAATAGTTTTAAAAGGCAAAACCTTGAAAATAAGAAATCCCCTGATTTTGTGCAATGTAGGGCATGCCGTGGCTTTGGTCACTATGCTAATGAGTGTGCTAACACACTTAAAAATAAGGGAATGAGCTTAACTGCTTCCCTAAGTGATAGTGAGGATGAAGATGAAAGTGCTAACATGTCTGTGATGAACTGCCATTTTTATGTTTAATGCTTATTTTGCAGGAATTGAAGAATGAGTTTCTGAAAAGTGTGGATGTGGTTTCAGATGTGAACACATATGTTGAGACATCTGACTTGATTCTAAATTGTTTCTCTGTAAAAGGATATTCCGATGATGAGGATAGGGGCATTCCCTATGAGGAACTCTTTGCAACATACAAAGAACTGCATGCTGATTGGCTGAAGAGGATGGACAAAATTGAGGTACTTGCCAAAGTGAATAAGTCTCTTTCTGATAAATTAGCTGTTTGTGAAGATGAAAAAATTATACTTTCAAAAGAAAATGATGATTAAAAAGATACCATTGCTAAACTTGAAGTCCTTGTGACCAAGAAAGAAGTTGAGCTTAAAAAAATCAAAACTGAGTTTGAAAAAGCTAAAAGTACATTTACCAAGTTAAACAAAAGTAAAATGAAACTTGATGAAGCTATTTCTATGGGTCAACTTAATAAAACTGGTCTGGGCTTTGAAAAAGGAAAATTTGTAAAGGAGGGATGTGTGGATTCTACTTCAAAAAGTGTGGAAAAATCAAAAGAAAAATCTTTTTTGAGTGAGAAAAGGCCAAGGAGAAGGCACTACATCTGTCATTATTGCTTTGCTCCTGGGCACATTAGACCCTTCTATTACTAGTTGAAAACTGATAAAAGAATTGGTTGTGTCAATCAGTCTCAGATGTGTGAGAAGATTTATACACATCCAAACACACATCCAAGTAAAATGAGACCTCTGCACCACAAAAAGAAAACTGAAATCGGGTGGGTGGATAAACCAAGTGCTACCTGAAATGTTGTTTACACTTCCCTCAAGAGTAGTGTCTCTGGTTCTTGGTATTTTGATAGTGGGTGCTCTAGGCTCATGACTGGGAACCAAGCTGTTCTAATAGACTATGAGTTAATCAGTGGGGGAAAGGTGAATTTTGGTGGTGGGGCTCAAGGCAAAATTGTTGGGAAAGGAACCCTAGATGTTAAGGGACTCCCAAAATTACACAATGTATACCATGTGGAAGGCTTGAAAGCCAACCTGATTAGCATCAGTCAGCTATGTGATGATGACCTCTATGTGAAGTTTGACAAACATCTATGTGAGGTGTTTGATAAAGATAATAAGTGTGTGTTCACTGGTCCTAGGTCTGCTGATAATTGTTATCAATTTGGTGACAATCTTTCATGCCTAAGCTCCAAAGCTAATGATGTCAATCTGTGGCACCAAAAACTAGGGCATGCTAGTAGCAGAAAACTGGAAGAACTTCAAAGGTTTGAAGCTGTAAAGGACCTCCTTAAGCTGAACTTCAAGAACACTGATGTGTGTGGCTCATGCCAGAAAGGAAAACAAATAAAAGCCTCACACAAAAAGGTCCAACATTGCTCCACATCTAGGTGTTTAGAGCTGATTCACACTGACTTGATGGGACCTATAGAAGTAGAAAGCTTTGGTAGGAAAAAGTATTATTTTGTGTGTGTTGATGATTATTCTAGGTACACATGGGTGATGTTCCTAAGGGAAAAATCTGAAACTATAGGAGAGTTCAAAAACTGATATAAAAGGGTTAGGAATATTTATGGTCTTAAGGATGTGAGGATTAGATTTGACAATGGCACTGAATATGAGAACTCAATGTTTACTGCCTTCTGTAACTCCAAAGGAATCACTCATGAGTTTTCTGCACCCATCACTCCACAACAAAATGGAATTGCAGAAAGAAAGAACATAACCTTGCAAGAAATGCCTAGGGTTATGCTAAGCTCTAAAAATTTGTCCAAGAAATTTTGGGTAGAAGCTTTGAATACTGCCTGTCACATTGGCAATAGAGTGTTCCTTAGGATAGGTAGCACTGTGACACCATATCAAATCATTCTTGGCAAGAAATCCACTCTGAAGTATTTTCATGTGTTTGGGTGTATTTGCTACATCCTTAATGTTAGGGAATACTTGTCCAAGTTTGATTCAAAGAGTGATAAAGCAATTTTCATGGGATATTCCACTAATAGTAGAGTTTATAGGGTGTTTAATCTGAAAACCAAAACCATCATGGAATTTGCCAATGTTGTTTTTGATGACTCACTTGATCTTAACCTCAAGACTGTTGAGGATGATATTTTAGGTTGCTTACTGGAATGGAAAAAATACAGAAACAGGTGCTGGAGAACAAACAGAAGCTGCCAGAACTAAAACACATGTTGAAGCAGTAAATGATGTGACCAAGGATGTGGACACATCTGCATCCACATCTAAACCCACATCTGCTCCCACGTCCTCTCAAATTCCTAAAACTGAGGACAGTTCCTCTGAATCTGATAGGGATGATACTCCAGAAGGTAATATAGATGGATGTATGGATAGATCAAGGGACATTCCCTCTAAAATCCAGAAAAATCACCCCACTTCACAGATTGTGGGAGATGTGCATGCTCAAGTGAGAACCAGACAAAAAGAAAAGGTAAACTACAGAGAGCTTATTGGTTTGTGGAGTTGCTCATCAGCATACTCCTAGGTAAGTTTTTGCTGTTTTATTTCAAAGATTGAACCAAAAAACATTGTTGAAGCATTGAAAGATGCTGACTGGATTCTTGCCATGACAGAAGAGTTAAATCAATTTGAAAAGAATGATGTTTGGACCCTTGTCCCTAGGCCCTCTCATTAAAATGTCATAGGAACCAATTAGATTTTCAAAAATAAAACTGATGAGAAGGGAGTGATTACTAGGAATAAGGCTAGGTTAGTCGCTCAAGGTTATACCAAAATTAAAGGAATTGATTTTGAGGAAACATTTGCTCCTATTGCAAGAATTGAGTCCATTAGACTTTTTTTGGCCATTGCTTGCCATCTCAAGCTTACTCTTCATTAAATGGTTGTTAAGAGTGCCTTTCTAAATGGGGTATTAAATGAAGAAGCCTATGTAGAACAACCCAAGGATTTTGTGGACTCCAAGTTTCCTAACCATGTGTACAAACTGAAGAAAGCTCTATATGGGTTGAAACAAGCCCCTAGAGCTTGGTATGGTAGGTTGACTGACCATTTGTTCCATCTAGGATTCAAAAGAGGTGAGATGGACAAAACTCTGTTTGTGAGAAAAAATAAAAAGGAGATTCTTGTGGCACAAATTTTTGTGGATGACATTGTGCTTGGGTCAAATTCTGATTCTATGCTGATTGAATTTGTGGAAAGCATGACCTCTACATTTGAGATGAGTATGGTAGGAGAGCTGAACTATTTCTTAGGCCTACAAATAAAACAATTCAAAGAAGGCATGTTCATCTCTCGGTCCAAATATGCTAAGAATCTTGTGAAAATGTTTGATCTTGAACACTCCGCACATCTCAAAACACCAATGGGATCTTTCCAAAAGCTGAGCCATGACTCAGATGGTGAGAGTGTTGACCAGACCCTGTACAGAATGATAGGATGTTTGATGTATCTCACAGAAAGTCGACTAGATATTATGTAAAGTGTGTGTCTCTGTGCAAGATATCAAGCTAACCCAAGGGTTTCTCATCTTAAAGCCTTGAAAAGGATAATCAGATATATTAAATGGACTATGAACCTAGGGTTGCACTACTCTAAGGAGACAAACACCAATTTGTTAGGCTATACTAACTCAGATTGGGCTGGAAATAGTGATGATAGGAAAAGTACTACAGGTGGATGCTTCTACGTAGGGAACAACCTTGTGTCTTGGTATAGTAGGAAGCAGAATTGTGTGTCTCTGTCCACCGCAGAGGCTGAATATGTAGCCCTTGGAAGTTGTTGCACACAACTGCTGTGGATGAATCAAATGCTGAAAGACTATGGATTGAATAGTAAAATCTTGACTGCTTTTTGTGGTAACAAATGTGCCTTAGACATATCAAAAATCCTGTCCAACATTCTAGAACAAAACACATTGATATTAGACATCATTTCATTAGGGATCTTGTAGAACAAAAAACAGTGTGTCTGGAATTTGTTGGGACTGAAAATCAATTGGCTGATATATTTACAAAGGCATTAGATTTGGAGAGATTTTCCTCCTTGAGGAATTCTCTTGGCTTTTGTGATATTTAAGGTTGTGTGCACAAATGTGTACACATCTACTGACACATCTGTATATTATCTAACTGAAGAAAAATATCATGCATTAGCACGAAATATCTCAGTGTGGTCACTTGGGAGTCTACATCTTTAACATTTTCTGATCACTTAATTGTGGGCATTTCTTGTTCATGTTGTCTTTTGATAACTTGATATAATCTTATTAGATATCTCACACTGGGTGCTCTAAATCAATGAGAAACAGCTGCTTCACCCATTTGTATGAAGCTAAACCATTATGATCAAGTGATTCTCAAGAGAAAGTTTGAAATCAAAACTTGAAAAGATCATTGGGAAAAAGGGCTATCTTTGGGAAATAAGAAAAGTGAAAGCTACACAAAATGCAAAATATCCATAATAAAAAATGGGTGGATGCATTCTAGAGGCTGTGCAGATCAGATTTTTGCTCATTGACTTTTTGTGATCTAAATGTGTCCCCAAATGTGACTCACATCCTAAGCCACATCGGCAATCTGAGATTGTTTCCTTCACCTTTGTGTTGCATCATGCTAGACATACTGCATATTAGGCTATATAGGGTGCTTTGTAAATATGCTAGTTAGTTTATTTTCATTCTTAACTTACTCTTTGATTTAACATGTTTTTTGTTTTCCAATATCTCCCATAAAAAATAAGGTGTGTATCAATTCTTATTGGAAAAGGAAGGACAATTTCAAAAGGGATTATGTTGAAAAGATATGACTGAAGTGATTTCTTGTTACCTTAAAAGGTAAGAAAATTTTTGATATATTTTAATCCCTATTTTTTCGTGATTTGTTGTGTGGAAATCTCAAAGGTTTATAGCCGTTGTGGATCTTTCTTGTATTTCTGTTTTTCTGAAACCTGTGTGGAAAAGGAATCCTCAATTCAGTTGGAAAGGGGGAGTTGTGAGTATTTATGTGGCCTCACATCCGTCCCATCCTCTTAAACCCTTGTTAAATCCTTACTCCCTTCTCCCATAATTTCTCACACGCACACACAACATTCAATTTATTTCTACTGTTCGACCTAACCATCTCTGCAGAATCAATGGAGCCTTTTAAAGCAATTCGCGAGGAAGATGTTCTGGATGTTCAACCAATTTCAGTTTCAAGTCCTGATAAACAAGTTTCGGATCAACCTGCTAAACCTAAATTCTTCGTTGAAGTACCCCCTTCATCTCCATCTTCCGATTCTTCAATGGAGGTTGTTGGGTTTTATGGGTCCATGCGCAACGGAATTAAGCATCTAATAACACAAAACCCAAGAGCCCTAAGATCCGTTCTATACAATTAAATTGAATTCCTATGAGATAGAATTTACCAACCTTAATTGCTTTCCGTTCTTGAGCTATTGAATAATCTATCGATGTGATTTTGAATCACAAACTTCGATCTTCAAGACTTGAATCTTCAGATTCGAACTCTAGGCCTTGATCGTCGTACGAGCGAAGACCCTGTAGTAGTATCCACACCTTTGAATGAACCAAGAATGGTTCTTGAGGATTGCTAGATCCTTAAACCTTAGAGAGAATATTGAGAAACCTTTTATTGTGATTTTTCCTTAGAAAATTCGGCTAGGTTTCGGCCGTTCACAGACTCATATTTATACTACATTAGTATTAGAGTTTGTGACCTAATCGTATTAGGAAACAAGCTTTAAACCGTCTCTGTGGCTTGATCTGTCGCGCGGCGACACTTGCCAGATGGCTAGTATTGTCGTGCCGCTGCTTAAGCCATATCAGGAACTCTCAATCATTCTTTCTTTGGTTTAACCAATTCATTCTAATTGTGTGTGACCCAATAGGATTATATTATGTTGGCAATGAGCCCGATCATATCGACCCTCATAAAACATAAGCGGACTCTAGCAAGCCATTATGTCTACCCAATTAATATAATGTAAGAGTTCACGTTTCCAATGGTACACTTCCATTTCTCCCTTTGTCTCACGATGTTATATTGAATACAAGTCATGTTCCACGTCAACTTGTATTTGTTCAATGCTTTCTCGACCTTGAGTATAATGATAATCCAATCGCATTGGGGTATGGCCATACACTTTTCATCATTATCACTCATCGAGGGGCCCAAGCAAAACATCTCTCTTTCGAGGAACAAATTCCATCTTGACTTATCATCCTTCCCATCATGAATCCGATCCTGCCAAAGATAGTCTTTATAAATATCGTGTTAAGATATCGTTTGACTAAAATCAAACATAACTTTCATCATATGTAAGGTCATGATAATCTTAGGTCTAGGGACTAAATGAAGTGACCATATGAGATTTAATTATGACATTTGACCATGACATAAATCTCATACGGGTCAAGTCCAGTCACTTGTTCACTAACAAGTACCCATAAATTCAATGTACATCTCTATGCATATAATCATCATATGATTATCCATTAACATTTATACTAATTATTCACTTAATAATTAGGGACGGAGATTATTACAATAAATATGCAAAATATATAATAATCAAATAATAAACTTAAACAATAAAGATGATACATAACGGTTTTAAGTTAAACATAACAAGCCTAGGGCATTACACCAACAATCTCCCACTTGCACTAGGCTCCATTTATGTATCGAATACTCATGGACCTAACATGACAATTGTTGGGCCCTACGTTTTTAAATCAACTTGTTTACAACTTGCACCTAGCATCTTGGTACTAACAACTTGAGTTCTCCTATTGCATCTTGATCATTCGCAGGTTGAACTATTGTTACTAACCCTATTTTTCAGGGAACGTGTCAAAAAGATAGGAGACCAATTTAATGACGTTTTCTTCATCAACATACCCAGCAACGGATCATTATCCCCTCAATCAACAAAGTGGCGATAATATCTCAACAAGATCAATCTTACCTCCGAGATTCTAGGCTTAATATTTTACTTTGTAAATTAGCCGTTGTAAAGAGGTATAAAGGGGATAGAACACTTGTATTGCACACACGTTTTTACACTAGCTTAAGTTCCCTTGTATACGCTCATAGCTCTGTAATCACAAAAATACTTAGTAAACTTTTGGTCAAGGTAGGTTCCAAAACCTCACGAGGTTTTATGCCGGCGAACAAGTTGTTCTAGGGCTTTCCTTGTAAAAATCCTTGTGTTCATTTCTATTCAACTTGATAATCATTGTACCCTGATTCATATCACTTTAGTCATTTTTCTTGTCACTTGAAGCACTTGTCAAAATTTGACCAAAACAATTTGGCGCCGTCTGTGGGAAACTTTGATTATTTGCGTAGAAATGGCCAATCCGCCATCCGACAGTCAAGGTGAGAGGAGTCGGCCGCTTCCTGTTTCCGGCACCCAAGGCAATCCATCTTTGAATGCGGAAGCTGTCAATTTGGAGATATTATCCAACATGGCCGACATGTTGAAGAAGGTGAATGATCGGTTGGATGGTCAGGAGCATACGAACGCCATGATATTCAATGCCATTGACAGCCTGCGTAAAGGGAAGCAAGTTGAGACTCAAGTATCTACTCCATTTTCACCTTTACTTCCCAGATCTTTGTTTGGTGCAGGTACAGGACCAAGCCATTTCGGAGATATCCATATGTCCAATACCTTGCCAGCAGAAAGCACAATCGTGACGTCCATTCCAATCGAGCAACCAAGATTCAGCCTTCCAGCTAGCCAACCTGTGTTGTCATCTTGCTACACCTATGCTACACCCTCAATGGGGCAAACAGGGAGTTTCTTTAATGCTTTTGATACTTCTGCATCTCAGTTTAATAACAATCCTCTTTTCGCAGAGAGTCAACTTGTTAAGGAAATGCAGACTATAAAGGATTTGCTTCGATGCATACCTGGAGTCAATGTGCCATACCACCAAGTTTTTCCAACTTGCTATAACGAATCTCATTTTGTTCCAGCAATAGCCAGTGTGGAGATCCCAAAGAAGTTTTTGGTCCCTCATATGAAGAAGTATGATGGGAGCACCGACCCGGCAGAGCATGTGTTGTTGTATCAAGAATCAATGGATATTATAAGTATCCCCCCTATTTTTAGAAAAGCATGTTTTTGCAAGGGTTTTGGCTCAACTTTGTCAGGACCAGCCTTAAAATGGCTAATAGGACTTCCTCTAAACTCTATTTCTTCTTATGCTCAACTTGTCAATATGTTTATCAATCAATTTTCATGCAATAGGGCATTTGACAAGTTGACTAGTGACCTTTATAGAATTGTGCAACAGCCTAACGAAAGTCTTAAAGAATATTTTCACAGGTTTAACAAGGAGGCAGTGACTATACCCAACTTGGACGTGTACACAGCTACGGAAGCATTCCGTATTGGCTTGAAGAAAAGCTCTCTATTTTATAATGAGTTGGTGATGACTCCTGCGAAACAACTTGAAGAAATCAGAACCAGAGCCTTGCCTTTCATCAGATTGGAGGATGACAGCTTGGCAATGGGGAAGTCAACCGGGAGAACCCCTACTCCTCTATTTGAGCCCTCTGACAGAAAATCGGATTCCCATCACTATAAGTCCAACAGGGGCAAACCCCCTGTTAAATCTGAATCTTCTAAAGTTCATTTTGTAGATGATGATCAAGATGGGGATGATAATGATTATCCTAAAATTTATGAATACTGCTTTTCTATGGACATTGCAGGAATCCTTTGCGCCATGGTAAATCTTGGAGATAAAGCAAGATGGCCTAAGAAGAGTGATCAGTCAACAACTTGGAAGGACAAGTCCAAGTGGTGCGCATTTCATGAGGATTTTGGGCATACCACTGAGAATTGTTTTGCCTTGAGGAAGGAGATTGCTCATTTATTATCCAAGGGTCTTCTTAAGGATTTGTTGGGCAAGAAGAGGGTCAGAAGTGAGTCTAAAGAACCTGATTCAGGGGAGCAGTCCAGACCCGAGAAAGTTGCACCACCTCCAGCCACCAAGGTAGTAAATGTTATTTCAGGTGGATCCCATATTTGTGGAACAACTTACTCTGCAGCCAAGCGTCATGCCAAGAGTTCTAAGGAGGATCAGTCAGAATTGCCCTCAAGGCGTCGTGACCTCACAGATGGTCAGGTTATCTCCTTTGAGGATGAGGATAAGGACAACATGTTGGACCCTCATCATGATTGTCTAGTTGTTCAGGTTCAGATTGCTAATTGTGTGGTCAAGAGAATTCTGATTGATGGCGGTAGCTCAGTCAACATAATCTTCACTCATGCTCTTGAAGATATGGGCATCCCTTTATCTGAAGTTGTGAGGAATTCATCCGTGCTGGTAGGATTTAGTGGTGAAATAAAGCAAACAGTCGGAGAAATCAAGTTGCCTGTCTACTTGGAGGGTATGAATTCTATGGAAAGGTTCTGTGTGATCGAATGCTCTTCCTCGTACAATGTCATTTTGGGAAGACCTTGGATCCACAACATGAAGGCCGTGCCATCAACTTATCACCAGTGTGTCAAATTTCCAACACCTTGGGGTGTAGCCAAGTTGAAGGGGAATCAGCAAGTTTCTAAAGAGTGCTACAAGGTTATATGAAGGCAAGTTCGATTCCTCGTCAAGCATAGCAATTAAAGAAAAAGGCCCAAGATGTTCTCGAAGCAGTAGAGCATGAGACGAAAAATGTTTCTGTTGATGAGTCGAATCCTGAGGCCCAAGTACAAGTTGGTATAGACCTTCCATCCGAAATTGAGGAGGAGCTGATTGAGTTCTTAAAAAGTCAGAAATGTTGTTTTGCATGGAAGCACGAGGACATGACGGGGATAAGCAAGGACATCATTACTCACAAATTGAACATTGATCCAACCATCAGTCCTGTTCATCAGAAGAGAAGGAAGTTTGCCCAGGATAGGAACCAGATCATAAAGGATGAAGTTGAGAGGCTTTTGAAGTCCAATATGATCAGAGAAGTTCAATATCCAAGGTGGTTAGCCAATGTTGTGGTGGTAGAAAAGAGGAACGGCAAGTGGCGAGTATGCGTGGACTTCACAGACTTGAACAAGGCCTGCCTGAAAGATCCATTCCCTCTTCCTCATATTGATTCTCTAGTTGACGAGACAGCTGGCCACGACATCTTAACATTCATGGATGCGTCCTCAGGTTATCAACAAATTCAAATGGAGCCCTCAGATCAAGAGGATACAACATTCATGACTCCGGAAGGTATATATTGTTATATTGCTATGCCATTTGGTCTTAAAAATGCAGGGGCAACTTATCAGAGGCTCGTGAACAAGATGTTTAAAGATCAACTTGGCAAGACAACGGAAGTTTACATAGATGATATGGTAGTCAAGTCCAAGCATATTGAAGATCATGTGGAGCACCTTGCTGAGGCGTTCAACATCTTGAAAGCTTTCAACATGAAGCTTAATCCAGCCAAGTGCAGTTTTGGTGTTAAAGCAGGAAAATTCTTGGGTTATATGGTGACCAAGAGAGGGATTGAAGCCAGTCCCGAGCAGATCAAAGCCATTCTCAACTTGGAATCTCCCAAGAACATCAAAGATATCCAAAGGTTAACAGGTAGAGTAGCTGCACTAAATAGATTTATCTCTAAATCATCTGATAAGTGCAGGTTATTCTACGAATTATTAAGGAAGAATAAACTCTTCCAATGGACTGACCAACATGAAGCAGCTTTTAAGCGACTTAAAGAATACTTGGTGACATCACCCCTACTTGCCAAACCCGAACATGGTGAGCACCTTTATTTATATTTAGCTGTATCTGAGAATGCTGTTAGTGCAGTATTGGTGAAGGAAATCCAAGGTGAAAAGCATCCTGTTTACTATATAAGTAAGTCTTTACTAGATGCTGAAACGAGGTACTCTCATCTTGAAAAATTAATTTTAGCCTTAACTACTGCTGTTACAAAACTGCGTCATTATTTTGAAACACATTCTATTACTGTTAGAACTAACTATCCTATAAGAAATGTGTTAAGAACCCCAGAGATGTCAGGCAGATTGGCCAAGTGGTCGGTCAAGTTGAGCACGTATGACATTTCGTATGAACTAAGAACAGCCATCAAATCTCAGGCTCTAGCCGATTTTGTAGCATACTTCAGTCCAAGTTTGCAGCCCGAAGTGGAACTGGAAGTACAGCAACTTGAAGGTAAAACTATTCCTAGATTCTGGACACGGTTCACAGATGGAGCTTCAAATTCCAAAGGAATCGGATTGGGAATAGTCCTGAAGTCCCCTCAAGGTGATATCATACCTCAAGCTGTATCTTGTGAATTCAATGCAACAAATAATGAAGCTGAATATGAAGCTTTAATCATGGGTTTAACTACTGCTTTAAGTTTAAACATTACGCATATAAATGTATATGTTGACTCTCAATTGCTCGCTAACCATTTTAATGGCAGTTATATGGCGAAGCATTCCAAGATGACTCTGTATCTCCAACATGTTAAGGCCTTAGCTTCAAAATTCCTATCATTCTCTTTGGAACAGGTCCCTAGAGAAGAGAATACAGAAGCGGACGCATTAGCCAACTTGGGTTCAACTTGCAAATCAATGTTGCATACTAATATTCCCATTATTTATGTTAAGTTCCCGGCAATAGACCAAGTTGAGGAAACTCAAGCGGTTACTCAACCTACTGGGGCACAAGATGCTAGGCCTTCTTGGACCCAACCAATAATTGAGTTCCTTCAACTTGGGACTACTCTGCCAGATATTAAGAATGCTAGATCTTTTAAGATTCATGCTTCAACTTTCGTTTTAATAGATAATGTGCTATTTAAGAGATCTTTTGTAGGGCACTATTTAAGATGTATTGATAATGAGCAAGTTGAATTGGTGCTGAAAGAAATCCATGAAGGAATATGTGGAAATCATTCTGGTGGAAAAGCATTAATGTCAAAGGCCCTCAAGACTGGTTATTATTGGCCAACCATGAGTCAAGATGCCATGAGCTATGTACAGAAGTGTGATGCCTGCCAAAGACACAGCAACATCTTTCATCAACCTGCAGAGCCTCTGCATTCTATCGTCTCATCTTGGCCTTTCATGCAATGGGGCATGGATATTGTAGGCAAGTTGCCTAAATCCCCCAGAGGCAAAGTGTTCATGTTGGCAATGACCGATTACTTCTCAAAGTGGATCGAGGCAGAAGCTTATGTATAAGTAAGAGACAAGGAGGTAGTTTCATTTTTAAAGAAAAATATAATTAGCAGGTTTGGTATACCATCAGAGATTATATGTGACAACGGGTCACAATTCATAAGCAAGAAGACCAGAGATTTTTGTGCTCGCTGGGGCATCAAGTTGATCATGTCCACGCCTGTCCACCCTCAAGCCAATGGTCAAGCCGAGTCAAGCAACAAGTTGATTGTCAACAACTTGAAGAAGCCCCTAGATCAAAAGAAAGGAAGATGGGCCGAAGAGTTACCACTTGTACTTTGGGCAGATAGGACCACTACAAAAGGGGCCACAGGTAGGACTCCATATTCTTTGGTATTTGGAGCAGAAGCTGTGATTCCAGTCGAGGTGACAATCCCAACAGCAAGGTATGCTAGGTCTTACAACAAGAATGTTAGAATAAGAAGATTCCAGGTTGGTGACTTAGTTTTGAGAAAAGTGTTTCAAAATACAAGAGAATTGAATGCAGGTAAATTGGCTCCCAAGTGGGAGGGACCATACCTTATTAATGCTGAAGCTGGCAAAGGGGCGTATTGGCTGTCAACCCCAAGTAGAGATAGGGTCCCTAGAAGTTGGAACGCCATCCATTTAAAACTCTATTTCATGTAAGTCAGGTTGTTTACAACTAGACTTATCAGGTATGATTTAAATTTATGTCAAGTTCAATCACACATTTCAATTCTCAATTTTATTAAAATCCTTACTAACTTGAGCGTCAGAGGGGTGTTAGCTACGCTAACACCCAACCCTAACATGAATTTGTTTTGCAAGGTATACAACTTGAACAAACGGAGTAGGCTCAACATGTTAACACGCCAGTACGGCTCTGTAAGTGCTCCAATTTGAGCTTGTTAGAATTTTCGTTAGAAAATTAACGAAAGTTATAACATTTCTAACAATTCCTAACAACCCTAACCTTTCTAACAAAGTGAGGGTAAAGTGGGCATTGCCACTTAAGGTTAAGCCTAGAAAAGAATCTCAAAAAAGCCAAAAAACCAAAGATAGAAACTGCTGGAACAAAAACTGGCTGATTAATTTGAATTTTGAAAAGATTTTTCTTCCTGTCCAAAGCCTGGAGCTGTAATTAATGAACAGTGCACGCTGACAATACCCTCCGCGCGGACATGATTGAGGATTTCAGAGGGCTATAAATTGAACCCTCCTCTCTCAGTTTACATAAGACAATTTGATCATAGCAACGAAGTTCTGGCGAAATATAGAGAGAAAACAGTGGGAATCCCTTGATTGCCACCATTTTCTCTTGAATCTTTCCCAATCTCACTCCAAACACAAATCCAAACATCAAACCTTGATATTCCTCAAGCCAAACACCAAATCTTGATACTCCTCAAGTCAAATTCCAAGCCTAGGAAGATAGGGTGTCACCATTGGTAAAGCCCTCCTTCTCAAAACCCTAAAATTCACTTTTGACTTCTTGTTCATCTTGTTCTTCTTACTTGGATCTACTTGATGTTTAGTTTAACTTGAGTTTTGACCCAAGATGGTCATCTTGAAGTTCATCTTCATGAATGACCATCTCAAATGGTCTATATTTTAAATCTCTAAATTGATTTTTTCTCTTTAATTTCATTTCTACAAAATATCCCCTTTCCCTTTGCAAAGGACATGTTTAAACCCCATAAATTCCCCAAGGATGACTTGAATATGATAACCACTCAATAAAAAGTAGTGGTATCAAGTCTAGGGATGAAAATGGGGTGAACATAGATGCAAATCCCCCAAAAATCACATTTTCCCTCAAGAACATCTTGCTGTCCAGTAGCATTGTTCTGAGACCTTAGTCCATTTTCTTATTTTTTGGACCCAGTAAAACTTGGAATTGGGTGTTGACTACAAAACACTTTTTGTAGCCAACATCCAGATCTTTCCAGACATATTTTTATTTTATTTTTTGAGTAAGTAAAACTCCTTTTTTCAATTTTTCTTTTAGAGGCCAGTTCATCAGCTTCTGGAAATCCAGATTTCACATCTGAGATTTCCAGAAGGTTTTGACCCCTCAAATTACTTCCAAAATGGAAAGTTTCTTTGCAGAAACCCTATTTAGGGTGTTTTAAGCAACTTTCATTCTCGGACTTTCCCCAGATTCTGAGGTTTTGAAGCCTTTAAGTCCATTTCAAAGTCAAGGGTCAACTGCCTTCTTTCATTCTGGCAGAATTGCTTTTCAAATCCAAAAATCTTTTGAGTGCCAAGACTCAACCCAAAAATTCTCCAAAAAATCATGGGATCAGTTTAAAGTCTTAAAAAGAGATCCCAATTTTCACTTTTCCCAGTTTCAAATTATTTTGGTCAAAACACACACACACACACACACACACAACAAAAGGATTTCAAATGTTTGGAAGACTCGTTTTGCGAGGCGCGTCGGGTGCACACTAACGTCCTTCCCGACGCGTAACATGACCTCCGAACCTAAATCTCTGATCTCGGGCATTTTTCAAAGTTTTGGCCCTTAAAACAAAAATGGCGTGGCGACTCCGTTTTGATTTTCAAAAAAAATCGGGTACATCACAGTGGCGACTCCGCTGGGGAAGACTAAGCTTTTTCTAAAAAAAAAATGATATTTGGTATATTGGTGGAAACCATTAAACTTCCCGTTATCGCCTCCTAACACGAGTCGGGGATAAATTGTGGTTTAACAATCCCACGTACCGGTATCATCGTTTTCAAAAAAAAAAAAGAAAAGCTTTCGAGGGTCAAGCTTCCGTCCCGACATTTGAAAATCCTTTGTTTTGTGTGTGTTGATTTTTGCACATTTTTCGTGTTTGTTTTGGCCGCCTCGGAAAAAGTCAAAATTTTGACTGTCGGAATAATGTCCCTAACTGTTGGAATTTTTGTGATTATGTGCTTATGTGCTCATTAATTTTCAAAAAAAAATTTTCAAAAAAAAAAGATTTTTCAAAAAAAGAAAATTTCCAAAAAAAAAATCATGCATCATACTTTTTAAGACACATAAAAAAATTTCTATTTTACTCAGAAAAAGAAGATAGACTGCTTGCACACTACGCGCACGTTGACCGTACACTGCACACTACGTCCTTAACCCGGGGAAATCCTTGTCGCGGTCCGTTTGGTCTTATTACGCCTCTCGGATGAGCACAGGACTACCCAAACATCCCATGGAGCCTCGTGTCGACCATGCACTTGTCCGTGACACACTTTGTCCGAGACCCGGTTGGTTTTTAGTCTGGTCTGTGTCATGCCCTGTCTGTGTATAGACCTTTCCTTTCAAGCCTTTGTCGGCATACCGACTCAATATCTTTCGGGTCCCTAATCAGTCGAAGTCATGCCGGCTTTCCGCCGCAGACTTTGACCAAGATATTGACCGGCGCCTTGACTTCGGCTCTGACTGGCACAAATTATACACTGACTCCCAGCATGACACTGAGTCATCAAGGATTAACGGTTATTCCATGCCTAATTACGGCTTAACTGACGACAAGTCAAGATCAATAGCGGACATTTATCAGTCCAAATCATGCCGACTTTTCGTCGAGCCCTCGGACACGATCTTGACTTTAACGTCAGCTTTGTCCGTAATTTACATCGAATGCTCGTTAAGACTCGATTACCCGCCAGACTTCTAGGATCGTTTTTCTTTCGGTCGGTGGGACCCGCTTGCCCTATAGGACCCTCGCCCGGGGCTGTCCACCCTGGGAGGTCGAAATACAGGTGGAATACGAGGGGCTTATAGACGTAGTGACGGGGCCCACTGATCCAGGAATCAGAGTAGTTTGCAAAAAAAAAGAGCAATCTTTTCCAACCGATTAGGTTAATAAAACGTGTTTTAAGTAAACATGAACAAATAATTGCATGTTGCACGAGCCTTGAGCCCAAACACCTACCCACCTTCAATTCCCGCCATCTGAACCCTCGTGTCTTTCCCCCGCAGCTCCGCACAAAGCTTGGTTTCGGGCACCGGGTCACCGTTTGATCAGTTGGGAAGAGTCAAGCGCATCGTCAGCTTCGTCGTTTATTTCAACTCCGGGTTTCAAAATGTCTGCATCAGCTGGTAACGATGGGGACAACGTCACTCCGCCTCCCGGGACTCCTTAGACAGAACAGCAATGGAATCAGTTAGCAGAACAGATGAGAGTGCGACAGGAAGCACAGCTGAATAGCCTTATCGAGGCTATTAAGAGCCATGGTCTGGCCGCCAGTCTCAACCCAGATGGCACCTTCACCGTGGAAGAAGAGGAAGACCTCAACCCCACTCTTGGTCAGCCCGACTACTCCAGGATGCCACCACCGGCCTCCCACGGTACTACCACCAGAATCCATGCTTCTCGGCCTCTGGGTCAGCCAGCTCCCCAAATGCAGACCACTGGATCCCTGCAGCCCGACGAGACGAGCCAATTCCCAGTCCCTCAGTGGGGACAAAATCAGTACGGAATATCTTCTCATGCTTGGGGCTACCCCGGAATGCCACAGCAAATGGGGATCCCACCTCAGTTCGGGACCAATCAATCCGGACCTTCACAGCAACAGTTTGGGATACCACCCCAGTTTGGTTCGGGGCAACAATCAGGAGTCCCACCTCAGAATGGTACTAGCTCAGCTGCTCCTCACACAGCTCTCACAAATCCATTTCTCACTCAGACTTCTATGGGTTATCAAGCCTCCATCCCGGTGTCATCCGAATCACCAGGACCGCAGTATCCCCCTGGTTACACACCTTCGCCACAGGCAGCCATGCAATTCAACAATCCAGGACAGCAGCCCACACTCAAGCCTACTTATGGGCCTCACTCCGGAAATCCGAGCTATCCGGCTACCTCAGGTCTGCCTCTGCCTTCCCTGCCAATGGAAAGCCAACAGCAAGCCGCTGGGTTTTATCCTTTTGCCCAAGCTCCTACCTACACTCCCCAGGGTAATTTGGGCCAAGGACAGGTTTTCACCTATGCCCCGGAATATGGTATCCCTTCCACCAGTGTGCCGCCAGTGGTAACTCCTCTCTTCAGCTCAGTCACTGGTTTGAACGCTATGGCTCCACCTTTGGATCCCCAATTGGCTTGGTTTATGGAGCAACACAAGGAAATGAAAGCACAGATTGCTGAATTGACCGCCAAAAAGAACACTGCTCTTCGGCCTACAGATCCCGACTCGATTGTCCCCCTGCCTCACAAGTTTGTGATGCCCACTCTGGAATTGTTTGACGGGAGTGCATGCCCTAAAACTCACTTGGACACCTATACTTTGGCAATGAAGGCTAAGGGATGCACAAACCAGCAGTTGGCCGATTACTTTAGTCTCTCTTTGAAGTCAGGGGCTTTGAAATGGTTTTTCCGATTGCAGCCTGAAGCTAGGGCTACTTGGGAACAGATTACCAGTACTTTCACAGATAAGTACAAAGCCAACTTGGAATGGGAGACAAACAGAGTTGACCTGCAAACAACGATGCAGCGCCCTAATGAGAATATTGGGGATTTCTATAAGAGGTGGAACTTAAAGCTCAGTGAAATGGCCATTCCTCCCTCGACGAAGCGGTTAGACATCTTTCAGTCATGCTTGAAGCCGCATTTGAGAGCTTCCCTCAGCCACTTCCCCTACGCTGACTTGCGTGCAATGGTTAATTCCGGGGCTAAGTTTGAAAAGGCTTACAATCAGCAGCCGACTGCTGCACCTGCCTACGGATATCGGGCTCCTCCCTCCAACACTACTCTCGCTTTCGCTAAAGGCAAAGAGGCGATCGGCTACGCGGGACAGGACTGTAACAATGCCACTTCCTTTGTTCCCAAGAAGCCCGATGCATCCAGATCCCGGCTCCAAGACTTGAGAAACCTTGGAATGCCTTTAAGCGATATCTTCAGAGGATTGGTAAAAGAAGATTTGCTCCGGCCTTTGGATAATTATCAGCCAAGAAACCCCAACGCTCCTTTGGATACCTCCAAGCATTGTGCCTTTCATCAGTACCATGGGCACCTGACAGATGATTGCGTCCCCCTGAAGAAGGCAATCCAAAATTTGATTGAGCAAGGGAGGTTAGAGATGCCTGAAGGGCCTAATACCATCAATAACCCGCTCCCTAACAACATGAGTGTCAACATGGTCGAGTTTGGTGATCCAAGACTTGTGGGCATAATGGAATTTGACTCGCCCCTTTGTGAGGTCGGTGAATCAGCCATCGCAGGCGATGAAAGTGGTTGGATTAAGAAAGAGATTGCCAAGGAAATCCTGATGGAAAGGTCTGCAATAGCTCCCGTCTCCAGCGTCGAAGAATAGATGCATGGTTCAACAGCAAAGAGCGGCTAGATTGGGGGCTACCTATCTTTAAAATAGTCTTTTGAGTCAACCTTCGTAGGTTCTAGTACTTTTCTTTCACCTAAGTCCTTCCTGGACATTTGTCGTTGTAGTCCATTTTGGACATAGTGGTTAAATGCCTAACTTTTAATATAAGTCTTTTTTCTCTTCTTGCTAGACTCGAGACATCACTTGCGCACCCACGTTACACTTAATTGAAATGGTTTTATCCAAAATGATCACTTGTGCTGCTCAACCACTAATTCTTCGAAAATGATTAATATTTAAACTAATCGGAGTGAGAAAACCAATTGATATCCTTCTCAAATGGGGGCTTACCAACTCCCCATCTTGCATCTCATATGCTCACATCCCTTTCATCATCATCATCTCGTTGCTCGATGAATTTGCATGGATCTTTTCTCATATAAAGTTTAAGCAAGCAATGAAGACTTATATCTCGTTTAGATCATCCAGTAGGGATTGCGGTTGAAACCTTTCACCCATAGGAAAGCCATTACCTCACCCTCACTAAACACTACCCTTTCATTTCAAGATCGGCGTGTTTTGAAACCCGGTTTAGCCATCATTTTTGCTCCATACTGAGAGAAAGTCCAAGCGAGCCCAAGAGTTTAGCTTCGAGAGTCGGCGATGCGCAAAATATCTCAAGCCATGAAGGAAGGACAAAGATAATCTTCAACTCCTCAGGAGGCTTTCCAAGTCAAAAAAAAAAAAACAAAAAAAAAAAAAACAAAAAAAAAACAAAAAAAAAAAACAAAAAAAAAAACAAAAAAAAAAAAAAAAAAAAAAAAAAAAAAAAAAAAACAAAAAAAAAAAAAAAAAAAAAAAACAAAAAAAAAAAAAAAAAAAAAAGAAGAACTGTCGGTCCTCAAAAGTCCCCGACTTCTCAATGATCAAAAAGGAGCCTGAATTCTCGCAAGACCGCAAAAAGTTGTCGATAGCTTGGACCTCCTCTCACCATTACCTTAAATCAATCCCAAGCCATCCTCTCTATTTTAGAGGATACTCCCATTACCCTCGCCTTTGGCCAAAGTCAAAATTTGACCTCTCATTCTTAGAGGCAATCAATCTTCCCCGCCATAGATTTCCCAAACACGTCCCTACAAGCCAACCTCTCATCTTTAGAGGTTCAGTCAGCAAAAGGCCCAGCCGACCTCTCATCTTAAGAGGTCAAAATTTCCCAAAATCACCCGATGGCCGATCGAAGCCCGGAAACCCAACTACAGTCCCTATCGGATAGCAGTTTCATTCTAATATCCTCGATGTCAGGATCAAATTAATGCTTCATTGCTTGCTTAAAATTGGAATCTAATCCATCTTGGTCCAAAATTACCAATCAAAGATTGTGCAAATTCAACCCTTCCCTTCATGTGAGCATATTTCATTTCTCCTCACAAACACTTGCCGTGGATGTCCCACTGGGGCTTCGCATCCGTGTCTTTCATGGACACTCTAAGGGGATATGTTATTCAATCCTCAAAATCCCCAAAGGTCCTCAGACCCTCGAATTTCAACATTCGTTCTCTTTTCATTCGGGATAGACCCGAACTACGGCGACCTGAGCTCTTCATAATGGAGGGAACGTAGGCAACCAGAAATGGTCCGGTCGAAATCACAAACAAATCTCAAAAAAAAAAAAAAAATCCGGTCTCATCAAGGATCGTCCCTATACACTTTCCGCCCTTCCAAGCTTGATTTTCGATATCAGTTGGTTTTCTCCTTGTGATTAATCAAAATATTTGTTCATATCAGATTTAGGGATTGAATAACCCGAACATTAACAAAGGGTTTTAAGCAGCCTTGTGATCATCATGAATAAGACAAGTTTTCAAGTGTCTCGACAAGTCTTCTCTCTCTCCATCATAGGGAAATAGAGCCAAACACTGTCTTTCTGTCTGCAGGGGCTTCCATACACTTTTCCACACCTTGTGATGCTTATACTCTCTCAAAAGAGTCAAACCAAAAGCGAGAGTGTCATACACAAATTCGGGAGACATTCCCATCTTTTAAAAGATATGCCCCTGCACGTAAACATTTCTGAGTCTTGTCCAGTAACTGGTTGACTAAGGTCTGAAAAGATGGGTTCCCCCTCTGTAAGACTACTCTGAATTTCTTCATGCTGGGGCGTGCTAAGCGGTTCTCCCAGGTTCTCCTGTAGCAGCTCTTCAAGCTGGGGCTTATATAGTCATCTTTGGGTCCACGTTGGGTTCTTCACCACGAGATAGACTCGCCAAATCGCTTCTTCAAAATCTGGACTTTGCCTACTCAGGATTCGGGGGCTTTGTCAAGATGGTCTTTTGGACCCGAATTTTATCAAGTCGCAAGAAAGAATTTCAGCTTCAGAACTTGGTACACGGCAGCTTCCCGTAGCATCGGAATTCAAAGATCAGGGTTTCTCCCGGCATTAGCAATTCCATCAAATCATCCTCCGGACAAGGTTTCGGCCAAGGTCACAGCTCACCCAAATGAAAGAGATTTCACTCATATCAACGCGCCCTAGAGCCTGTCAGCATCAGCTTCAAATGACCAAGATTGAGAGGGAAATTGTCAACCCAGACCCGGGGTCCGAATCCAATCTCGTTGAGGTCCATGTGATACTATTAACAAAACCTCATCAACAACCGCGGTTTAAATCGCGATCGAGAGGTCTCACCCCCCACTTGCTCAAAATCTGTTCCAAGCAGTCTCCATACCCATGCATCCCCACTAAAAATCTCCCAAGGGCTCATGTAGCATGCACAAAACTTGAGTCAATAGGAATAATCCTAAATCATCGAAGATCATAAATCATAATTTTCCTGCCAGAAGCTTAGGCTAAGTGCATCTTCGAAAGCAAGTAAATGCATCATCCCATAATCATTTTTGGTTCCATGCATGCATCTGTCATCATGAATGCCATATATGCATCTTCCTCTTCACTAACGAATGCAGGAATTCAAACGTGAAATCAAATCCCCCTTTTTCGGCAAGGATGATCTTCACCAAAGACGACCTCCAATGGATGAAGACGCCCTCCAACATCTACAGTTTGGCAAAGACAAGCTCCGGCGTCTGCAATTTGCTAAAGACGACCTCCAATGTCCACAAATGGATGAAAACAGCCCCCCAATGAAGACCACCTCCAGTGTCTACAATTCGGTCAGAGACGCCAAGTTCTCAAATACAGTTCGGTCAGAGACGCCAAGTTCTCAAATACAATTGGTCAGAGACGCCGAGCTCTCAAATACAAATCGGTCAGAGACGCCAAGTTCTCCAAGGCAAGAAGGTCAGAGACGCCAAGCTCTCCAATACAAATCGATCAAGGACGCCAAGTTCTCAAAATGCAAATCGGTCAGGGACGCCAAGTTCTCAAATACAATGCGGTCAGAGACACCAAGTTCTCAAAAGCAAGAAGTCCCAATGTGAATACAAGCTCAACCACCTCTACAAGGTTGACGATCACCAGCAAGATGCAGACTCAACCAAACTCCTCCTTCAGGTCAAAATGCTTCCAAAGACAAGAAATCGTCGGCGAAACCGTCCCACGAACAGCAACCTAACAACTCTTCATCAACATCAGCCGTAGCCTCAGTCCTTCCGGCAACTACAGGTAAGCACAGCACAGGTATGAAAGCATATCTTAGTCAACTACTTTTCTAAAAGAACATTATCATCAAATCTTAGGGCGACTTCCCAAAAATAGTCAAACCATAGGGTGACTTCCCAAAAATAGTCAGACCATAGGGCGACTTCCCAAAATAGTCAGATCATAGGGTGACTTCCCAAAAAATAGTCAAACCACAGGGCGACTTCCCAAAAATAGTCAAACCATAGGGTGACTTCCCAAAAATAGTCAGACCATAGGGTGACTTCCCAAAAACAGTCAAACCATAGGGTGACTTCCCAAAAATAGTCAAATCATAGGGCGACTTCCCAAAATAGTCAGATCATAGGGTGACTTCCCAAAAAATAGTCAAACCATAGGGCGACTTCCCAAAAATAGTCAGATCATAGGGCGACTTCCCAAAAATAGTCAGATCATAGGGCGACTTCCCAAAAATAGTCAAACCATAGGGCGACTTCCCAAAAATAGTCAAACCATAGGGCGACTTCCCAAAAATAGTTAAACCATAGGGCGACTTCCCTAAAATAGTCAATCCCTCGGGTGACTCCCAAATACAGTCAATCTCTAGGACGACTTCCCTAAAATAGTCAATCCTCGGGTGACCCCCAGATACAGTCAATCCTTAGGTGACAAACCATGTAGCCTACCATAGGTCCATCCACTTGACCGACATTGATCACCTTTCTTCCCGATGGTTCTCGTAAGCCCGAGTCTTCCCCAGCAAGAACACCTTCAAATAGCCTCCATCAGGTACGAGACCTCAACTTAGGTTCATACTCCTAAACTAAGTCTCCATTTAGGTTCATACTCCTGAACAAGACCTCAACTTAGGTTCATACTCCTGAACTAAGCTCCCATTTAGGTTCATACTCCTGAACCAAATCTCAACTTAGGTTCATACTCCTGAACTAAGTCTCCATTTAGGTTCATACTCCTGAACAAGACCTCAACTTAGGTTCATACTCCTGAACTAAGTCTCCATTTAGGTTCATACTCCTGAACAAGACCTCAACTTAGGTTCATACTCCTGAACTAAGCTCCCATTTAGGTTCATACTCCTGAACCAAATCTCAACTTAGGTTCATACTCCTGAACTAAGTCTCCATTTAGGTTCATACTCCTGAACCGAACCTCAACTTAGGTTCATACTCCTGAACTAAGTTCCCATTTGGGTTCATACCCTCTCACAAGAAATTCCCGGCAGTTAAACGTAAGACCGAGTGCCCCGAGAAAGATAACGGAATCCCGTTTCTTTCATCAAAATCGTCCCCGGCAGTAAAACGTAAGACCGATCTCCCCGAGAAAGATAACGGAATCCCGTATCTTTCATCAAAATCATCCCCGGCAGTAAAACGTAAGGCCGATTTCCCTGACAAATACGTCTGATTTTCCCCAGCGAAGCCAACGGAATCTCGAGTAGAACTCGAACTACGAAAGGGCTTGATTCCCACTAGGGATACGTAGGTAGCCTATCATTAGGTCCAGCCCCTCGACCAAAACGGTCACCCTATCCTTCGGCAGCAGACAAAGTCCACCGAAAGGCCATTTCAAATTAAGGTCCGAGGCGCCTAAAAAGCCATCATCATCAAGGTTCGAGGCACCTAAAACGCCATCATCAAGGTCCGAGGCACCTAAAAAGCCATCTCCAAGGTTCGAGGCACCTAAAACACCATCTTCAAGGTTTGAGGCACCTAAGACGCTATCACTAGGAAAGCGATATGGAGCCTTACTCTTATCGACGACCCCGCTTCCTTCGAAAGCGCCGTCGCCGAGGGGCTACTGTAAGTGCTCCAATTTGAGCTTGTTAGAATTTTCGTTAGAAAATTAACGAAAGTTATAACATTTCTAACAATTCCTAACAACCCTAACCTTTCTAACAAAGTGAGGGTAAAGTGGGCATTGCCACTTAAGGTTAAGCCTAGAAAAGAATCTCAAAAAAGCCAAAAAACCAAAGATAGAAACTGCTGGAACAAAAACTGGCTGATTAATTTGAATTTTGAAAAGATTTTTCTTCCTGTCCAAAGCCTGGAGCTGTAATTAATGAACAGTGCACGCTGACGATACCCTCCGCGCGGACATGATTGAGGATTTCAGAGGGCTATAAATTGAACCCTCCTCTCTCAGTTTACATAAGACAATTTGATCATAGCAACGAAGTTCTGGCGAAATATAGAGAGAAAACAGTGGGAATCCCTTGATTGCCACCATTTTCTCTTGAATCTTTCCCAATCTCACTCCAAACACAAATCCAAACATCAAACCTTGATACTCCTCAAGCCAAACACCAAATCTTGATACTCCTCAAGTCAAATTCCAAGCCTAGGAAGATAGGGTGTCACCATTGGTAAAGCCCTCCTTCTCAAAACCCTAAAATTCACTTTTGACTTCTTGTTCATCTTGTTCTTCTTACTTGGATCTACTTGATGTTTAGTTTAACTTGAGTTTTGACCCAAGATGGTCATCTTGAAGTTCATCTTCATGAATGACCATCTCAAATGGTCTATATTTTAAATCTCTAAATTGATTTTTTCTCTTTAATTTCATTTCTACAAAATATCCCCTTTCCCTTTGCAAAGGACATGTTTAAACCCCATAAATTCCCCAAGGATGACTTGAATATGATAACCACTCAATAAAAAGTAGTGGTATCAAGTCTATTGATGAAAATGGGGTGAACATAGATGCAAATCCCCCAAAAATCACATTTTCCCTCAAGAACATCTTGCTGTCCAGTAGCATTGTTCTGAGACCTCAGTCCATTTTCTTATTTTTTGGACCCAGTAAAACTTGGAATTGGGTGTTGACTACAAAACACTTTTTGTAGCCAACATCCAGATCTTTCCAGACATATTTTTATTTTATTATTTTAGTAAGTAAAACTCCATTTTTCAATTTTTCTTTTAGAGGCCAGTTCATCAGCTTCTGGAAATCCAGATTTCACATCTGAGATTTCCAGAAGGTTTTGACCCCTAAAATTACTTCCAAAATGGAAAGTTTCTTTGCAGAAACCCTATTTAGGGTGTTTTAAGCAACTTTAATTCTCGGACTTTCCCCAGATTCTGAGGTTTTGAAGCCTTTAAGTCCATTTCAAAGTCAAGGGTCAACTGCCTTCTTTCATTCTGGCAGAATTCCTTTTCAAATCCAAAAATCTTTTGAGTGCCAAGACTCAACCCAAAAATTCTCCAAAAAATCATGGGATCAGTTTAAAGTCTTAAAAAGAGATCCCAATTTTCACTTTTCCCAGTTTCAAATTATTTTGGTCAAAACACACACACACACACACACACCCAACAAAAGGATTTCAAATGTTTGGAAGACTCGTTTTGCGAGGCGCGTCGGGTGCACACTAACGTCCTTCCCGACGCGTAACATGACCTCCGAACCTAAATCTCTGATCTCGGGCATTTTTCAAAGTTTTGGCCCTTAAAACAAAAATGGCGTGGCGACTCCGTTTTGATTTTCAAAAAAAATCGGGTACATCACAGGCTCCACCATGTTGAGACCTAAGCTGGAGCAGGTCAAACATGTTGACACGCCAGGACGGCTGATACATGTTTGAACATGAGGAAGAAAAGTTCAACATGTTACATGCCAGTACGACTCCAACATGTTAAAACTTTAGCTGGAGAGGGATGGAACATGTTGACACGCCAGGATCGCTGATACATGTTCTGTTTCTTCAAACGTCTTACCTCTATCAAAGGTACATATTACATATGGTTAAAAGATTTACATCTTTTCTAAATATCTAAGGTTTTGACACCTTTGCCTGGGCGCACGTTTCACACTTATTCAAGTTGTGACTACTGGTTGTAACATTGACATGTTACCTTCTGTTTATAACATCAACATGTTATCTAATGAACAAGCTAGTATTTCTGAAAAAACCTAAAATACTTCTTTAAAACTTTGAAAATGTTTCCAAAAGATTTTTTACTAAAGGACAAGTTGGATAAGCCAACCAATCCCTTAAAACCTAAGAAAGCTTGGAGTACTAGACCAACCTAGTACCCCCAAATAGATTGTTTGGGCTCTTATGAGCCATTACATACCAAAATACCTTATTTTGGGGACATACCCCCCATTTTGTGCATACCAACAGAGGTATGACGAATAAAAGCAAAAAGAAATTGTTTTGTTCCTTCCAAACTACTTAAAAAGTTTCAAATTGTTTTCAAACATTGTGGCCTACTGCCACCGGTGGTACTGTTGACTTCTTCCCTTGATCATTTTCTTCAACTTGAGCTACCACTATGGTACTCAAAGCTTTATCAGTGTCATCAACTAGAGTTTCAAGGGCCATTGAGTCACCTCCTCTCCATCTGCTGGTTCTCCAATGTGGTCTTCTAAAGTTATTTCTCCTCCTCCAAGTCCCAAGTTGGAGCTTGTCCGTTCTTGTATTCCTCCATAAGCTGAATTCTGGCCTCCAGCAATGTCTTGGTGGCATTGAACTTGAAATGTCCCTTGGCTGCTTCAAGCTCCTTCATATGAGCGTCATTCTCAGCACGAACAACTTCCACTTCCTTCCCCAAAGTCTCAAAATCTTTCTTCAATTTCTCCACCTCACCAACATACTTTTTCGCTTCTTCCTTCAACCTCTCTACTTCCCCAGCACTTTTGGTGGCTTCCTTCCTTGATTCCGCAGCTTCATAACTACATTTTGCTGCCTTGATCTTCAGAGTATCCACCTGGTCCATAATAGGGCTCATAATTTCGGAAACCTGTGTAAAAGAAGTATTAATACTCTGTCAACTCTTTGGTAAGGTTCAAGGTCTTTTCGTTTTACCTTATCAACAAAACTTGCTATCGTAGCTTTAAACTTCTCTCTTGTTTTCACCATATCCATATCATCACTTGCATCCATGGCCTCAGCCTCTCTCAGCTTCCTTTTCTTCGCTTCCTCCTTCTTCTTGGAGACATTCAAATCAGAACTAGATGCCGTAGACATAGGAGTTGGAGGCTTATTATCTCTCTTGGCAGTTCTCTTTGCCCTAACTTCAGCCAATAGGTCTGCAGCACTCACAGTGTCTTTAGATCGAGTAGCTGCAAAAAAGGGGGTATAAAATAAGAGCAACTTAAAAAGACTGGAATAAATTGGAGATAGGAAAAAACTTTAAGAGGTTTGTCAAACCTGTGGACATCTTGGTGGGATCAGGTACAGCTTCTTCAGGGTTGAGATCTTGATCAGGTAGAGCTTCTTCAGGCTTAAGTTCTTCTCCTAAATCTACAGAAAACAAGACCGGGAATGCCTTGAAAGACCTTATTAATGAATCTAACTCATAGATTTTCCTCACATTCTCCTCTGTACCCTCTTTTGATGGAAAAAGCACGCTCAGCTTAGCAACTACGCCAAAGGAAAATTCAAGTGATTAGTTAGCAGGTTGTTAAGTAACATTAATAGAGTAAGAAAAATTATATATGCTACCTTGAGACCTCTACTTGGAAATTGCACCCTCCTCCGAAGCCAAGGTATTTCTCCTTGCAAAGAAAAATTTGTTCCTCCAACCTCTATCAGCAGGATCATAGTTCTCATTCAAAAAAGGGGCTCCGCCAGTCTTAACCCTAAAACCAAATCTCCCAGGGCCGAATCCCCTAATTTCAGTTGTATAAGCGAATTCTTCTAAACCAACTTCCAATTCAGTCTCCGCATTTAACCTAACTAGGGTTTGCAAGCACCTCCAGCCTTGAGGCATGATTTGGGCATAATTGAGTTTTGAGGAAACAAAAAACCTAGTAATTAACTTTGGGAAGGGAAATTTTAGGCCAATAACAAAGGGATATTCGGGAAAGCACACCCTATCGGTAGAATAGCATTCAGAGGTTAAGTCAGGGTAGGTGAAAAAGACGGTTTCATATGGCATAGCGTGGTTTTTCTTGATGATTTCTAAGTTGGCTTGAGGAATCAAACATTTTTCACTGTCCGGTTTTTTCAACATATTTTGAGTTGTGAAACCCTCGGCCAAACCCTCATTACTTTCGATTATAATCACCTTTTTTCTTCCCATTTTTACAACTTGAGCAAGAAATCAGAGAGAAAGATGAAAAGGAAAAGAGAAACTCAGCGGAAAATTCCTACTTGATTTTCTCTCCGGTCTCCTTCCTTGATGATTTCTCTCGAAAACCTCCTTGAAAGCTACTTTTCTGATTCTGTGAAAGGGGAGTTGGGGAGGAGTCTTATTTATTTAAGGGAGAGGTTGGCAGCGGTTGGAAGTCTTAATAATCATGACCTTTGCTTTGGAAAACTTCAAAACCGTCCCATCAAAAGCTTTTACATTTAAAACCGCCGTGTACCTTTTACCGTTTTTGGCAAACTTTTTAAATTTCTTGTCTCTTTATATTCTTCATTTTAAATTCAAAAAGTTTGGGGGCAATTGTTGGGCCCTACGTTTTTAAATCAACTTGTTTACAACTTGCACCTAGCATCTTGGTACTAACAACTTGAGTTCTCCTATTGCATCTTGATCATTCGCAGGTTGAACTATTGTTACGTTAACCCTATTTTTCAGGGAACGTGTCAAAAAGATAGGAGACCAATTCAACGATGTTTTCTTCATCAACATACCCAGCAACGGATCATTATCCCCTCAATCAACAAAGTGGCGATAATATCTCAACAAGATCAACCTTACCTCCGAGATTCTTGGCTTAATATTTTACTTTGTAAATTAGCCGTTGTAAAGAGGTATAAAGGGGATAGAACACTTGTATTGCACACACGTTTTTACACTAGCTTAAGTTCCCTTGTATACTCTCATAGCTCTGTAATCACAAAAATATTTAGTAAACTTTTGGTCAAGGTAGGTTCCAAAACCTCCCGAGGTTTTATGCCGGCGAACAAGTTGTTCTAGGGCTTTCCTCGTAAAAATCCTTGTGTTCATTTCTATTCAACTTGATAATCATTGTACCCTGATTCATATCACTTTAGTCATTTTTCTTGTCAATTGAAGCACTTGTCGAAATTTGACCAAAACAACCATCATGCTTCTGCGTGTGCTAGGGTCTTTGTAAGTGAATCCCTAATGTCATCATCGGTTGATACTTTGCATATCTTAACGTCTTCTCATTCTTTATGAATTCTTGAAAAACGTCTAAGTATGTGTTTGGATCACCGTTGTGACCTTGGTTCCATTGTTTGCACAAATGACACCATATTTATGACAACAAAGTTCACCGATTAGTAATGCTTGGAACATTTTCAAAACACTAAAATGAACTTTTGATCCAAAATGCCTCTTTTTAGCTACATCATATGTTGCTAAAATTTGGCCTTAGTAGTAGAATCAGCTACGATTTTCTACTTGAAACTCTTCCAATCAAAATCGCACTTCTTATAAACATAAACACAAATCCTAATTGCGATTTTAAATTATCTTTATCAGTTTGGAAGCTAGCATCTATGTAACCCTTACAACAAGATTAACTTCCAATCTTTCAAATACCAAGAACGTATCCTTAGTTCTTCTTAAGTACTTAAGGATTGTCTTAACTACAATCCATTGGTTATCAACTGGATCAGATTCGTATCGACTCGTCATGCTCAAAGCATATGAGACATCGGGTCGAGTACAAGTCATGACACACATGACAGATCCAAATGCCGGAGCATATGGAACTTCATTCATTCCCTTTTGCTCATCAGTTGTCATAAGACAATGAGTATTGATAAGAGAAACACCATGACCCATTTACAAGTTACTTTTCTTAGACTCTTCTAAGAACCTTGTCAATGTGAGTATTTTGACTCAAACCAATTTTTCCTTTTAGATCTATTTCTATAGATCTTGATGCCAAGGATGTAAGCGGCTTCACCCATATCTTTCATTGAGAAACCTTTCCTTGACCAAGACTTGACAGTCTTAAGTGTCAGAATTTCGGTTTTCCAATGAGAAAAATATTATTGTAATATAACAATAGAAATGATACTACGCTCCCACTGAATTTCATGCATACACAAGGTTCATCTTCGTGCTTGATGAAATCAAACTCTTTGACCGATTCATCAAAATGAAGATTCCAATTCCTCGAAGCTTGCTTCAACCCATCTTATGGATCTTGCAACATGCATACTTTATTAGAATTTCTCGGATCGATAAGACTTCGAGTTGTGTACTATACACATCCTTAGTTATCTTTCCATTTAAAGAAAGTCGTTTGACATCCATTTGTCATATCACACAGTCACAATATGCGATAATGGCAATTAAAATTCTAATAGACTTCGACATTGTAACTGGCGAAAGGTTTCAACATAGTCAATACTATGAATTTGCCTAAATCCCTTTGCTACAATCCTTAGTCAAGAAAGTATACACCTTCCCATCCATGTTGGTCTTGAAGACCTACTTGCTCCCTTTAGTTTTTACACCTTCAGGTAGCTCAATCAAGTTCCAAACTTGATTATCAAACATGGATTGTAATTCAGATTCCATGGTTCCTAACTATTTATCCGAATTAGGAGTGGACATCGCCTCAAGATAGGAGTAGGATCGTCATTCTCAATGACTTCCACTTTATTACTTTCCGATACGAGAAATCAATATTTCTTGAGTTCGGATCGTAACCTATCAAATCTACGATGGACTTGTGCATCTTGAACCGGTTCCACAACTCTTTGTGAACTTGGTTCCGTCTCTACTATTGGTTCCATATTATTTTTCGGGTTCTTGAACTTCTTCATGATTAAATTTTCTCCCACTAGATTCTTTATTGAGAAACTATTTCTCAAGAAACGAATTGTATAGAACAACAAACATTTTTGTTCTCTTTGCGGTTGTAAGATTAATTTCCGAAAATAACCTTTGTCATATTTGGTGAAGTCACTTCTTATAAGCTTTGCAAACCCAAATCTTCTTGAAAGAGAAACTAAGTTTTTCTTTCATACCACATCTCGTGTGGGGCCTTAGGAACCGATTTAGTAGGGACTCGATTCAGTGTAACCGCATTATTTTTAATGCATATCCTCAAAAGGAAATAGGAAAGTCAACTTGACACATCATCGAATGAACCATGTCCTACAAGGTTCAATTCCTCCTATCAGACACACCATACAATGTAATGTTAAGGTGGAGTCAACTCCGAAACGATTTCACAGTTTTGAGATGATTGTCAAACTCTTAGCTCAAATATTCATCACCTCGATCTAATTGAAGTACTTAATAGTTTTGCCAAGTTGTTTTGTACTTCATCTTGAAATGTTCGAAACATCTCAAATGATTCACCTTTGGACTTCATCAGATAGACATAGTCATATCTAGATAAGTCATCGGTGAGTGTGATGAAACACCAAAATCCTCCCCTAGCAATACTGCTTAATAGTCCACATACATCTCATGTATAATGACCAATAAGTCACTAGCCCTTCCACTACTCTTAGTATAGGGTGGTTTGGTCAATAATCCCAATAAATAAGATCCACATTCCTCAAATGATTCAGAGTCATATGAGTCTAAAAGTCCATGTTAATGGAGTTTAGATATATGTTTCTTATTTATCTGACTGCCGGGCAATGCCATATGAACGTGTTGTTCATGTTATTCGGTTTAGATTTCCCATTTATATTATAGATATCTTCAATATTATTTTGTTTCTCATCATCAAGGATATGAAGACCATTCAATGAAATATGCAATACAATAAGGCATATCATTAAATAAATATAAAACTTCTTACTTTCTATCAGAAAATTATATCCTTCATCATCCGTATAAGAAACGAAAATAATACTCCTACCCAAATCCGAAATGTGGTGACACTTGTTCAAAACAAGTACTAGTCCATTAAGTAAAGCGACTTCATAAGTCCCTATGGTTAATGAAGCAACTCTTGCTCCATTCCCACGCATAGGTTTAATTCACCTTCTTTGAGTAGTTTTCTATTCTTTGTTCCTTGCACACTTAAACAAATGTGGGATCCAATCCGGTATCATATACCCAAGAACAAGAAGTCGAAAGGAAAATATCTATCATATAGATACATGAATTAGTAGCAATCATATTCCCCTTATTCACCTTTTTGGCCTTCCTAATAAGCCTTGCAACTTTGCTTCCAATGTCCAATCTCATTGCAATGGTAGCAAACTGCATCCTTTTGACACACTTTTGGGTTTAGCCTCTTTGGCTTTGGCAACTTTTGCCCTAGGTTTAGCAACCTTTGCTTTACCTACTTTGTGTTTCCTTTTAAACCCCTTTCTTGTGTTAACCATTAACACAATCAAACCTCTCTTGCCTAGCTTGCAATTGGAACATTTCCTTTTGCGTTATGCTAGAACAAAAGTAACTTCCATGTGTTCAAGGTTCATCATAAGAGCCTTTAAACATGGTGGCAAGTATAAGGCAAACAACATCATAGGAATCATCTCTATATTTCTTATGTTGCTCCTCATCTGCCCTTTGCAACATTTGTATTGGATTCAACAGGAATGGATTTGTCAAGAACGTACAATTTTGCTTAAGAACACTTCTTGAGCATCTGATCAAATCAGAATAACTTGTACTGTTCTTTTCGAACTTTGTCCTTCATAAGGACGAATCGCAATTTATTGTGTAATGCAATTTCTACAAAAAAATATGCAAACTATATGAACACATATTAATATCAACACATTTATCATCTAAGAAAATCATGTATTTCACAAATACTCCCACTAAATTATACACCTTCTAATGCAAATAAGCATAATATACATTTAATGGGCTAAGATCCAGCTTTAATTTAATCTCATGTACGCTATGGCGCACTGCTCAAGATTAAAATTAATTAGGTAGAAAACATCAATCATATCGCATATATGACTCTTAGATCGTTTATGAGATTTATTTAAGACATCATATGTCTAAGCATATTTTAATCTCATCTTATGCCTTGGGTCCAAAACCATTTTGATAACCCAATTAAGTTCATTCACTTTAAACGTATAGGAACCACCATTTCCTCATCTTGCTCGCACAATGAATAGAATCAAAGTACCTTGCTATGGAAATCCCACCCAAAACTATCCGAGTGGTCTCAAGTGTTTTAATCATGGATTGGCATAAAGAACTTAAAAGTTAAATGAAGGTTCTTTAAAGCAGATTATAAGCATATCAACAAAGATAATCATAATCGCGCACCAGGTAAGTTCCTAGGAAAATAGGTGAGCCACAAGGACTACTTAAGTACCAAATCTCTCCTCCAACAGAACTCTCCTAGATATGCACAATTAGAATACCAGCTCTGATTTGCAACATAATCAATATTTTGTGTACTGTCTTGTTTCTCACAAACAATAAGATTCCTTTAAATTTTGCGTAAACTGACTTATTTCTCCTAAACAATCAGAAAACCAAAAATTTTAATGTTTCAATTTAAACATTTAGGAAATTACAATTCAATGTTTCAACTAAACATCTAATAAAGTTCTTAACACATAAGAACACATAATTCATGCATCGCAACAATTAATAAAATCACATTTAAATTAATTAAGCATGCATAAACAGTGAATTAATCTAGCATAGCCCTATAAATTTAATTTCCAGAAATTTATAGCATCCAGATTAAGACAGAAATATATCAGATTATTGACATAATCAAAGATTAGCAGAAAAATTAACAAATCGATTCTGCCCAGATTGGAAAAGTCTGTCGCGCGGCGACATCAACCAGTTGGCTAGATCTGTCGCGTGGCATACCATGCCCAACTGCCAGATTTTCTCTTCGTGGCCAACTCTGTCGCACGACGAGAGAAGCCAGTCTGGCAGTTTTTCCAAATTTCAATCAATTCCAATCATAAAGCAATTGAATCAAATAAAAAACTTTTAACAGATTTAATTTAATATGAACAGAAAACAATTTTGGCACATTGTTTCAAAAACAATAAAATTCTACCGCATAAAAAACATGCAACGAACATATAAACAATTTATATAAACATTCTAGCATGTTAATTCAAACTTAACCATACGAACGGGGCTCTGATACCACTGTTGGGTTTTATGGGTCCATGCGCAGCGGAATTAAGCATCTAATAACACAAAACCCAAGAGCCCTAAGATCCGTTCTATACAATTAAATTGAATTCCTATGAGATAGAATTTACCAACCTTAATTGCTTTCCATTCTTGAGCTATCGAACAATCTATCGATGTGATTTTGAATCACAAACTTCGATCTTCAAGACTTGAATCTTCAGATTCGAACTCTAGGCCTTGATCATCGTACGAGCGAAGACCCTCTAGTAGTATCCACACCTTTGAATGAACCAAGAACGGTTCTTGAGGATTGCTAGATCCTTAAACCTTAGAGAGAATATTGAGAAACCTTTTGTTGTGATTTTTCCTTAGAAAATTCGGCTAGGTTTCAGCCGTTCACAGACTCATATTTATACTACATTAGTATTAGAGTTTGTGACCTAATCGTATTAGGAAACAAGCTTTAAACCATCTCTGTGGCTTGATCTGTCGCGCGGTGACACTTGCCAGATGGCTAGTATTGTCGTGCGACTGCTTAAGCCATATCAGGAACTCTCAATCTTTCTTTTTTTGGTTTAACCAATTCATTCTAATTGTGTGTGATCCAATAGGATTATATTATGTCGGCAATGAGCCCGATCATATCGACCCTCATAAAACATAAGCGGACTCTAGCAAGCCGTTATGTCTACCCAATTAATATAACGTAAGAGTTCACGTTTCCAATGGTACACTTCCATTTCTCCCTTTGTCTCACGATGTTATATTGAATACAAGTCATGGTCCACGTCAACTTATATTTGTTCAATGCTTTCTCGACCTTGAGTATAATGATAATCCAATCGCATTGGGGTATGGCCATACACTTTTCATCATTATCACTCATCGAGGGGCCCAAGCAAAATATCTCTCTTTCGAGGGACAAATTCCATCTTGACTTATCATCCTTCCCATCATGAATCCAATCATGCCAAAGATAGTCTTTATAAATATCGTGTTAAGATATCGTTTGACTAAAATCAAACATAACTTTCATCATATGTAAGGTCATGATAATCTCAAGTCTAGGGACTAAATGAAGTGACCATATGAGATTTAATTATGACATTTGACCATGACATAAATCTCATACGGGTCAAGTCCAGTCACTTGTTCACTAAAAAGTACCCATAAATTCAATGTGCATCTCTATGCATATAATCATCATATGATTATCCATTAACATTTATACTAATTATTCACTTAATAATTAGGGACGGAGATTATTACAATAAATATGCAAAATATATAATAATCAAATAATAAACTTAAACGATAAATATGATACATAACGGTTTTAAGTTAATCATAACTAAAGCCTAGGGCATTACACCAGTAGAGGTACCCCCTTCTCTTAATACTATCCAATGGAACCTTCTCTTGTTCCCTCATCTCCAAAAATGCCTTCTCCTCCTCCATCTCCTGTTGCTCAACCCTCTGTGATTCCACCAGTTGTGACCCATGTTTCCTCTTTGATCACTCCCCTTACCAATAAAAGGAAGCTACCCACTTCGAAACCAAAGGGGAACCTTATCCAAACTGCTCCCCCAAGAAATTTAAGAAGATCTCACAGGGTGAGAAAACTGTCTGAGGCTGATAAGCCAAGAATTTGAAGAAATAAGGTGGCTAACCTACCACAACTATCTCATGTGATGATGATGAGGAAGAAGAAGTTCCTCAGCTAACAAGGTCTAGAAAGCCAAATGTCCAACCTAGTACAGCTACTCCAACTGACAAAGATTAGGAGCCTTTGGCAAACTTGTTCGTTGAGCTAAAAGGAAAGAAAAAGGTTGCTGAAGCTGACCTTGAACCTGTGTTGGAAGAGGATGAGGAATCTGAAGAGAGTGATGAAACTGCTGCAGATGAACTACAAGCTTGGTCATGATGAGCTTGATCAAGATAAGGAAGACCAAACACTTGATGAGCCTTTTGATGAAGAAACTGATGCTGAACCTGAAAAGGTGCCCTCTCCTACAAAGGATGTGCCTGCAGATGTGCACACATCCAAATGCACATCTTCAAGGGTAACTGCTCAATAAGGGTATTTCTAAATCTCTCTCTACCTCTACTACTTTAACCCCCAATTCCTCCAAGTTTTTATTTGCTGATGCCTCTGATAGGCATGGACAAATTGTGAATAAGACCTTCATTTTAGAGATGAAAAGAGATAGGGAGACCTTCTCCAAACTGGGCTTAGATAAATTTTTTGAGGAGAGAGGTCTATTTTTGACTGTTGATCATCCAATCCCTTTCCTTCCCAAGCTTGTTCATGAATTCTATGCTAATCTGACCAAATGATTGGACAAACCCTAATCCCCCATGTTCTATACAGTTTATGTTAGAGGAAGGTTCATCCATTTTTCACCCTCAGTCAATAATGATTTTCTAGGTCTAGAGGAAGGGTATGATCAGCCATGTGAGGTTTCTGAGGAAGAACTAGTAACCACCCTCACTCATGGGAAGATAAATGCTTGGCCCATTAAGCCTAAGGATTTAGGTAGTGGTTCTCTTACCTCATTCTATTGCTTTCTCCATTGCATCTTAACTGCCAATCTCTGCCCCTTCAACAATAAGACTTCTGTAACTAGGGTAAAAGCAGATTTACTCTACAGATTGGGAGCCAAGAAAAATATCAATTTTGGAGATTTTATCTTTAGAAAGATTTGTGGGTATTGTGAATCCCCCTCTAAGAAATGGTCCCTCCTTTACCCTCCTCTCATATCTCAAATCTTGATTGCCCAAGGGGTAAAAGCTGAAAAGGGTAAACCTAGAGTAAGTAAATTTGATATGTTTAAAGAAACCAAGACTCTGCTGGATGCAAAACAAAGGTTTGTTGATCTCCCTTTGGGAGATGTTCCTGAAATTTCTATGCCAGATGTGGGCACATCCAGCCACACATCTGTGGATCCTTTTGAAGCTCAAATGCAGGATCTGGATGCTGAAATTATTGCTGCTGAAGCTCTCACCACAGCCCTGAATACTCAAATGCAAGTCTCCCAAACTCATGCCAATAATCTCAAAGCTCTCAGAGATAGACTCAAGAGATGGCACTCAATACTTTCTAGTCAAAAAGGGGGAGATGAAGCTGGTGTTGGTGCTAGTGCTGATGCTGATGCTGATGCTGATGCTGATGCTGGTGATTCTGTGTTTACTGTTGCTGCTGACTATTCATCATGGAGAAGCTGGGAACTTTGAACTTAGGGGGAGTTGAAGTTAATTCTATTTTTGCTTTAATCTGTGGTGGTTCCAAAAACAATTTTAATTTCTGTTTTTTTAATTTGTGTTATTTTAAACAATGGTCTGTAATCCCTAAACAGGTTGCTGAATGGTTGTTTTTTGTTATATTTGTTGAACTGTAGTTTTTAGTTCTAACTTGTTCTATGTAGTCTTGTGTGGATGGTATGTTCCATCTTAGTCCAAGTCGAATCTATATCCATATCCTACATATTATCCGACCAGATATCGGTATCGACCATCTTAACTACAAATTTCTGTTGATTCTCCCCCTGAAGTCTCCACCGCTTGATTCTAGGGTCTACTTGTGGTTTTCTCTTTCTCGAAATTCTCTTACTACGAAAATCAAGTACCACCAGTCTATGTTGAGTTGTTGTGCTCTCACCCGGAATAACCTTGCAATCTGTATAACTCTTTCTACAAGCATTTCTTACTAAGAAGAAGTCAATCTGACTCGCATTACCTCCACTCCCATAGGACACCAAGTGAGATTCTCTCTTCTTAAACCAAGTGTTCATTATACTCAAGTCATATGCCAACGCAAAGTCCAGGATACTATTTCCTGCTTCATTCCTCTCCCCAAAACCAAAACCTCTATGTATGCTTTCAAAGCCTTGTCGACTAGACCCCACATGCCCGTTCAGATCACCACCAATCACTAATTTCTCACCACTAGGTACTAGTTGCACTACCTCCTCCAAATCTTCCCAGAACACTTGTTTAATAGATGCATCCAACCCTAATTGTGGTGCATAGGAGGAAATAATAGTTATAATCTCATCACGTATCACCAGTTTAATGCCCATAATTCGATCACTCTTCCTGTACACTTCCACCACATCATTAATATACTCCTTATCAATAATGATACCCACTCCATTTCTACCCTTATCCTTTCCTGAGTACCAAAGCTTAAAACCCCAAGGCGATATTTCTTTTGCTTTCTCTCCAACCCACTTAGTTTCCTGTAGACACATTATGTGAATCTTCCTCCTCCTCATAACTTCCACCACCTCTACTGATCTCCCTGTCAAGGATCCAATGTTCCAAGTTCCCAAGTGCATCCCACTACCCTTACACCTACCATTGACTAGCTTATTTACCCGCACTCGTCTGTAATGCGGGAACCCTTGCATATTTGACATCACCCCCGGGTGAAGAGATGGCGCGTTGCTTTCGGGCGACGACCTAGCAACCTTTGCACATCCTCAATCTGATCTAATAAAAAAAAATAGTGGTCGATATATTAATCACCAAGGTTAATGGTCCAATTAATACCTTATATGTTAATAGGCCAACATTATATTTTCATAAAGTTGAAAGCCAAAAACTTGATTATAATTACTTTGAATAATTAGAATAAGATTGACCACAAGAATAATTATTATAGCATAGAGATCTGGTATTGTTAAATCTAATCCATGAATTAAAGGATTTATCTACTCATCTTCATAAACATAAACACAAGAAATAAATTGAATGACATAAAATCAATCCTTGAGATAGAAGAACAATCCTTGCTAAAGCTATGGTAAAATAAAATAAAGCATAAGAAATAAAAGCTGCTTGAGTTCCTCTATTTATACTAGGGTAATACATGGCCCAAAATTAGGAAAGTTTCCCTCAATCCTTGTCCAACAAGGATATTTTACTGATTTTGGTCGAGCTTGGGAGGGGACGCCCCCTCCCCCCCACATTGGGTGCGGATGCTCCCCAATTTCAGAAGGTTGTCTTTGTTTCTACCATGTGGGTGCCAATGCCCCCATATTTGGGTGCGGCCGCCCTCCTTCGTTCTTCAAGATGGTCCTTGATTCTTTCGAAACTTCATCCGTTCACACTCTTCTTCTTTTATTTTCTCTTTAAGCCCCTGAATCAAATTTTTCTTCATTTACCCTGTACTCATAGAAGACTCCCAAAACAACAATTAAACTTGTAAAACAATCAAGGATGAGCATTAAACAGGTCCAAAAGCATATCAACTAGATGTTTAGAAACACATCCATCACCTTGCGGACAAAATCAAATTTCAAGCCTTGGTAGTACCCACCTGGCCGTTTGATATATGGGGAATATATATGATTGGGACTTTTCCTACCGCTATAGGAAGCATGAAGAATGTAGTGGAAGGTGTAGACTATTTCACAAAGTGGACAGAAGCAAAAGCTTTGGCTACCATATCCGAGGAAAACATAATCAATTTTGTCCACGATCATATCTGGTACCGGTGTAGTTACCTTGAGTTATAGTCTTAGACAATAACACTCAATTTTAGGTATTTCTCACGATAGAGTGTGAAATAATAAAGGTAGAACAAAAGCAGTCCGCAGTTGCTTACCCTCGAGGAAACTGACAAGCGAAAGCATGAAACAAACTAGTTCTCGTGATTCTAAAGAAAAAAATTAGACAAACGAGGTTGATGTTGGTTAAATGAACTTCACACTGCCCTCTGGGTAGCCTAGACCATGATGAGAAACTCCACGGGAGGAACTCCTTTCTTCCTCACTAACGAATTAGAGGATGTTGCCCTAGTGGAATTTTCTCTCCCTTCTTATACAGTAATTTACTTTGATGAAACAAAAAGCATGTAATCAAGAAGGTGTGATATGGATGACATAGAGGAAAGGAGAATAAGACCAAGAGAAAAAATAGGCAGCTGCATACAAAAAGCAGATAAACGTCATTATAAAGGGTAAACAAAAGATGTTTTTCCGTCGAAGATTGAGTTTTAAGAAACATTTAAGTTTAGGGAACACATCCCAGATTCTACAAGCTCTCCCCAAAGTGGAAAGGTACTTACTAGGTCACTAAAATTATATAAGAAGAGACGTACAAATAACACAAAAAGGATGGAAAAGACCTCAAGAATGCAGGGAATAGTGATCATCTTAGAAAGTATTTTTACTAATAGCTATAGTTGCAATGTATAATGTATTGAAAAGAATATGAACAATCAAAGTTGTAATCGAGACAAAAATAACATAAATCAGAAGTTCGAAACATAATGATTATTTCCCGTTTCTAGGATTAACTGAATGAATATTTGTGGGGTAGTGCCCAAATCACAAATGCCAGCAGCACTGCCCAAATTTACTAATCCGCAGAGTGCCTTAATACCTCACTTTGAATGCCCATATATGAGAGGCTTGCTTTAGTTAACTCACATTCTTGCTGACCTAAGGGTCCAAACCGCAAACTCATTTCGATAAACCCTAAGGAAACGTTCACAATAAGACTCAGGGCCGGCCCTTCCAATAGGCATGTGAGGCCTTGGCCTAGGGCCACAAAAAATGGAATTTTTTAGGGGCCTCCAAAATTGTTGGGTATATGCAATAGGTAGGCCCAATTTTAACCCAAAAACTTAAACCATATTAATATTTGGCCCATACATATTCAATATTTCACATTAAAAAAAGCCCAAATTTAAATTTTCTCTAATTTCTTTTGTTACTTAAAAAAAAACGAAAATAGAAGATTGAAAGGAAAAAAAAAACGAAAAAAAAATTGAAAGGGAGAAAAGGAAGCGACGCTAGTTACGACCTCACCTACGCCCGCTGCCGCAGAGAACCGCCGGACCGGACGCACCACAATTGCGTGCATCGCAGCTTGTCAACGCCATCGTCAATAATCAAGTAAGTAATTTGTTCTCCTTCTCCATTGATTTAGAAAATCCTTAATTGAAATTTGAAAACCCTAAATTGAAATTTGAAAACCCAAGAGCCAAGCCTGTGAGTCTGTGACATGTATTTTTATTTTGGAATTCTTGCTCTTGTTAGGGCCTCATTCGCCTTTTTAACCCTTATCACAATTACATTATGGGTCCTTCTATATGATCGTGTTATCATTCCAGTTGCATCAAGGATCAGGGCAAACCTGTCCATTTAAAATTAATATGTGGTTTTTTAAAAGTTGTGGTCATTTACAGGCAAACAAAGCAAATTAATTTTTGGTTTTTTTTTTAAGATAAGAAATTTTAAAAGTTATTTTTTGTGTGTTGTTAAATTGCAAAATTTGTTTTATTTTTTGCTTATTTGATTAATGTTGTTTCTAGGATTTTTGCTATGTCAACACGAAAACATATTCCTGGAAGTGAAAAAAGGAGGAAGAAGAAAAGAGATGAAAAATTAACTCAGTCTCTAAGTGGTTCTCTTAACAAGTATTTTACATGTAATAAGTCGTCTGAAGGGGCATCTATTCTCGTTGATAATGTGGTGAACGAGGAACCGGTAGATGTAATTGATGATGAACCACTTGATAGTGTTAATCATGATGAAGAAGGAGAAGAAGGAGGGATCAATAATGATATTCCTATGGATTATCATGAAGAAAGAGAACCTCTAGATTTATATGATCCAAACAATTGGAAGTTACTCAATCAGGATCTCATTAACTTATTAATTGAGAAGGGGCCTATAAGAGTTGAAATAGAAGACTCTGCATATCCTAGAGATAATGCAAATCGACATTTTTGTAATTCACTTTATACTCGTCGCTTGCCTAATGGAGAGAAACACGACAGGAAATGGCTAGTATATTCTCAATCTTCTGACAAGGTGTTCTGCTTTTGCTGCAAGCTTTTTAAGGAAAAAGATAGGGATTCTGGATTGGTTAGCACAAGATTTACAGACTGACATAATATTGCAAATAGGCTAAAACAACATGAATGTGGCAACGGGCACATGATTTGCATGCACAAGTGGATTGAGATTGAGATGAGATTAAAGCATAAACAGACTATTGACAAAAGTGTGCAAGAGCAAATTACGAGAGAAAAAGAACATAAAAGACAAGTTTTGATACGAGTGATTGCTCTAGTAAAAAGTCTTGCAGAAAATAATTTAGCATTTAGAGGAAGCAAGGAGAAGATCTATGAGGAAGGCAATGGAAATTTTTTAAGTTTGATTGAGATGATTGCACAGTTTGATCCTGTGATGCAGGAGCACTTGCGGCGTATTCAAAGCAATGAAACGCAATATCATTATCTTAGCCACAAAATTCAGAATGAATTGATTCAAATGTTGGCTAATGAGGTGAAAAGTGCAATTCTTAAAAAGATAAAGATAGCAAAATATTTTTCAGTTATACTCGATTGCACCCCTGATGTTAGTAATGATGAGCAAATGTCCTTGGTAATTCGTTGTGTAGATGTCACATGTGTTCCAATTACAGTTGAAGAGTTCTTTTTGGGGTTTATAAAGGTTGATGACACAACAGGATTGGGCCTTTACCCAGAGTTGGAAAATGCTTTATCTGACTTGGGCTTGAAGATTGATGACATTCGAGGGCAAGGATATGATAATGGTGCTAATATGAAAGGTCATAAAAAAGGTGTACAAAGTAGATTGCTCAAGGACAACCCAAGAGCATTTTACACACCTTGTGGATGTCATAGTTTGAATCTTGATTTATGTGATATGGCTAAGTCATCTACTAAGGCAAAAAGTTATTTCGGTGTGGTTCAACGCCTTTACACACTTTTTTCTTCCTCAACAAAGCGGTGGGATGTTTTTAAAAGGCATGTGGATGGTCTTACACTTAAACCTTTATCGCAAACACGTTGGGAGAGCCATATTGAAAGTGTCAAACCAATCAAACTAAATGCCTTAAAAATCAGTAGATGCTTTGATTGATTTAGCTAGTTCATGTGAAGATCCCAAAACTTCAAGTGAAGCCGAATCTCTAGCTACACATGAATTTGAATGCTTTGAATTCCTGGTTAGCACGATGATATGGTATAAAGTGTTATCAGCGGTTAATAATGTGAGCAAGATTTTTCGTAATGAAGATATGCATATTGATGTTGCTATAGATCAATTAAAGGCGCTTGTCTCTTATTTTCGTGAATATAGAAATAATGGTTTCAATGATGCTATAACTGAAGCTCAAGAACTTGCTAAAAAATGGATATAGAGCCAATTTTTCATGAAAAAAGGCATGTTCATAGAAAAAGACATTTTGATGAGGCTTCAAGTGAGGAGGTTACGTTTTCTGGGAAAGAAAAATTCCGGATAGAATACTTCATGTGCATAGTTGATATAGCTCTTGCTTCATTTGATGAGAGATTCAAGCAATTTTGTGAGTATGAAAAGAATTTTGGTTTCTTGTTTGATTTGAAGAAGTGCACAGATGATGAAGTTTTGAACAATTCCTGTAAGAATATTTCAAATATATTGACACATAAGGAACAAGTTGATATCAATGGTGATCATTTGTTTATGGAGTTGCAACTTGTTAAACATGTTTTGCCATCGGACGTCAAAGGACCAAAGCAAATGTTGAACTACTTGATGCGAAACAATGGATGTTTTCCCAACATGGAGATTGCTTATCGGATTTTGTTGACTATTCCGGTTACAGTTGCATTCGGTGAAAGAAGTTTTTCGAAGTTGAAGTTGATAAAAAATTATCTTCTAAGTACAATGTCTCAAGAAAGGCTAAATGGACTAGCTTTGATATCGATTGAGAAAAATATAGTTGATAAAGATGATTATTCAACTTTGATTCATGATTTTGCTTCTAAATATGCTAGGAGAAATGTGTTTATATAGTATCATGTAAGGATATTATGTTATATCATATTTTTATTTAGTATAAAATATTGTTACTTACTAGATTGATAATGACCATATTTTTATTTGTTTGGTTAAAAGTTACATTAAGGGGGCCTCACCTAAAAAGTTAGCCTAGGGCCACAAATTTTACAGGACCGGCCCTGATAACACACTGAGGGCACAACTATGTTCGCCTTTCTGGGGTCTTTGGCGGACATTGACAGGATAGACGAGTATGCCTGGGGGGAGGCAGGATTGGCGGAGCTGTACTTCACTTTGGACAGATATAGCAGGAAGGAGTCCACCTCTCTGACCTGCTTCGAGTTCCCGCTGGAGGTATATTCTCTTCTTCTTATCTTTTGTCCTTTGTACATGTTGTGCACTTTTGGTTTTTTAACGGGTCTCCTTTGTTGGATGCAGGTTTGGGCTTTGGAGATTTTTGGCTGTGCCTTATGGGACCATGTCCAGGGGGAGGCTTTTGCATACCCGGCTATGCTTTGGTGGACGAAGGATGCCCGGGTGTAGAGTACTAGTAGGACTAGGAGGAAGATGAGGTACAATGACATGATGCCCTTTTTGAAGATGGATACCAGCGAGAGGGTTAATTTTTACCCTTGGGACCGTTTTGAGGTTGACCAGCTGGGCGGTGCCGAGCGCTGGATGGTGCAGAGGTGTATCATGCGGGGGCTCACCTGCGATGTCTACTATTTGGGGGAGAGGGTGACGAGGCAGCATGGTCTAGGGATAGCTGCTTTGGCACCGGCTGAGCCTCCTGATGACATGTTATTTCCCAGGGAAGGGTCAGCGAACTGGGACTGGTTTAGGGCTGGGCGGCCTGCCATGGAGTATGTCACTCAGGAGCCTTATCAGGCATTCGTGGTACACAGGCTTAGGATACCTCAGGTGCTGGCGAGGGAAGGGAGTTTGGTTGTGAGGATCCCCCAAGCCGACTTCCCGTATACCCACGAGGGGGTTAAGATGAGGGCGCAGATACCCCTTCCAGCGGTGACACTGCGAGATTTCCGGCCTCGATCGAATGCTCATGTATGTGCTGATCGCGTTCTGATTATTTAATCTTTGCACTTCTTTCGTCATTGCTTTGACTGTTTTTTGATGCTTTTGTTTCTTCTTTGCAGTACTCGTCCCGGGTTGTGGATCAGCTTTTGCGCCAGGTCATCAGGGCTAAGAGGTTCATTCGTAACCTCGTGACGCGAGGGAATGTAAAGGGTTTGGAAAGGGCGGCGCGGCTAGGATCTAGTGCCTCTATGCGAAAGAGGTTCCCTATCCCTGCCAGCGAGACTATGCCGGGCAGGAGATCTATGGAGACTCCTCGCACTCAGCCTAGGGAGTCGGCTCCTTCATTTCAGTCAGCGGATGTCCCACTTTCTCCTTACATGGACAGGAGCGTGGAGCTTTCCTGGGATCATATCATTTTCGGAGGCATGGAGGGACCGGGCTTCGCTAGGGCAAGACCGCCGAGGGCTCTTCTTCTCATCGCGGTGGTTACGACGCTTTTGAGCCACAGGGAGACTCAGGGGGTGTACGGCTAGAGTTCTGAGGTGTGCCGGCTGATCCTAAGGACCGATACTCTGACGCTGAGCAGGATGACATAGAGCCAGGGATGGCTTTCCCATAGGCGGCGGCGGAGGGTGCGGAGGTGCGGCAAAGAGGTTGCCAGAGTGGAGGATCCCGTTCTTGATTTAGACAGTGATTCCGACTGAGCGATCAGAATCGTTAGAGAGAGAAAACATATATACATTTGATGCACATTATTTTTTCTATTTTTTTGAATGTAATAACTAGGTTAATACATTTTACTTCGCTATATATTTTTTGTATTTTTGTTTTATTAATTCTGTACTGAATGCAAGTTGCATGAGCCCAGTTTTGTGTTTTAGATGGACAAATATGGGATCTTTGTTGAGATTTTGGATGAAAAACATGGGGAATAAGCATATTTCCGTGCTTGGCCATTTGGGGAAAGATTTCCTCATTTGGGGGCAGCAGCTTTTTCTGCTGGCAGAAAAAATATTGGAACTGGGAGACAATCTTATCCGCGTGGATGAGATTGAGACTGCAATCTCATCCGCGCGGAGAAGGGTATCATCTGGCAAGGTTATTTAAATTTTCACCTCAGATCTGGTTTTTATCACTCAACTTCATCTTTCTTTCTGTTCTTTCTGAAGTCACGACCAAAACCATAGAGATCCATGGAAAACATGAAGAATTCACCTAAATTGCTAAAGGAGTTGCAAATGATCTTCTTTGACAAGTTCAAGGAATGGTCTCAGGAGATCATGCATGGGAACAAGGTGTTCTTTGAAGAGATATACAAGATCAAATCCTTGTGGTCTCTTAAGGAGCTTGTTCTGGATTATGACTTGATGAGGGCTTCCGCCGCGTTTTGGGACACTAGGACGCACATCTTTTGCTTCTCCTAGAACGAGATGGTTCCCACCCTTGAAGATTTTAGGGCATTACTCGGAGGGTCCGAGGTGGAAGAGGTTGCACTTCCCTTGCCAGGAGGGATGTCCTTTGTCAACAAATTATCTAGTCTTCTTCAAATCTCCCCGGAGGAAGCTCGAGGTATGATTCGAGGACCCGACTATTTTGACATTTCTGGTCTCCCGGATAGGTTTAGAATCTTGGGTATGGTTGGTGATTTCTATTCGGATGCTTTTGCTCTTTGTACAATCGGGTCCCTGTTCATGGTTTGTTCCTTTGGGATGTGCCACCGGTCTCTGTTAGACGTTGTTGTGCACTGCCGATCGGGTCGGGATATAGTCCCCTTGATCTTGGGAGAGACCCTTCATGCTATTGACCGGTTAGCTACCGGGAAGCGGTATATGCACGGGGGAAGCCATTTTCTGCTGTCAATGTGGCTGATGGAGAGGCTGGGGTCCCGCGGGAGGCTCCACATACACTCGCACCGTGGACCTTTGCCAGAGAGGAGTTACAGCTGAGATCGAGGATCGCCTCGTGGGAGCGCCGCATGGCTCGGCCGTACTCAAGGACATCCGATGGTGGATTCCACACTGCAGTATAGAGACTAGGAGGACGCTTCAGAGGGATCTCAGTAGTCATGCTTCCGGGCTCGCTTGGTCTACCTTTACATTCCAGCTCTAGTTCTCATACATTTCGGGATAGAGCAAATTCCTTTAGAGATTTGCGATGATATTGCCACCAAGGTGGTGATGTCTCGCTTTCTATGGATGATCCATCTGCCTATTCCTTCTTCTCTCGAGTATGGAGGTATCATACTTTTCCTCCTATGGTCCTTCTCAGCATTCGGAGCGTATTTATCTGTCCACTTGGTACTTGGATTGGTACGAGGGACACATGGGGGAGACTCAAGTGGCTCTTATGAGGAGGCGTGAGGCCATTGTGGGACTAGAGGATGTCCCTATTTCAGTATTGAGGAGAGCTGAGGCGAGGGCTAGCCCATATGACAGGAGTGGAGATGATATGTTTGACTATGAGATGAGAGTGGAACGTCAAGGAGACAGGATTCCTATGGAGCCGCTCCAGAGGCAGGAGATCGTGGACGAAGCCCATGCGACCATAGCTCTGATAGAGGCAGGCTTGATGGACCCGTCCCCTATGCCGGATCTAGGGAGGAGGAGGATGGACATCATTCCTTTGTCTAAAAAGAACACGAGACACGGTGGGAGGAGATGGAGGAGGACAAAGGGAGACGCTAGCACTAGTGGCTAGACCCTTGAGTATCCACTGATCATCCTTGCAGGTACATTTGTTTTTAGTTATGTATTTTTTATCTTTTAGCTTAGTTGTGAGTTTAAGAGTAGACCGGGCTTGAACTCATCAAAAAGTTTTTAACTGTAATGAATATGTGAATTGCATTAGAGTTTTTCGAGACGCAAGCGCGATGCGATCATTGTGTTGATGACAAAATAGATGTTTATTTATGTTTTAGACCGAACCGTTTCCGGTTGCCTACATTCCCCTTTTACAAGTGGACTAAGGGGGGCTCAGGTCTCCGTAGTTTGACCCTATGAGTCGTTCATTCATTTTTGTTATTTTTTTAGAAGGGGTAGGTAGAGAGAGGGACGAGAGAAGTGCGACCCTATTTTTTACCTAGGCCGCCCTTTTGGGTTTTCAACCTAGTTGGGTATTACTCTTTTAGCACTTTTGAGGGGAAATGACTTGATCTTCAGGCATAGTATCTGCGGAGCTTGTCTCCATTCACCGGATGCACGAAAGGATTTCCATCTAAGTCTCGCGAGCCGCATGGCTCCTCCGCAGAAGATCTTCCGAACTACGTAGGGTCCGATCCAGACGGGCTCCCATTTTCCATGTGAGTTGGCGTGGCCGGAGGCTTCTCTTTAGCACGAGATTGCCTTCTCGGATGTACCGGTATTTCACTTTCTTGTATAAAGCTCTGGCCATTCTTACTTGGTAAGACCGGGTGTGTTCCATGGCTTTTAGATGACGTTCATCTAGTAGGGCCAGCTCATCGTTGCAACTCGGGAGCCATTCGACTTCGTTGATCCGATTTTCCAACAACACACGGAGGGATGGGATTTCCAATTTGATTTGGGAGCACGGCCTCCATTCCGTAGGTGAGGGCAAAGGGTGTTTCTCCCGTGGCGCTTATGACGGATGTTCCGTATCCCCAGAGGGCAAATGTGGAGCTTGTCTCGGCTCCGTCTCTCGCCTCGAACAACCATTTTTCCGATGTTGTTTTCTAGAGTCTTGTTTGCCGCTTCCATGGCGCCGTTGGTTTGGGGCCGATAGGAGGATGACTTGTGACGAGTTATTTTGAACTCGCCAACAATTTGTCGCATTCTCCTCAAAATGAGGCCATTATCGAAATCACTTCACCGGGCAAACCGTATATGACATGATGTTTTCTTTGATAAAGAGGGCCACCTTCGAGTTGAGGACCTTGTAAGACTTGACCTCGACCCATTTAGTGAAATAGTCTATGGCTACTGTGACGAACTCGTGGCCATTTCTTCGGTGGTGTAACCTTGCCGATGACGTTGATTCCCCAAGTAACAAAAGGCCAAGGGGTTGTCATGCAAGAGAGGTCGTGTGGGGCAAATGGTTGAGATTTGAATAGCGCCGACATTTGTCGCAGCCTTCTCACGAAGTGGGATGCAATCCGTTTCCATAGAGATCCGTAAATAACCCATTCTCAAGATGACCTCGCATTAAGGCTCGAGCATTCATGTGGGGGCCACAGTACCTCCACGTACTTCATTCATTAGCTCTACAGCCCTCTTTTTGCCGATACAGTCGTAGGAGGGGACCCCGATAACGCTTTTTGTATAACGTACCTCCCAAAAGGACGTAGTGGGAAGCCGTGCAATTCACGGCCATCATACTTTTTGCCTTGATTCCTTCGTCAGATTCCCCGTCTTCATTTTTTAAGGAGGCTTCACCGCTTTTTAAGTATTGGTAGATCCGGGGCATACCACGGGTCATCTACCGGTTCCCTCTCGTTTCAATCTCAAAACAAGATAGCCGGGTTTTCTCTTCTCCCAACCCCGAAGGTTTTGACCGATTTTCCTTTCGGGTATTTCAACAAGAGAGGTTAGCGTCGCCAGTGGCATCTCGCAAACCTCGTTGCGGTTTCGGGCCGATAGTGGAAGTTGACCTCAACTAGGCTATGAGGTCTTCCATATATGCGTGGTACTTTTGTGCCCGGGATCAATTGTTTTCCACTTGTTAGACACTTGGTTGATGATGAGAGGAGAGTCACCGTATACTTCTAACTCCTTGATGTTTCTTTCTAAGGCGGCCTCCAATCCAACTATGCAAAGCTTCATACTCGCCGGCATTTTTAGTGACCTTGAAGTTGAGCTTTACGGCTATGGAATATGATCATCAGTGGGGTCGACCAGAGCATTCCTATCCCATTCCTCGTCTCGTTTGCCGCCACATCAAAGAAGATTTGCCAACAATTTTCAACCTCTAGAGCAAAATTCCATCGTCGTGGAACCGAGGTCTGTGCCCTCGCATTAATCACTGGGAAGTCGCCGCTTGTTCTTCCATTACCCGGCCTTTCACGGATTTTCTTGTCACATAAGTGATGTCGTATTCGGCCGTAAAGAATGACCATTATGCCAATCTCACGAAGAGGAAGGGCTTGTCAAATAGGTACTTGATGGGATCCAAATTTTCGAGACCAAGTGTATTGAGTGAGACTCGCATGTAGTGCTTCAAATTTCCCACTTCCCATACTAGACCCGCGCAGTCTTCTCGCAACCGAGTAGTTGAGTTCGCCGCCTTGTAGCTTTCTTCTCACAAAATAGATGGTGCTTTCAACTTTGATTCTTTCTTCTCCTATGCCAAAGATAGCCCCAATTGTTGTGTCTCTGGATGGGCCAGTATAGCAAGAGCGGCTTTTGCCGACATGGGGCAAAAGATTGAGGGTTCACAAGGTATGCCTTGATCTTCTCAAAAGAAAACCGGCATTCCGTGTTCCATTCAAGGTGCATGTGCTCTTCTTCATTAGCTTAAAGATAGGCTCACGAGGGAGGTTAGTTGATTCACAAAGCGGCTTATGTACCTGCAGCTCTTTCCCATAAAAGATTTGACCTCCGTCGTTGTTTGAGGCGCTTCATTTCAACTATGGCTTTGATCATCTCGCGGTCTACTTCAATTCCCGTTCCGTTACCATGTACCCCAAAGACTTTACCTCGCTTGATGCCGAAGGAGCATTTAGCCGGGTTCACCTCATGGAATGCTTTTCGAGACGTTCAAGAATTTTTCTCAAATCGATGAAGTGTTGGCCATCGGATCCTTTGGAGTGGACTATCATGTCATCCACGTAGACCTTAATTTCCTTATGAATCATGTCGTGGAATAAGGCACTGCTGCCCTCCGATAGGTAGCCCCCGCGTTCTTCGTGACCAAAAGGCATGACTGTAGCGCATGTCCCCCAGTGAGTAGTGAAAGCTATCTTGGCCCGGTCCTCTTCGGCCATTTTGATCCGGTTGTAGCCAACGAAAGGACTTGACTTCGTAGTTGGCCGTGGTATCTACCAAAGATGTCAACGCTGGGCAAAGGGGGAAGTCGCCCTTTGGGCTAGCTTTATTTAGATCTCTCAAATCCATGCAACATCGGACTTTTTCGTTAGCCTTGGTGACTGCTACGATGTTGGAGAGCTCCGGTGGGGTACACAATGACCCGGATGAATCCCGCTTGTGCATCTTCTCAATTTCTTCTTTTACTTGTAACGACCATTCTAGCTTGATCTTTCACCTTTTGCTTTTCTCGGCTTGATTTCGTGGTCCAACGATATCCTAAGTGCTCCACTATTGAGGATCAAGGCCGGCATATCCTTGTAAGACCATGCAAACACGTCCACAAATTCCCGAGTAGTTCGGCCGTAGTTGCATGTTCGGGCCCGTCAAGAAACCGCCAATATGCGTCTCTTTAGGCTCCTCTCGTAGTTCCCGCATTCACATGACTCAAAACCTCCTTGGCGCCTAGGGCTCGCTTTTTCTCTTTCTCAACAACCTCCGCTTAATGATTCTTTAATGTATTGTTCATTTAGTGTGTCTCGCATCTTTTCTAGCGAATCATTATTAACCGTTTTTAAGTTATTAGTTAATTTATCATTAATTAAAGTGGCGATCAGAGATACTGGAAAGGTTGATCATTTCATTCGTAGTAAAAGGAAGTACAACATTGGCTACAATTTCATAGTCTTCCGGCGTAAGTGTAAGTACCCAAATCCGGATCGCTAAAATCCGTTAGAAGTTAATCTAATCCATTAATCGCCCGCTCCAGTTAACCTAACTCCGTTAAGCTCCCTGTTCCAAAGCCAACGAGACATCTCTGGGATCGCCCGCGTGCATCCCGACGTCAAAGCGTACTCAACACACATCGTCGCACTTAAAAGTACAACTTTCCCTAAAAAATGCACTTTTCGGCACTTTTCGGGGGCGTTTCGAACATTTTCCATACAGTTATTTTAAAAACGGACAAAACCGGGGATAATGGCACGAAATCCCGTAGCCTGGTGAGTCACAGGGACATATGGCGTGCATGCCACAGCTTCCTCGTCAACATCAATCAAAAATCAGTGTGAAAAGACTAAAATTCCCCTGATATGCAGTCCAAGTCTGCCGTGACTCTTGCATAATCCTGCACTGCCAAGAAGTCCCTCCACTTCCAAAGTTTCACGAAACCCCGGGTTTTCACCCTCTGTCCGTTCGGACTCTTTCTGAAATTTCACCTATAAATACAGAATGCTGTCAAACCATTATAAAAACACAAAAATTACTCCCTTTCCCTCTCAAGCCACGACCCAAACTGATTCACCCCCTCCCGAGCTCTCGTTTCGCCTCGATTCGCGTGAAAACTCCGTATTTCGATCAAATACAACCCCCACCACCTCGAAACACCGTTCCAAACACCTTTTCGTATTATACGCCCACCGAGCCAAAGGAGCCGACCCTAGCCATATGTAGTGCTCTCTCTCCCTAAACTCGTTCCGTTTCGGTTTATGCGCCGCCGCTACAACCCTTTCGGACGACGTTGTTGAAATGTAGACGTCACCGTCTAATCGGAGTCCGATACATTTTAGTCCCCGATCCTCTTTCTACCGTAAGAGAAGTAATCTCGGTTAAAATGGCGTTCCGGCCCCGTTCCGTTACTTTTATGTCATTTACCATTCCGGATCGTTTGATCCGTCGAACGTCATTTACTTTCATGTCATTTACCAATTCCGGATCGTTCGATCCGTCAAACGTCATTTACTTTTACGCAACTTTACAATTCCGAGCCATTTGGTTCGTCGAACGCACTTTTACAATTCCGGGTCGTTTGATTCCGTCGATACTGCACTTTAAATACTGTCATTTACAAGTCCGAGCCGTTTGGATCGTGATAGTATTTACTTATCAAAAGTCCGAGTCGCAAACCGATTCGTTGATCGCATATCATTTAATGTCTTTTTCCCGTAAAATCGCTAACAATGTAATGCCCGGTTCAAAACCGGAGGTCGACATTCGAACTCTCTTTCAAAACTCGCGAAATGACGTTTGGCATCCAAACGCTCATCTTCAAACTTAAAAGCCGACATTAGACACTTAAAAATCATTTAATGCCTTTTTCCTATAAAATCGCTAACAATGACATGCCCGGTTCAAAACCGGAGTTCGACATTCGAACTCTCTTTCATAAACGCGCGAAATGACGTTTGGCATCCAAACGCTCATCTTCAAACTCAAAATCCGACGTTTAACATTTAAACGCTCTTTTCTTAAAAGTCAACATTTGACACTTAAGTTAAATGGTTAAAATCAACATTCACGCCACTTTTTCTAAAACTTCCAAAACCGACGTTTGTCATTCAAACGCTCGTCTTTCAAACAAATCATATAATCAACGTTTGACATTCAAACCAAGATTAAGCTTGTCATTCAAGCCCCCATTTCAAAAAATGCAGACACACACACACACGCACACGTTTTCGAAAAAAGGTAGAAAGACTCGTCATACGAGGCATTTCGAGTGATCTCAACATACTCTTCCCGAAACGTAACGTGACCTCCGAACCTAACAATCTCTGGTACTCAAAAAGCTTTTTACTCGTTTTTGCTACCAATAAAAATGACACCCCGTTTTCAAAGCTTTTTCCTAAGTTTTTGCTACCAATAAAAACGACACCATTTTCAACCAAAAGCTGTTTCTCAACGTTTTGGCTCAAAATACAAAACCGCGTGGCGACTCCTCTCCTTCCCAAAGAAGCAAGGTCTCAGACACCAACCCTCCGCGAATGATCGACCGCCATTTCGCGCGCAAAATCCGGTAATTTCGCTTGGCGACTACTGGGACTGATACTTTTTTTTTCAAAACTACCGTTGTTTTCAAAAAGCCTTCCGTGGGTCAAACTTTTGTTTACCCTTCCTCGCTTTTCTCGTGTGCGTGTGTTACTTTAAACCTCGAACGGTTTTTTTCGTGGTGTTACATTATCGTCTTTTTTCAAAATCATAACATGTTCGAGCATTCCCGTTCATACATGATTTTCATGCTACATTTTGAACTGCGCATAAAATTCTTTAAGACACATTCTGAAAATCTCTGTTTTACTCAGGAAAAAAAGAATTTTAAGGTGACCGCACACTACTTCGCACTACGCTTCTCTCGCGCAGCACACCGCACTTCACGTGTGCACTTGCTTCGCTTCGGTACACCGGCAGACACTACAACCCGTAACCCGGGATTTGACCGTTCGCTTGGCCAGCTACGGTTGGTCTACGTACACCTTTCGAGTGCGCACGGTCGTGCCCCAAACAGCCCCATCCTAGCTCCGTGTAAGCCATGCACTCTTGTGTCACACCTTCGTCCAAGACCCCGATTGGTCGCTTTTTGCTTAGTACGTGTCATAAAGCTCTAAGCGTATGTTTTCTACGCCTGGAGTTTCCATGGCCACGTGAGTCAAGCTCGAAAGATTGAGACCGAAGGTCATTCCCGATCCGAAGTCTTCAGCTTTTCACCCTTGACTTTGACGCGGAGCTCGCGAAAAAATATACCCGAAGGTTCAATGTGACACCGTGTCAACAAACCCTCACCATATGCAACGTGCCAGCCCACAACTCGCCAATGCCGTAAGCTAAGGCCCTCGCGCAAGCGAGTCAGAGAGGTCATGCCGAAATTTTTGCACGCGATCTCCCCGCCTTAACTTAAGGACATTGACTTCGACTCGTGGCCCAGCGCGTCACATACGTTGGAAGTTTGCGTGATCGCCTAGCCTTAAGTTCACTTTTTCCTTTGTTGGTGGAATCCGCTTGCCTTTATAGGACCCTCGCCGGGGGCTTCGGCCCATCCCGAGAAGATGATCTACAAATGGAAACGAGGGGCTTATAAACGTAGCGACGAGATCCACTGACAGAGCTCTTGTGTTAGTTGCGAAAAAGAAGACACGATCTTTCCAACCGAT